>CM052807.1:76921317-77011316 GCA_028533885.1 Nasua narica
ATTTAAATACACACCAATCGTATCATCCAACAATCCACTTTTAGGTATCTACTCAGAAAAAATTAAAACTTATGTTCCGACAAAATCTGCATGTAAATATTTACACCAGCTTTATTCATAAGGCCCCCAAACTGAATATGACCCAGAGGTTCTTTACCGGTGAATGGATAAACTATGGCACATGTATTCAATGAAATGCCATTTAGCCATAAAAAACAATGAACTGCTCATAACGATATGAATAAATCTTAAATGCATTTTGCTAAGTGAAAGAAGCCAGGATGTAAAGGTTACATATAATTCCATTTGTATAATGCTCTGGAATTACAAGGATGGGAAACAAATAAGTGGGCACCTGGCACTGAGGTGTGAGGGGAAGCGCTGACTACAAAGGAACAGCACAGGGAATTGGGGGGCTAACGGAATAGACTGGAAATGTGATGAAGGATATATAACTCTATGCATCTGGCAAAAATCCACTGAACCGTGTGCATCCCTAAGTAAATTTTGCCTTCCATAAACTAAAACCAATCAGTGAGGATGGGAAAGATGCAATGCAGACTGTGAGTATTAGAAATGAATAACATAACCACAATGAAGGAGGATGGAGTAAAAACTGCCGATGTAACTTGGGAAAACAGTGTTCTGCTAGATAATTTATGCTAGATAATGTAAGACTCAAAACAAAAAGAATTTAAACACCATACTCTAATTGATAAATTTGTTTCTTCCAAGAGTATAGATTTGCAATGCTAAAACTACTTTATTTGTATATTAGGTGGATAAGAATACAAACATATTGCAGATAGTGGAAGGAACATTTCTCACTGTTAGAGAAAAAAGAAGTAAGTGTCAAGGCTAAACATAACTCACAGTATTAATTTTATGTATGCAGAGAAACAGAGACAGAAATATACATATGTATGTGAATGTAAGAGTAAGTGTACCTACTTTTATTTCCTTCTTCCAGTCACTGAAAGAAACTAGAAATGATGAGACTTAAAATACCCAGCACCCAGATTTTGGTTTCTAGGTATCATTCTTCAAGATGGTATTTTCCTGGCTGACTCTAATAGTGGGGTAGAGAAAAGGTAAATGATACTGGAGCATCTTGTGTTGCCAGAAAGTAAGGAAGTGGCATAACAAAACAAAACAAAAAACAAAAAAACATACTGAAAGGGCACAGCAGGAGATGACTTAAAATAGCTCCTAATGGCCAAAGTTAGAACGATAACAAAATAAATGATACTTATTATTATTTCATTACCTAAACAATAAACTAAGCATCCATGAATCTATACTGATATCAATAAATAACTAAATAAGTAAATAAATGGGGGAGAAGGGACAACTCTTCTATAGAAAAAAATTAATTAATAAACAATTAATAAACATAGAAGGAATAAGGGAAATTAAGAAAGCATCATCAGAACATCACACTAATAATTACCTCAGGCAACATCCACTGATAGAAGTTAAAATATGTAATCACGAAATTACTGCGTGATTGGTAGTTTTAACATAAGGAAAAAAATCAATGCTGACAATTTAAAAGTTTTAAGCAGCTACTAAAGTATACTATTACTTTACTGGGCAAGTAGTTAATAATATCAGGAACTTTCTTTGAGCATATACTATATTCTAGTCACTGTACTAAACACTTTACACATTAACTCATGTAATCTTCCTAGCAACCCTATCCCACTTGACAAAATGAGAAGGAGATTAGGTAACTTTCCCAAACTTACATGGTTAGGAAATGTGTCTGTAATTTAAAACCAGAACTCTGCCAACAGATAGACAGATGATAGATAGATGACAGATGTTAGATATTATGCATATGCGAGGGAGAGAAAATATGTCTATATGCATTTACCTATTTCAAACTAGAGTCTAAGTAAAATCAGTCCCACAAACAAAACATGAGGGTGTTGAAGTGCTAAGCAGAACAACAAAATATTGGCGCATCATACAACTGGCTGGTGTTTTGTCTTTTTTTTTTTTTTTGGATTGAGAAAATGATGAGACCAGTGAGGTGATGTGGGAAAAAAATGAAAAACTGAAAACTAAGTTTCTTACAGAAGTGAGAGCAGCAAGGATGCTTTCTACCTAGCAGAGAAATCCAAATATTCTTGAAGGGTCATCATTTTTGGAAGACTGGAAGTATCATAGAAGTCTGGAGTGCTGAAACTGCTGAGAAGCAAACTGCCATTTGGAGGCTCACCTCCACCCTCCCAGGGTCTCTGGGAAGTTTGGCCACCGGAGCCACAGTTATTACTGACTATACAAGCCTCTGAGCCACCCTTGGCATAAGTTGCTGACTTGATAGAACGCTTCTTGCCCAGTATCTTCAGAGTAAGAAGATACCCTTCTGAGTTGGACTTAACAGAAACAATAGCTCAATTTGGAAGTGAAAGAGGAATCACAACTTAAAGCTTCAACTCAAATATACTTGGTTTCCTAATACCAGGGCAATAATAATTTTATTTTAATTTATGTCAAATATATTCACGTTTGTTTATATATGTGTGTGTCTATACACACACACACACACACACACTACAAATACAGGTATTGACTGGCTGTTTGAAAAAATTATTTTAATCTTTCCAGGTATCATAATGGAATTATAGTTATAATTATGTTACAGAAAGACTCCTTACATTTTAGAGACATATATTTACAAATAAAATGATAAAGTTTCAGGAGGGGGGTGGGGGATTGGGTGAGCCTGGGGGTGGGTACTGAGGAGGCCACATACTGCACGGAGCACTGGGTGTGGTGCATGAACGAAGAATCTTGGAACACTGAAAAAATAAAATAAAACTTAAAAAATAAATAAATAAAATGATAACGTTTCTGGGATTTACGTCAAAATATTATGAGAGAGAAGATAAAAGACTGGATAGATGAAACAAGACTGGCTAGGAGTTGATTATCGTTGAAATAGGATAACGAGTTCCTAAGTGTTCAATATACTATTGTGTCTACTTCTGTACATGCGTGAAAGTTTTTACGAAATAGCATTTACAAAGAAATTCAGATTTTTCTATTATAATTCAATATAAGTGACATCCGAGAAACCTCAAATCACACTCCAAAAACAACAGTATTTGTGGAGGAAACATAGACGTAGAGACCACTTAGAACCATGCCCCCTCGAAACCAAAGCGCCAAGAGAAACAATAACGATCCTAATAAAAATAGCAATACCATTTTTTTCAACGTGAAATTTGCAATAAGGAAATGCTGAGGTAAACACAGGGCCTTACCTTTGAAAGTAGAGAAGAAACTTATGGGCGGGAGGGGAGGGAGACTGCGGCTTCCATACTGTGAGGCACGTGAAAACCCCGACAACCGCATAGACGCTCACAAGATGGCGCCAGGCTCGAGCTGCCGTAGGGCGAGGGGGGCGCCGCGACGCTGGCCAGGCCAGGCGGTGCCCAATCTTCCCGCTCCACGGCTCTGATGCGGCGTGGAGAACATGGACGTGCGGGATTGCATGTGCGCACCCCCTGCCCCGCCCCGCCCCCCTGCGACCTACACCAAACCCTGACCTCGCTCCCCCACACATCACCTGCATTAGAAAAACATGTGTCATACTAGAACAAACCCACTGTGTTGACCTAAAGGAACGTTATACAATTTCTAATTTAGTGTATTACCGTTAAACTCACTCATTTCTTGGAAACGATTTTCTAGTCTAATTTTTAATGTGTTTTCAAATAATATGTTCATATGGAAGTAAAAGAACCAATAATACCAAAAGACACAAAACGTGAGGCTAAATTCTCCCTTTCCTTGTCTCCCTAGTTTCTGCCTGGTTTCACTCCCCCAAAGAGAACTATTTTAATTATTTATGTTTTTTAGTTGTTACGATTTTTTTAATAACTCTAAACAAATGTTCATTGTTTTGAGTTATCTCATCGGTTTACGGACTTTAAACAGGGGTTTGGACTTCTTTATGTGAGAGATAAAGATGTTTAACTACCTTTGCTTCTTCCAGTTTTTCTTAGCAATACTTATTTTTACTTCATTAATGGTTGTATTCCTATTTGTAACAATATATATATTTCTTGACCCAACTTGGATGAATGGAGGCTGACTCCCATTCGCAAAATAAGATAATTTACTTGCCTTGTTTCACTTCACTATCCAACCTGTTATCTATAATTCTACTTTCACATTGTCAAGTTTTGGGGTTTTTTTTTAACTATTATTAACATATAATGTATTATTTGTTTCAGGGGTGCAGGTCTGTGATTCATCAGTCTTACACAATTCACAGCACTCCCCATAGCACATACCCTCCCCAATGTCGATCACCCAGCTATCCCATCACTCCCACCCCCTTCCCTCCAGCAACCCTCAGTTTCCTCAGATTAGAGTCTCTTATGATTTCTTTCTCACGTTGTCAAGTTTTACAATGTTTACAATCTGTTCTATACAGAAAGTGAGTTTTTCAGATTGTCCATAGATTGATTCCAATTCATATTCAAAATATTATAGTTTTTATAGTCAACTATTTGTCAACAAATAATGGGATTAATCCCAAAGACAAAGAGATATAACTCTGTTACTGAAAATGAGCTGCTTGATGAATTATGCACACATTTGTTCTCATTTCTTACAGCTCTATAAGTCTGTAAGAGTTTCTTCATATTAAGCAATGATTTTTTTCATATTACGTTTTAATTTGTGTTGGAATTTCTAATGATCTTTCTTTTTACTCTAGTTTCTCAACTGTTCTGTTAGAGAAAATTCACTTTCCTCCTGATAGTCCTTTCATAGCCTATGACTATCTGTTCATATATGGACTAATTCATCTATAGAACTGTGGTTCTGGAATTTTTTTTTTTTTTTCATGGCATTCTTGATTAAATCCCCAGTTTATTGGATCCCATCCCTGTTAGGAAAAACCTGGATTTCTGTTTTGCTTTGCTATAATCCATCACAAATAATGTTCAGAAAAGATGTGTAGAAAGAAAATTTTCTGAAATCTAGTATATTCCAGAATACCATTACTCTGTCTCCACATTGCATTCATTGTTTGACTAGGCACATAATTCCATACTTACAAATTATTTTTCAGAACTTCATGTCTGCTAGTTGGTGAACAGTCTTACATTCCTCTGTAGTGATTTTTTTTTTTCAATCTCTGGGAGACGATGCAATCCGTCTTTTATCTCAGTTTCCTGGAATTTCATGTGTGTCTGGATGTAGAATTCCTAAAATTCAAAATACTGGTGATTCAGTGGGTTATTTAAATGCAAAGCTGTATTATTGATCAGTTATAGACAGCTTTCTTATATTGTCTCTCAGATGATTGCTTTCTCTCTAATTTCTCTCTTCACGTTTCTGGAAGTCCTGTTAAACTTATGTTGGCCTTCCTAGATAGCCCTTCAAGTTTTTTAACTTTATTTCATCTTTTCCATCTTCTTCATCATTTTGTTTTAAGAGATTTCCTCAAAGTTTTCTTTGAACATTTCTTTGGTTTTATTTTTAATTTTAGCATTTAAATTTATTAAATTTTTATAAATACAATATTGTAAACTTTGAAAATTTTATAAATATTATACTTTCCCAAATTGTTCTGAGGGCACTCATTAAAAATGTATAAAGTCCTTTTCTGGTCCCTGGAGTCAGTTTTTCTGTTTGATCACCTTGGTCTTTATTTGTACTCCTCATTTTTTTAAATAACTGGCATTTCTTTGTGGATTTTCAAATTTACACTTGAGGGACCAGGTTGATTACTGTAAAGAGCTGGCATGTGTTCCTCTATAGATGCCCACACATTATCTACTCGTCCAACTTTTCCTTAGAATCTGCCAATTCCAAGTGCTTTGTATGGGGGCAGGAGTGTCCCACAACTGCCTTTAATTTAGGTGCATAAGTTGAGACCTGGCCTGAACGCTCCACCAGCCCCACGTGTCATCTCTCAGACTAGCATACCATACCCTCTCACATAGATTTTTTGAAAAAGTATTCCCTGGATTCAACAAAGGGATAAACCCTCTCACTGCATCCATGATGGATGGATATGTGCAGGCTGATATGTGCTATATTCCATTCACAGCCTTCAATTATATTTTTTGATTTCTGATCTACTTCCCATTCCCACTTTTTGTATGTGCTAGGGATGAACTTCTACCACCTACACTGTGGCTTTGCATGTATTCTGGGCTGTGTCTACTTATCTCGTGATGATTCTATTTACTTCTTACCATCAGAAATTTGTCAAAATCTCACATCTTCTGATGTCTTTCATCATGTCTTTTCAACACTTTATCAGTGTTGTCGTGAAAATATTCACTTTTGTTCTGGAAGGGCAAGATGATAAATGTAGAGGTTGATCAAAACCTCTTGATAGTGGATCTTTCCACTATCTTCCAAGTGTACCAATGAAACTGAATTAGGATAATGGTACCAGATAACTCAGAAAAGTACAATCTCGCATTCTAAATTTTCAGTAAAAGAAAGAGCACACGTGTAAAACAGAACCTTTCCCATTGTCAAGTAGCCTAATCTACTTCTTAGCTCCAGGAAGAAAAGAACAATAACATTTTAACTGGCAAGAGTTCGAAATGAAGATTGCTGAAGCTAATAACTCCATCAACAACATTCAGAATATGAGATAAACTGAAAGATTTGTATAGCATCCTAGCACTACTAAAATGAAGCTCAGCAGAGATTTAGACTGTGATATCTTTAAAACAGATTCCAGGGCAGATTGTCCCAAGAGTCCTGGTAAGTAATCTATTAGATTAAGCAAATATAACAGGCAGACAACAGGGTCCATAAAATCCTGAGGCTGCACATCGTGTGGAAGAGAAAGCCACAACATAGAAATGTGGTTTAATAATCAACCAGAGGAATGAGACATGCCATGAATGAAATAAACAAACGAAAGTAAAAGAAGTACTTTGGGTGGCTTGTTTTTAGGGAGTGTGATCTAGGAGGGCAAATCAGAAAGGCTGATGTACAAAATAAAACCTGAAGGATAACAAGAAGCTATCTTTGGAACGGACAGAAAGACAAGATTTCCAGACAGAGAAATATGAAAATCAAACACAGATTTCATGCTGTAGGAAGGGGAGATATAGAGGAGTAAATGAAAGGAGGCTGGTGTCTGGGACACAGTGAAAAAAAGAGAGCACAAGAGCAGATGCTGAGAGGAAGAGAGAGGGTCAGAGGCTTGACTCACGTAAGCCATGATAAAGAAACTGGACTTTAAGTGCAATGGAAATCTAAGTGTTAGACTGGGGGAGTGACATAATCTGATTGACCTATAAAGGTCCCTTGGGCTGCTATTTATATACATATGTAAAATGACTTATTATAGGAGGACTGGATGAGAAGGAAGTGGGTGTGGAGGGAGGGGCAATTGGGGCCATAGTCCAGGGAAAAGATGATGGTGGGTTGGATTAGAGGGTAGTCATGAAGACAAGAGAGAAGTGGACAGATTTAAGAATACAATTTGCGAGTAGAAAGAACCAGACTTGCTCATGGACAGGATAATAGCATTTAGTAAAAAAGAGACACTGAGAATGATGGTTAGAATTGTGTCTAGATGAACAAAGAATGGTGCCACTTACTAAAATGAGGGTGATACAAAGAGTAATAGATGGTGTGTTTGAGGGGGGAAGGTTTAAGGATTCTGTTTTGGACACTGCAAATCTGAAATGTCTGTCAGACTTCTAAGTGGAGAAGTTAAGTGAGCTATCAACTACTAAATCTACAACTCATAAGAAACATGAGCCTAGAGAAAGAAATCTAGAGTCATCAACACAGAAGAAACAATGGTCAGAAAACAATGTTTGATCGTGAAATTAGGAAAAAGTTCCAGCTGCTTGCAAGGACAAGGTCTAAGTTGTGACTTAGTCACAACTTAGTCACTTAGGAGTAAGTGACTGAGGTAGCAAGACAGACAAGAGCATCAGAAGAGAGGAAGTTGAGGAAATGAGGCAGTGAGAAACAAGGAGGATCCCTACCAACCCCTCCTCCAGGCTCAGAGGTAAGAGAGCTATGAGAGAGAAAACCATCACCTTGCTTGGTTGTAGAGGTACTCTAGAAATTTGTGTTGAAGACATAAAAACCTAGCTCATTTCCAGAGTAGTCAAAATCTAGTTGCAGGATTATGCTGGCAGAAATTGAATTTAAGAGTGAAGTTCTTTTTTTTTTTTTAAAGATTTACTTATTTATTTATTTATCTGGGAGAGAAAGAAAGAGCAAGAGCTAGAGGAGGGACAGAGGGAGAGGGAGAGAGAATCTCAAGCAGACTCCACCCTGAGCTCAACGTGGGGCTCGATCTCATGACCCTGAGATCATGACCTGAGCCAAAACCAAGAGTCAGACGATTAACCAACTGTGCCACCCAGATGCCCCGGAAGTGAAGTTCTTTTAAGTGGTCCTGAGGTATGTGCTGAAAAAGATAATACTCTGATTAACATCTAATCTTTGTTTTTCCAGAACTGTCTTAGGAATATGAGGTTAGTGATAAGTTACTATTTTACAAGGAAGAGTTGGTTAGGGAAGAAAATACGGGGTCCTTTATTTCATAAAAGAGAATGTAAACAACTATTTTTATCACACTACTGTATGGCATCTTTGTCACTCTGGCAGGTCTTTGTTAGATTTTACCAGAAACAGAATCATGCAGGGTTTTATCAGCACAGCCTCCTCCTCTAGAGGTGGGGAGGGAAAAGTTTCCTTAGGAGAAAAAAGATTCATGGACACAGTGGGATCTCATTGATCTGTGGATTAAAGGGACTGCTATTAAAATGCAGCTCTAAAAAAATAAATTAAATTAAATTAAATTAAATTAAATTAAATTAAATTAAATTAAATTCAGCTCTCCCAGGACAATGCTACTCTGTAACACTTGGACTCTCTGAGACTTTGTAGGAACCTTACATTATACCTTTGCTTGTCTGCCTTTCCATTAAATTGGGAGTTCCTTCAGGGCAGGAATCACCTCTCACAAGAATCCCATGCGTGTAACAGTGCTTGGTTATGGAGGTACTCAGTAAACTGTCGAATAGATGAAAACCTAGTTCATTTTTTAGAGGGCGAAATCCAGTTGTAGGTGATGGTGGCGGTATTTGGACTTGATTGAATTCAATTTGTTGGAGTTCACCAAGGGTTACATCTTTGTGGTGGAACTGCCCTGGGCTATACCCCTCTTAAGGTTGTCTTTTCCTAAAATGAATCCTCCCATAGGGCTTACCTTATTCCCACTTGATACACAGAGGGACATTTGTTTGTTGAGTATCTTCCTTACACAGTACAAGAAATGTATGAGAAATTGTTCCTGTCCCCACAAAACCCAATAATCCGTTTTGGAGATGAAATACAGAATAGTACAGATAGCATAAAATCCAATGCATCATAGACCCTGCATCTCATTTAAAATGCTTCCCATAAAGAGCTTGCAGCTTTGCCTATGAGTAGACTGATTCCATCGCTGGTGCCTTGTAATTTATGGGATGTGCAAAAATGCCTCTACTCCCTGCTATGGGGCATGAAGGTCCTCCCTCAGAATTTGATTATTTTTGTATACCATTCACACTCGGGAATATTCTTTGAAAATATTAATATCCTTAGGATAAGACACTTAAAGGCCTACATTTAATCCAGCTCCTTAGAGGGAAAAAAAAAACAAAAAAACCTCTCAAACTTCTTCCCCCTGGGTCAGCAGGTGGGAGCATTACAGAGCAAGTAAAAGGTGTTATAGGAAAAACAAGAAGCCTGCACGCTAGGCATGAGGTCTTGTAGAAGGAGAGCAGGCCCAAGTGAACCATGGCTCTAAGGGCTTTGAGGTCCAGAACGGGCCAAGGTGTCAGGAAGGAGACTCACAAAGAGGAAGTGAGTGGGCCCAGGATGCATGTTTCCTACATTGCAAATTCCCCAGGGCATTTTCTTCCCGGCCTAGCTTTACCTCTGGGTCCAGGCCCATGAAGCCCTGCTTAAGACCTTGCAATCATTGCTCCTGCAAGGATTGCACCAATCGCCCTCCTGCTGCTGTGGTGCTGCAACATCTATCCACGCTGCTTCCTCTTGTCGCTTCAGAGGCTGTGCCAGGGACCTGTAGGCCCGAGGAGTGTGGGGGCAGGTGGGGCGGGTTATGCAGAGGTCACATCACAGCAGAATAAACAGCTACTGCGGGAACGCCTGGGTGGCTCACTTGGTTAAGCATCTGCCTTTGGCTCAGGTCATGATCCCAGGGTCTAGGATGCAGTCCCTTATGGGGCTCCTTGCTCAGCGGGGAGCCTGCTTCTCCCTCTGCCTGTCACTCCCCCTGCTGTGCTCTCTCTCTCTGACAAATAAATAAAATCTTAAAAAGAAGAAGAAGAAGAAGAAGGAGAAGGAGAAGAAGAAAAGGCTACTGGCCCTACTTCTCCTGCTCTGGCCCTGCGTATCCTCTCTGCTCACAGCTGCCATCTGGGCTAAGGGCGAAGGGCTTCTCTACTATGCAAGGGAGACCCACTTCATCTTTGTTAAGTGTATTTCCAGGATTTGCTGCTCAGACACAAGCCCTGAGCAGGTGCCAGAATCCTCCAGCTCCCAACTAGCTTCCCTTTCTCTCCTGCAGTGTGTTCTAGTGGAGAGCGTGATTTCTGGATCCAGGCTCCCAGCGCTTGAGCCCTGGCTTTGCCACTTCCTAGCTGAGGGATCTTAGGCCTCAGTTTCCTCATCTGTAAAAAAGGAATAGTAATAATACTCCTCTCATAGAGCTCCACGTGAAGGGTGTAGCCCCATTTCTGGCACATGGTCAGTACATGCACACATAGTAAGCACAAAATAAATTTTTGCTACCGTTATTACTAAGTAATCATCCAACCAGCAAGTGTTAATTAAGAAGCTACTTTGTGCCTATCAACAGACTGGGAATAAAACACTCCACTGAAATGAAAAGTGGTGATGATAAAATCATAACTTTCGATTATGAGTGCTTATTTTGTGTCAGGCACTGTAATAAAAATTTTTAGTGACTCGAGTTATCTCCTTCACTCTTCCAAACCCATAAGGGGGTGGGGGAGTGGTATGTACTCTTAGCATTGGCATTTTACAGACCGTGCGCAGTCCCACTTGCCCCCCTGGATTGCTGTCTTTCCAGACCTGAGAGCAATCTATTCCATTCAGTCACGTTGTCCTGCCCCTGCCTTCTGCCGTCCAGTGAAGTACCGATAGCCCTCCTTCAGTCAGTCTCGAATCTTCTACCAGACTGCCTTCCTGTCTCCCCTCCCACTCCCATCTAATAAATCTAAATACGGCCTCTCATTTCACTTCTGAGAAGCCGTTTCCTGTCATCTCTTCAAAGACTACCTCTTTCCCACTGACTGTCTCTAATGAGGAGCAAAAAGCAAACATGCAGCTCTCCTTGTCAGCAGAATCCAGAAACGGCTCCTCCTCTAGCCACACCTGAAGTCCCTGCATTGCCAGGAGCAAGTCCCTTGGTGTTTTGCTGTTTTGGGGTGTTACTGGTTTGGCGAGCTGTATGAAAATTGAGTTTTGACACCAATGTCCTGGTCTAATCTTTGAGATAGGAAAAAGATGAAAATAAGTATGTTTCCACATTTTGGGGTAGAAAACCCGGTCTGCGGTTTCCCTGGTGCTATCATGCCATTCAGAACCTCAAGTCATTCAGCCCTCTAGGCTGCAATTTTCCTTATTTGCTAACCTGTTCTTCAAAAAAGAAAAAAGAAAAGAAAAAAAAACAACAAAAAACAAAAACCCCTGGTTTCCTTCATAGCGCTTGATTTTGATTTGACTGAAACTTGTGTGGTTAAAAACATTCTTATACTAATAGCTATGTGACCTTTAAGATATTTGGCAGGAAAAAAAAATCTCATAAGAGTAGAGCCTTGTTTCCCAACTCAGGGTCTTCTCACTTCAGAATAGGGACCTGTGAAGGCCCCCTTTCCTTGACTGTACCCTTGAAGCTACTCCTCATGCCTCTTGTCTCTTCTTCTCACTTCCAGAGGGACTCTGGGTCACTGGCCCATCATGGAAATGGTGGTGATGGGTCAATAACAAATTGTATGGCTTTCTCTGTGCTCTGCAATGTGAGCTCTTGGGAAATGGACAGGAAACAGCAAGACTGGAACAGCAGTGGCCATAGGCTCAGCTGTAAAAGCTGAAATATGACATTGAAACAGAAGTCAAACCAGAATTACATGAGTCAGGTCATTTCTTTCAGATACAAGCATAGGTTAAAAATCTAATAACTTGATGTTCTTAGAAAAGTGCCAAGTCCCAGGTGTTAAGACCACCGTTTGAAAGTTGTACAGACATTTTGAGGGATTCTGGTTGTTCATGGTGTGATTCCTTTTTGTTGCTGCCTTCTCTATGTCCTGTCTGCTTTTCTCATTTGTCCACAGTAGTTTTGAGTCAGGAATTAAATTAAGTGGAAAACAAACTCAGGGTAACAGTCATTGCTTTTAAGTACATCTTGACAAGCCGTCTCCATTGATGTTATTCCATAAACCGATGAGTCTCATATGGTCCAGTTGTCATATATCCACGAGTGCACTTGCAGACTGAGAGGGCTCTGGGGTCCAGCCCGACAGCCATGCCCACTTCAAACCCAATATGGTAGCCTAAAGAAACTGTCAGTGGGGATTTCCTAAGTCCTGAACCAGAGTTTCCAGCATGTCATTTTCCAATTATGCAGCATTTTCTACTTGGGTCATAGTTCCTCAGCTTAATGACAAAAACAAAAATAGCTAAGACTCAGTTACCCAAGATTTCTGGTGCCCCTCGACTCACCTAAGAACAGTTACTTGCAATTATGATTCCTATTACCCTGATGTTTTCAGTGTCTTGTGCCTTCAATGTGTATTACTCAGTGCGTAGTACTGTCCATGAATGAAAAAAACTGAATGGAAAATATTTGACGTGATCTCGTCAAACCCATTGGGAAAGATGAGAAACCATTGATTAGAATGGTTTACCATTGATTAGAAACATGATTGATTATACCATTGATTAGAAACATGAGAAAGGGAAGGTTGTGGGGCCCCTGGGTGGCGCAGTTCGTTGAGCAACTGCCTTCGGCTCGGGTCATGATCCCGGAGTTCCGGGATCGAGTCCCACATCGGGCTCCCAGCTCCATGGGGAGTCCGCTTCTCACTCTGACCTGCTCTCTCTCACTCTCTCTTTCCTAATAAATAAATAAATAAAATCTTAAAAAAAAAAAAAAAGAAAGAAAGGCAAGGTTGCAAAGTTATGGTTTCACCCATGTACAGATCTAGAGGGCTCTTTAAAATTCAATTAGTTCAATGCTTTTAGGGCTAAATGACCGGCACCAACTTACGCCTGCCAAAATAATTTTGGAAATGTACATGAACAACTTTGTCGCAATGATTCCAGAGGTTCTACTGGCATTTCATGGAAGAAGCCGCAGATGTTAGAAATCTTGCAGTGCATGAAACAGTTCTGTGCAATCAAGAATTGCCCTATTTCCCATGCAATATATATATTTATATATAATCTCCCCTAATTTACACAATGATCCTATAGGTACTACTTTTTTTTTTAAGATTTTATTTATTTATTTGACAGAGCGATCACAAGTAGGCAGAGAGATAGGGGGAAGCAGGCTCCTGGCTGAGCAGAGAGCCCGATGCAGGGCTCGATCCCAGGACCCTGGGATCATGACCTGAGCGGAAGGCAGAGGCTTTAATCCACTGAGCCACCAGGCACCCCTATAAGTACTACTTTAATCCCCATCTGACAAACTATTCTGGAGATTAATAAGGCGGCTTCATCCTTCCTAATTGTTTTTAACTCTATGTCTAGAATTAATTATTCTGTTTCAACATATCCAGACAATACTCCTCTTTTAATTTCTTGGGCTTGTTCGCATCCCCATGGGGCACATAAAGACCATCCCTAGAGACCTTCACTACAATATCAAAGATAACTCACCATGTAAGGTAGTGAGCAATCATTTTGGATACAAAAAGGCACCTAAAAGGCTCAAAGATTAATTACTCATGCTATTTTCAAATGGAAAGAAAAACATTCATAAAATCTAATAAAATCCCTTGAAAGTTCTTATAAAGCTCACAATTGTATTAAGATAGTTTTGAGCTTTTATCCTATTTGGATACACTGAGTACATCCTTATGATGCTCTAGGAACATTGTTTCCACTTCCCATTTCTCTTTAAATCACAACGTAAAATCTCATGAGATACAAAAGATTCATTTATTTTTCCTCCACCAAATTTAACCATTTCTATTTTCTTTACTGCAGGTGTATGTGAACAGTAGGCTATGTCTTAGTAGGCTTTCTGTTCTTGGCAAATAAGCTTCAAATAAGTAATAGACCTTAAGGTAAATTGTTTTCCCAAGAGGAGATATATTAGGACAAATATTGAGTTCCATTTGGTTCAAGCAGGAAATATTGCAGTCTTTGAATGGATTCCAATAGAAGAATTTTCTCCTATCCTAGGTTTTTGGAAGCAGCACAGAGTCAAGGTGTTTAATTAATCCCTATCATCAAGCATAAATGATGTAAAACTACATAAGCTTGAGAAAGAGAAATAAAATGGAATCTGCTTTCCCACATAATCTGCATGACTAAACAGTGTAACTTAACTGCACTGGGCAATTGCTATATTAGCAATTACTGAAAGATTCCCATTGACTCGATTGGTCCTCTACTTACCCCTCTCATGAGGTGTGAGCTTAACTGGACACTCTCACCTTAGAGACTAACGAGTTTGCTTTTCCCTTGAGTCAGCTTACTTCACTTTCCTATGTTTGAAGTCTATTCTGCTGAGGCTTCTTTGTTTATTTTATGTCATCTGCGCTTCAAAGCAAAAGACAACTCTTACCTCACCAACCTGAGATAAAGTAGGACCACCCACACAATCATGTAACCCTACCTGCTCCTTTGTATTTATTTAGCATTAAAAAAAGTTTCCATAGTATAAATATTGGCTCATTTTCACTGCACCTGAAGGCCTAAATCATACATCATTATGTCCCAGGTCTCTATTAGCTCACCAAAGGATGATTTAATTTCTAGAGAGATTTCTAGCAGTCTAGGCCAAGTCCTCAGAACACCTGAGCAGCAGTGGATTCACCCATTTGTAAAGACTCAGAAGTAATAAGCTGCATGAGGAGGCAGTCCAGGCCCCAATGAATATGCTAACAACTAGCACTTGCTAGAGTCAACAAGCTCACCTTCTTAACGTTAATGATATAAGAATAATAATGGTAAGTCTAACTATCTGCTAGTGGGCGTCCCCAAGCAGGATGGGTGGTAAGAGACAGACTTATAAACACTGCTGTTGGATTCGACCAAAAACATATTCCAGCTCACGAAAGGCTCTCCAAGCATCGGAATGATCATATTTCTATCCATAATTTTGCTGTTGTTTACTATCCTTTATTTTTCTATCTATACTAATAAATGTCCTGATGCATCGATAGCAGTATGTATACATTTAATGAACATAGACAAATTTGTTTCCATGAATCACTATTTTTCTCAGGGTCGAAGACCAAGTATATTATTCCTATTCTTCATGCTTGTGTCCAGTGTACTATTCCTTAATTGCTGTAATGACAAGGAGTAATAAAGTCAACTGTATTTGTTTAAAGAGGAAACAAAATCATATACTTGGGTTTGGTGAGACATCAAGAGATTTTTCTAGCCTCAAATAGAGTGGGTTTCCCAGAATCCCTTGTGAAAATCAAGGAAAATGTCCCTTAGAGAAATGCTATTTGTTTGAGTCTAGGTGATGTATGGTTACTTTGCTCAAACAGAAGCAAGTTGACCTGTAGATAGAAACTCTGCTCTGGTCGAGTGATTTTCTCAGGTTCTCTGTTATCCCAGAGCTCACCACTTCTCCCCTCCCCTTTATTTCTAGTTTCCCTGTGCCTTCTAACCAAGGGGGTCCTTGGTTGGTCTCAGGGTTGGGGTAAGCTTTGTTCTTCTAGCTCATGATGCTTTCTCTCTAGAGTTATTTGTCTGTAAATCTTTTTTATTTTTATTTTTTGTACTTTTTAACATCCTAGGCTTTTGATACTCAAGTGGAGACTGGTTTTTCTCCATTTTCCATGGTTATATCACTTCTCCGTGACAACAAGCACAGAAAGGTCTTTTTGAATGGGAGGGAAGGTTCAAGGTCAAACAAATACAAAGAAAACAAATGAGTTAAAGATTCAGAACAATCTTAGAATACATTCTTTTAACATGAACCACAAAACCTTTTTTAAGACACGTTTTAAAGAATTAGACTTTAATTGTTTAAGCCCCAAAGAAACTCAAAAAATAAAAAAACTTGCTGTATTTCTTCATCTCATACAGTTCATGAGTCTTGGCCCCCAAAGTGTGATAGGGCTCCTCCCAGGAATTGTGTTAGCATCCCACTACCTCACAGTTAATACAGAACTTTGTACTTGACAGTCACAAACATTACATCATTTGATCTTCCCAATATCTTTTGAGTTAACCAAGGTCACATAGCTGATGCCTAATAGTGCCAGATGTTGAAAAATACTTGGTATTTCTGAAAGTGAGTGCTCCAAGAAGAGTCATAACTGCAATCATATAGAGTTTTTATCCCAATATGACCGCTGATTCATTTGGGCTTCTTACAAAGCTCTTAACAATTCATATTTCTTAGGGCATCTGGGTGGCTCAGTTGGTTAAACATCTGCCTTAAGCTCAGGTCATGATCCTGGGGTCCTGGGATCCTGCTGAGCAGAGAGCTCACTTCTCCCTCTCCCACCGCCCCTGCCCCCTGCTCTCTCTCTTGAAAACAAATAAATAAGTCAATCAGAGAAAGACAATTATCATATAATCTCTCTGATATGAGGAATTTAAGAGGCAGGGCAGGGGTTCATGGGGGGAAGGGAGGGAAAAATGGAACAAGATGGGACCGGGGAGAGAGACAACCCTTCACAGACTCTTAATCTCAGGAAACAAACTGAGAGCTGCTGGAAGGCGGGGGTAGGGATAGGGTGGCTGGGTGATGGACATTGGAGAGAGTATGTGCTGTGGTGAGTGCTGTGAATTGTATAAGACTGATGATTCACAGACCTGTACCCCTGAAGCAAATAATACATTTTATGTTAATTAATTAATTAATTAAAGATTTTATTTATTTGACAGAGAGAGACACAGCGAGAGCAGGAACACAAGAAAGGGAGTGGGAGAGGGAGAAGCAGGCTTCCCGCTGAGCAGGAACGTGGGGCTCCATCCCAGGACCCTGGGATCATGACCCGAGCTGAAGGCAGACACTTAACAACTGATCCACCCAGGCACCCCACATTATATGTTAATTTAAAAAAAAGCCAAATAAATAAAATCTTTTTTAAAAATTCATGTTTCTTTTCCCATCTAAAGAGCACTGTCAGGCCCCAATCTTGGCCTTTCCCAGCTTGCCGTGGGTTTAATCTCAGCCCATGCATACCCCGGGGCCTGCGCCAATGCTGATACGGGTGGAACCTAATCATCTTGTCCTCTTTACAACCACAGGAGCTTAACAGGGATCTGATGTGACGGAAAAGCCCGACACTCTTTTGGCCGCTCAGGCCCACGACTGCCTGCCCCTTTGTCTTCCTGCATTGCAGCAGTGCACTTGAGCGGATATTCAGGTCAGCACCTCACCCCCCAGCCTCGTGCAAGCTCCCTGCTCCGGACGAGATGCTGCCATGGAGGCCCAGGCCAACTGTCAGGGGTCCTGCCTTTTATGGGCAGATCTCTACAAATCACACTCGCCACCCCTGTCCCCAGGTTTGAATTACGGTCTAGGTGCCCCACACCCTCGCTTCTCAAACTGCCATGTCACGGCCTCTCACTAGTTTCCAGAAAGCTCTGCACCCAAATCTCTGAAGCCAGGTCAGTTTTATAAGCCTTATCCAGCCCGGTCCCACTTCTCCCAGATGACAGCAAGACAGGAGGCCTCACGAAACTTACATATCAGCGGAAGTCATAATACATGATGCCAGCAAAAGCACAAAACCAAACCAGTGCCTTCTGACTGCGTTGCTTGACTACTTGCTTTCTCTCTCTTCTTCTAAAAGAAAAAATTTCTTCAGATCAAGAAAAATGAAAGAGAACTTGTCGCAGTAGGAAAGCTGATAACCATGATTCACTGATAATCAACAAAAGCAGCAATAATGTTTACTATTGTCACAGCATTGTCTCTCTTCCAGGCATGTTACACGCAGTTTTTAAAATGTAATCCTCACCATAGCCTTAATGATCCCCTGCAATGTAAAATACAGATAAAAAAAAAAATAAGTCTTGGATACAGTAAGTAACATTCCTAAAGTTTTGCACCTGACGAAATCTAGGTCTACGGAATCCCGCACAAGGGCTCTTAACTACAGTCCATGTTCACTAGTTGCTCATCAGTATTATTTTACGCCAGCCTAGCACACATCCCAGGGGGCGGCCACCCCCAGGATGCCTATGGTTCCCTGATATGGCTTTCTTTACATCTGCCACTCAGATGCTGTGTCACTTTCACCCTTGAACACTTATCACTATATGCCCAAAAGAAGCCTTGTCATGAGAATGCCAGATTCTTACTCTAGGTAAAGAGAGCAAGATAAGAACTCTTGCTGTTGTATTTTCTCTTATGAACAAGGCAGGATTCAGGACACACCACCTCAGAATACGGCACCTTAATGTATTGAATATTTCAACTGAAGAAGTTTGAGAAATTTGTATAGAATTTGAGAAATTTCTATATTTTATGTAGAATTTTCTAAAAATTTTTTGTCTTTTTTTTTTTTTATTTGAGTATGGTTGACACACAATGTTACATTAGTTTCAGGTGTACAGTTTAGTGATTTGACAAGTTTCTACATTATGCTGTGTTCCACCACAAGTGTAGCCACTGTCAGTCCTGTTACATCACTACCACAATATCATTGACTAGATTCTTCATGCACTTCTTTTTATTTGCCTGACTTACTCATTCCATAACTAGAGACCTCTCCCCTTCCTATCTTCCTCTCCCTTCACCAATTTTGCCTGCCACCCCCATTCCTGGCAGCTGTCAGTTTGTTCTCTGTGTTTATAGTACTGATTCTGTTATCTGTTCCTTTTTTTTAAGATTTTATTTATTTATTTGACAGAGAGAGAGAGAGATCACAAGTAGGCAGAGAGGCAGGCAGAGAGGGAGGGGGGAGCAGGCTCCCTGCTGAGCAGAGGACCTGATTCGGGGCTCGATACCAGGACCCTGAGATCATGACCCAAGCGCAAGGCAGAGGCCCAACCCATTAAGCCACCCAGGTGCCCCTATTATCTGTTTCTTTATTCATTTTTTTGCAGATTTCATTCATGAGTAAAGTCATATGGTTTTTGTCTTTCTCAGTCTGACTTATTTCAACTTAGCATAATACCCTCTAGGTCCATCCAGGTTGTCTCAGATGGCAAAAATCTCATCCTTTTTGTGGCTGTGTAATGTTCCACTGTGTGTGTGTGTGTGTGTGTGTGTGTGTGTGTGTGTGTACCACATTTTCCTTCTTTTTCATCCATCTATTCATGGTAACTTGGGTTGTTTCCATGTCTTGGCTATTATAAATAATGTTGAAGTAAACATAGGGGCATATATGTGTTTTTGAATTGGTGTTTTCATTTTCCCCGAGTAAATACCCAATAGCGGAAATGTTGGATCATACAGTATTTCTATTTTTTTTCAAGATTTTATTTATTTATTTATTTATTTATTTATTTATTTATTTATTTATTTGGAAAGAGAGAGAGTGAGAGAGAGCATGAGAGGGGAGAAGGTCAGAGTGAGAAGCGGACTCCCCATGGAGCTGGGAGCCCGATGTGGGACTCAATCCCGAGACTCCGGGATCAGGACCTGAGCCGAAGGCAGTTGCTTAACCAACCGACCCACCCAGGCGCCCCCAGTATTTCTATTTTTAATGTTTTGAGGACCTCCATACCGTTTTCCATAATGGCTGTACCATCTTATATTCCCAACAGCGAGGGTTTCTTTTATCCCCGTATCCTTGCCAACACTTGTTGTTTCTGTGTTTTTTTATTTTAGCCATTCTGTCCCTGTATGAGATGATATCTCATTGTAGTTATGATTTGCATTTCACTGATGAATAGTAATATTGAGCATCTTTTCATGTGTCAGTCATCTGTGTGTCTTATTTGGAGAAATGTCTGTTCATGTCTTCCACCTATTTTTTAATTGGATTATTTTGTTTTTTGATGTTGAGTTGTAGATGATCCTTATATATTTTGGGTACTAACCCTTTATCAGATCATCATTGCAAATATCTTCTTCCGTCAGTGGGTTGTATTTTTGTTTTGTTGATGGTTTTAACTCTTCTTTAAATGTCTGGTAGAATTCACCTGAGAATCCATTTTACCCGGACATTCATTTTGGGGTATTTTTTTCTTATTATTACCAATTCAATTTCATTACTTGTAATGAATTTGGTCAGATTTTCTAGTTCTCCCTGGTCCAGTTTTAGAAAATTATATATTTCTAGGAATTTACTCGTTTTTTCTAGGTTGTCTGATTTGTTTGGCACATAATTTTTCATAGTATTCTCTTCTAGTATTTTTCTAGAAGTATATTCTCTTCTCATAGTATTCTCTGTGGTATCAGTTGTTACTGCTCCTCTATTTCTGATCTTATTTATTTGGGTCCCTTCTCTTTTTTTCTTGATGAGTCTGGCTAAGGGTTTGTCAGTTTTGTACAGATGAGCTTCAGCTTGACTAGAGTTGGTATGGGCTTGAGGACCCCCTGCTGGCCAAAGTCGCAAGCTCGGAGACAACTGGACCCACTGTTAACATTATCCAGACCATGCTCTGGTCTAGGGTTTTAAGGCAGGGTGAGAAGAGAAACCATGTCATTCTCTAGTCCCTCTGACCAGGAGAGGTTTCCAACAGCTCCTCCAGCACTTGACAGAGTTCGAAGGTTATCTCTTTCCTATATTAGTTGCTCTTTTAAATCACAGCTTTTTTTTTTTTTTCCTGTGCCAAGGACTAAGAGATCTGCTCCCAGTCACTCAGTACTGTCCTTCCCACTGTTGGCTGTTCTCTTCATTACTGTGTTTGAGGCTCTCTTGCTGTTCTATCTTTGGTTGTTCACTGGCTGTTTAGTCAGCCCTCCGTTCTTCTTCAGGAGGAATTGTTCTGTTAATAGGTGTTATTTGATGTATTCTGTGGATGAGGTGAGTTGAAATTCTTCCTACCTTACCATCTAGAACCAGAACAATATGCTTTTCTCTTGTTAATCTGCCTTTTGTTACAAGAGGAACAAGGAGTCAACAATTTAGAAGGGTAAAGAAAAAGATATTTTTCCATCCTTACAAGCTCTCAGGTGCCAATTACATTTCAGAGAAGCCAAGATTACCTCAATTCTCTTGAATTATTTCAACCAACTACCCATTCAGAGTAATTATTGATGATATCTAGCACATAAAATTGTCTTTAAAAATAAAAGAAGATAGTAAAACTAAAAAGGAAAACCATATTCTTTTTAGTAGTTGATACAATGACTTTTTTATGGGAAAGTCTGATTATGTTGGAAATGATTGATAAACCTTAGACTAGTAGCTGAACCCCAGGGAATGGATTTCATACCAGTCAAACTTTAATAAAGAGGAAAAACAACTCTCTATAATAAAAGAACTGAAAGTTTCTCCAAGGAAATGCTGATGAGAAAAAAAACTGGGTTCTGTGTGGAGAAAAGAGGAAAATCTCTATCCCCTCTCATAGTACAGTTAAGGAAAAACTGGAAAACAGAAATCTTCCAAATATGTGATAGTTGTTCTTGACTTCAGCGTCTTGTAAAATCTTTAGAATGCATTCTGAATTAATAAGTATTAATGTATTTGTGCAAGTGTTAGTTTGAGGAGCTAAGCTCTAGGTCTGGGTTAGAATATGTCAAAAATAGACCCCCCACATCGTTGCAGGAGTCAGAGACATAGGACATCCATGACATCTATGTCATAGTGAGAACTGACACCGCCTGCATCCACATAGCTTAACTAGCAGGAATGAGCATGAAACCACCTGGGTCCAGTGATTGAACTATTTGTTCCAGGAAATTCTTTCCCAGGAAAATAAGGCTATAAACCAGTAAATAATTTCATTGTTTGCTTCAGGAAATTATAAAAAATCAATTTAGGACAAACAACCTTCTTTTCGGGAAAATAGATTGCTCACCTGAGTAAACAGATAATCAAACAACTGCTTGTATATCAAGACTTCCTTCAAGAATTAGTAAAGGACGCCTGGGTGGCTCAGTTGGTTAAGCGACTGCCTTCAGCTCAGGTCATGATCCCGGAGTCCCGGGATCGAGTCCCATATCGGACTCCCGACTGTGCGGGAAGTCTGCTTCTCCCTCTGACCTTCTCTCCTCTCATTCTCAGTCTTTCTCTCTAATAAATAAATAAAAAAAAATCTTTAAAAAAGAATTAGTAAAGAAAACCACAGACTCAAACCATAGACTTTGTTATTTAATGGAAACTTTCCTCGCTATTCCCACTAGACCTAAACTATTATACAACAGAATTCCCCGAACTCAATCCCCTTTCATTGAGTCCCAAGCCACTAGAGCCCATACCCTCTAAGCTCTATTAATATCTATCATTACCTCCCCTTTCTGCAACATTAGTAAGACTTTCTCAAGGTTTCTTTCCATTATGCAGAAGGCTTAATAAACTTAGCTTTGGTTAGTCAACAAGTGTTTTTTTTAGAGGTGTCAAGAGTACACAGTAACAATAAAGCATATGGTGTAGATCCTAGCATGTACCAAGTACATAATAAATAAGGCAGCATAAAGTCAACTTGCATAGTTGTTACAAAAATGATAGGAATATCAACAAAATGTTAGGCAGCAAACAACAGGCTACAAGATATCCTGAGCTCAACTTGAATTTTTCCATTCCAAATATGATATCAATATCTCTTCAAGGAGCCCTTGCTTTTTAGTGAAGAAGACCGAAATCTTGCATACCAGAGATGACTAATGAATTGCTTTAATTGAACACTCAGGGTAGAACAGAGTGACATCAAGGAATGACCCTTTACAAAAAGGTCAGGATTCCATGTTATTTCCAACTTAACTGTTTATTTCTCCTTTCTTACAAATAAAAGTTTATAATCCATTTTCCTTTTGCTAGTTTTAATGAACCATATTACATATTGTCATTTCGAACAAGGTAGAAATGACAGTCTCGTTCTTCAGGAATTGGCTGCCAAGTTGGCATCAGTCCAGATGGTACATCTCATCAGCATCAGTCAGGCACCTCTCCCCTTCCAAGGGAACACCAAAGAATGCACAAATATAAGTCTTCTAGTATCCCAGAGTCTTACAATTAATAGGCAAAACAAATGCAAGGGATAGAAAAAAATAAGAAACCTTTGATATCGGATCCAAAATTTCTTTAATTTTTTTCATTTTTATGGGTAGCAATGCCATGGTTTTTGCCTAGGATAATTTCTGTTTTTGCATATGGACATTTGATTGTTCCTACACCACTTTTGAAAGACTATCCTTTCTCCACTGAAGTATTTTTACTCCATTGTCAAAGATCAGTTGACTATAATTGTGAGGGTCTACCATGCTCTTCAAATTTGAATGGTTGATTAGGATTTTCTGCATAGACAATCATGTCATCTGTGAAGTTTTATTTCATTTTTTCTCATCTGTATACCTTTCGTTTTCATCTGTGAGATTCAATGGAAGATAAGAATTAAAGTTGCAGATGGAACTAAGGTAATCACTTGAACTTGAGATGGAGAAATTACCCTGGATAATTGGGTGTCCCATTTTAGTCACAGGCATTCTTATAAGTAGGAAAGGGATGCAGAAGAAACAGAACTAGAGGGATGGCCTCAGCCTTATGTTTCTAGCCGTGAAGATGAAGGAAAGGGGCCATGAGCCAAGCAATGTAGGCAGCTTCCAGAATGTCAAAAAAAGCAAAGAAATAGATTCTGTCCTGGAGCTTCCAGACCAAACATAGTCTTGCTAACACCTGGATGTTAGCCAAGACTGATTTTTGACTTCTAGTCTCCAGAACTGTAAAATGATAAATTTGTGTTGTTTTAAGCAAGTACATCTGTGAGAATTTGTTACAGCAGCAATAGAAAACTAATACACACAGTTTCTGACAAGAAGTAGGCTTTAATTCTTATCTTTGTACATTTCTAGGTAAGGAGTTTTCCTTGCCTTTGCTTCTTTCAAGATTTTCTATTTGTCAGGGAGCCTGAGTGACTCAGTCAGTTAAATGTCCAACTCTTGGTTTTGATGCATGCCATAATCTCAGGGTCATGAGATCAAGCCCTGTGACAGGCTCCATGGCACCCAGGATGTGGAGCCTGATTAAGATTTTCTCTCTCTTTTGCTGCCCCACTGTCCCCATGCACATGCTTTTTCTCTCTCAAAAAATTTTTTTTCTATTTGTCTTTATTTTTCTGCCATTTAAATATGATATTCCTATGCATAGTTTAATGAGAATTTGCTTCATATTCTTGAGGATCTGTAATTTTGTCACATCTTTTGAAATTGTCCCCCCATTTTTGGATGTTTCTTTCTAGAGTGATTTTTTTTCCACTTTTCTTTCCCTTTGCATTTTGGGTTGGGAAATTTCTATTTACTCATCTCCAAGCTCACTGATTCTTTCTTTGGCTGCATTGAATCTACTAATGAGCCCATCAAAGGCTTTCTTCATTTCTGTTTCTGTGCTTTTTATTTATAGCATTTCCTTTTGATTCTTTCTTAGCATTTTCATCTCTCTGCTGACATTACCAATCTGTTCTTGCATACTGTCTACTTCATCCACTAGAGTTCTTAACATATTAATTGTAGTTGTTTTAAATTTCCTTCCTGATAATTTCGACATCTGTGTCATATCTCATGTCTGAGTCTGGTTCTGATGCTTGCTTTATCTCTACGGCTTGTGATTCTTTCTTACCGCTTACCATGCCAAAGGCTTCAAATGCCTCTAGTGTCTTTGCTTTTGTCTATTTTCTTTATGTCTGTATTTCTCTAAGTACCATTCTTCAGAATGAGTCTGTCTCATGCAAGCTCTTTAATTGTAATCCATTAATATTATGCCAGAGCCCTAGTAGTATGCAGTGAGAAATGGGAAGGTGTTCTATGATCTTCCCATTAAATCTCACTGTTTTCACAGGACTGTGTCTTAGGGTTGTGATCCTCACACATGTGTCTTCTGATATAGCTTTAGGTAAGACAGGAAGACCAGAGGAGCCTGGAGCTGGAGGAGCATCCTCCATGGCTCTCTTATAAGATTCTGGTAAGGTCTTTCCTCTGGAGAAAAGGCCATTGTTTCTGGACACCTTGGTTCCAGTGTTTTCTGCTTCCTATAAGCAGATATTGGCTGTGGCTCTCTGAATTTGCCTGTCCCTCAAGATTTTGTGGTGCCAATTTGTTCTGCAAACTCAGTTCTCTGATGGAACTAAGAAAAGTCATCAATTTTCAATTTGCCCAGCCTCTTCTTATTCTAAGGACTGGAGTAACAACTTCCAAGCTCTTTACATGTCAGAACTGAAAGTGGAAGTTTGCCATGATTTTTTTTTTTTTTAATCACAAGCAGCTTGGTGTCTGAGGACTCAGCTAGAATATTCAAATGTTTAGAGCTAGAATCATTTGGAGGCTTGTTCACACACATGTCTGGTGATTGATATTGGTGTTGGCTGGAAGCCGCCTGGGGCTGATGGCTAGAATATCTCACATGGCTTCCCCATGTAGCCTGAATTTCTCAGCATGATGGTGGGTTCCAAGGGCAAATGTCTTAGGAGGTGGTGGGGGGCGCGGGGTGGGGAGGGCAGGTAGGGGAAAGCAAGGCAAAATCTGCATCCTAGACTTGGAATTCACAGAACATCACTTACATGCACTCCACTGGTAGAGGAAGTCACAAACTCATACCCCGTCCTTTAGCGGAGGGACATACACCTCACCTCTCAGTGGGAAAAATGTCAGTCCCCTTGTAAGGATAGCATGGGGATGTAGTAAATATAGAGATGTGGTCATCTTTGGAAAGTTCAATTTGTAACATGTATATATGGTAATTCTAAGTTATCTAGTGTGATTGGAACAAAATAAGTCAAGAATTTTAGACCTCACCAGCTTATAACTCTGAAATAATCTCACAGTGGCTTTTTCATATTTTTTATTTTGAAATGATCGCCAACTTATGGAAGAGTTAGAAAAGCTTTTTGTTCCCTAAATCATGTCAGAATAAGTTCCTGACCTGACACCCTATCACCCCTGAATACTTTAGCGTGCATTTCCTACAGACATTTCCTGCATGTTTATGCAAATCAGGAAGTTTTAAAATGATGTATTAAATGATGTTTTAAATGATGTCTTACTACCATTTCATCCTCAGACCATTCAACCCTCATCAGTTGTTCTAAAAATGCTTTTTATAGCTAAATGATCCAGTCTAGAATGGACATTGCATTTAGATGTCGTATCTCTATAATCTCTTTCTGTATAAAACTGTTTCTCAGGCCTTAGTATTGCCTTAACTCACATAACTTTGATGCTTTGAAGACTGCAGACCAGTTATTTTGTAGAATATTCCTCAATTTGTGCTTGTATAATGTTTTCTCATGATTATAATAGGTTATGCATCTTTCACAGAGATATCACAAAAGATAGACTGTGTCATTTCATTGCATCCTATCATGCACCAATACCTTTCATTTATCCCATTATTAATGATGTTCACTGTGCTGTAGTTCATGTTGCCTCCCTTGATAGGCTGAATAATTACCACCCTGCCACACACACACACAGATGTCTATATCCTAATTCCTGGAATTCTTGAGTGTTACTTTACATAGCAAAAGGAAGTTTTCAGATATGATTAAGTAAAAATCTTGAGATGGAGACAGTATCCTGAATGATCTAAGTGGTCCAAGTGTCATCACAAGGGCCCTTAAGAGAGGGAGGTGGGAGTGTCAGAATGAGAGAGAGAAAGAGATTAGAAGATTCTAAGCTGCTGGTTTTGAAGGAGGAAGAGGAGGCCACTAGCTAAGCAATACAAAATGATAAAATAACAAATGTGTGTTATTTTAAGCAACTAAGTTTATAATAATTTATCGTGACAGCAACAGAACTAATATACTTCTCATATCTTCTTGAACATTCTCCATATTCGCCTAGCCTCTAACATCTTCCACATCAGATTTTTTCCTGTATGTATACCCTTCTCATCTTGCTTAGAATTTGACTTCCCGTAGGAGAAAACTGCAGGTACCTACTTCACTCTGATGTACCTAATTGCTTTAGGATTATATTGTTCAAGATGGGAAGGGACAGGAAAAATGAAGAGAAGAGGAAGAAAAACAAAAGTTCATTGATTCTAAATGCTTCCTACCCACTGCCTAGTTGTCAAAAGCACCCTGCCAGCAAGGGTATACCAGCTATTTGGGGGAGTCCCTAAGGGTGGGACTTTATACAAGAGGGTTCTCCAATTCCAGGCCTAGGCTGCTGCCCCTGCTGCTCATGAGCCCAACGAGATGAATTCTCCTACTGGCATTGAACCAAGGATTAGCGCTTGGTTCCTTAGTCTAAAGCACAGGCTATCCTTTCTCTAGGCCCCACAGTAACATCTTAGACTAGGTATGCACATAATGGAGGAAGCATACAATATAGAGAATAGTTTATAACTACTGTACAGGCCCACTCAAGTTCTATTACAGCATTTTCTCTCTGTCTTAGTCCCAGCCTCTATCACATCACCTAATACAGTCTTTATCACTCCATGTCTCAAAGCCGCACCAAACTAACACCAACCTCAGAGAGGAGGATGATTTATGTAGCTCTAAACTAGGGCCTACCTCCTGGGGCTTCGTTTTCCATTTCATAATTAATCACTTCTCAGGACAATGGACAGTTGGAATTTCTCCCTTTCCACGGAGGTCTGGTCTGCTTCTGTGGTCCAAACAAGATAATCTCACAGTAGTCCTCCATCTGTAGATATCATAAAGTCTGCATCAATCAATCTTAAGTACTAATGAGTGGAGACACCAACAGCAATTCATATCAGTTGCAGCTGTGCCAAGAGCAGCCCAATTTCTTTTCAATCTTGCCTGATCGAGATTGAAAATTTTGGAATCAAGTCTCACCCACTGTTACTTAGCTACCCAATGATCAATATAATGACCCCTGATTTTTTTCAAGGACTAAACCTACTCCTTTAACCAACTATTTCACTTAACTCATCACTATTTTCTACTGTTGTGAAAGGGTTAAGTGAAATAATTGAGAAGGATGTCCCAGGCACTTACCCCTTTCTGTCCTTGACACTCACAACCTTGCCACCAAAGCCAGCAAAACTAATCTCATTATATCCATTATCCTTGTTTCTGTCAGTGAGCATAAGAAGTCTAAGACTTGCAACACACCTTTATGTACCTCCCCTTTTACGACCTCCCCTCCTACCCCTACCCACTGAGTCTTCTGAAATTCATAGTCTAGCACCAACTAAAATCATCATACCTCAATTTTCTCAAACTCAAAGGATTCTCCCCTAAGGACACTGCTTCCCCTTCATCTCCTTCAAAGGTTGGCTGATTTTCTCTCTCTCATCTTTTAGGCTTGGAGGTGGGGCAGATATCCTTCCTTCTAATCATTTCTTCACCTTTCTTCAGCAATGTGGATATATTTCTTTCCCTCTTTAACCAGCTCAGAGTTTATCACTGATTTACTATTCCCAAGACCTCCTTGTCTTCTCTTCCTCTGTCCTACTTTCTTGGCCAAATTAAGTCTGCTAAATGTAACTCTCTGCCTACTCTATATCTTCACCCACAGCTCTAGATAAATGAAGAAAAACACTGTTATACCAACTGACGTCCCTTAACTTCATGAACTGTGGACTTCAAGTGGGTCCTTAAAGCTGCCTGACAATCCACATTGCCCTCCCTTGAGCTGTTTATTCTTCTGCTCTTCCCAAGCTTCCAATACTTCCTCTAGAAATTTGTCTCTTTCGCTGAGAAAACTTTAAACAACTAGCTAAAATTTCCAAAACTTCTCACCATCACATTTAGCCATCTGCCTATATCAGAATCCACATAATCTACTTTCTCACATATTAATAACGATAAACTTTCTATGCACCTGCCTAAATCCAGTTCCTCCTGTGTCCTCAGTTGAGCTCTCTTACTTAGTCATGGAACCACTCTGCACATCTCCCCTCTCTGTCCTACATCATCTATTATTTTTCCTTAGTTTATTTCCACCAATGAATAAACCTGAGGTTTCTTCCCCAATCAAAAGCAACAACCAAAAAATGTAAAATTTCTTTTGATCGCTCTTACCTTGACAGGTACCCTTTTCTTTACTCTCCTTTGCAGCAAAACTTCTAAGAAGAGTTACTCATGTTTGTTGTCTCTAATGTCTCTCTTAAACCCCTTGCAATCAGGCTTTCAACCTCACCCTACGTCAGAATTGCCCTTGTCCATGATCAACAATGGGCTCTGCATTGCTGAATTAAGGGGTCAGTTCTCAGCCCTCATCTGACTAGATCAATCTGCACTTGACAAAGTTTATTCTTGAAACACTTCTTCACTTGGTTTTCATGATGTCTCACTTTTTTGGTTGTCCTCTTATTTCACTGGCCATTTCTTTTCAGTCTCCCTTATGGACTCTCCTTAGCCTCTTAATGATGACATGCCTGAAGACTCAATCCTTGCACTCCTTCCCTTCACTCTGTAAACTCATGATCTTCATGAGTTCATCTGGTATTAGGTCTTTAAATATCCTCTCTACGCCTCAACTCCCAAATTTATGTCAATTGTCCTGACCTCTTTACCAACTCCAGACTGATCTGGCCAGTTGCCTCCTCAGCACCTTCACTTAGAATTCTAATGGACATCTTAAACCTTATATTCAAAATTGAACTGACTGTCCTCCCCAAACCTGCTCGTTCCAGTTTCTCCATCTCAGCTGATGGCAGCTTCATTTTTTTAGTTGCTCAGTTAAAAATTTTGAGTTATTCTCGACTCATTCTGCTCCAATACGCTGGTCTGCTGGCTTTCCTTATACCATGCAAGGCAAATCCCCACTTTTGAGGCTTTGCAAGGATGTCCCCTTGCCTGGAATCCAAATGGCTATCTTCTTTACCTCTTACAAGTGCTTCCTCAAATGTCATCTCTTCAATGAAGTCAACTCTAATTTCTCCATTTAAAACTCTAGCCCACTTATTTGGTCTCACATATAATTTTCCCAATTTCCCCATCCTACTTTACTCCTTTTGCATAGCACCTAACACCTTCTAACATACCATGCAATTTACTAATATTTTATGTGTTTGGTTTATTATCTGTCTTCCCCTGGCTAAATTTTAAATTCTCCAAGGGCAGGGATTTCTGTGTTTTGTTCCTGGTGTTATCTTAAATGCCTAGAATATCACCAGGCACATAGTAGTTACTCCAATAAATATTTCTTGAGTGAAAGAATGAACTTTCACCACAATATTATGAGGAAAGCACAATTATTCTTCTTTATCACATAAAGAAATTGGAGCTTGGAATTCACTAAAAGTTACACTACCTGTAATGGTGGGGCCAAGATTCCAATCCAGGCCTCTCTCCTTAGAGCTCACACTCACTATTCCATACCCAGTGGTGTTTGCCCAAAGTAGACAGAGGACATGGGGGATACCTAGGTAAGGGATGCAATAGGGAGTTGAGGAAGTGACAGAAATAAATCTTTGCATGCCAAGCTAAACAATTTGGACTACTTTCCATGGCAGAATCTGAAGTAAATGGTAACATGATTAAATTTATATTTTGGAATGAAAACTTAAACAGCTGTCAGATGGAGGAGTGGAAGCCAAAAAATTTCCAGTGGAGAGAAACAGCACATTTGGGGCTTCATTTAGTTCTAAGACTTCCACAACTAAAAAATGACTTTCTTCCTACTAAATCATTAGAGTGTAGTTCATTTACCCCAGTCCTCACATAGAAAAAGTCTGACACAGTGCGAATCATTATGAAGTCATACTTTATTCATATATATTAAATATTGATAAACTAAACAAATTAATTACTTTCCATTTGGGTACAGGGATAGTTGTCAGTGGTCTTCTGAAGCACCAGGCATGAGAAGAAATGCTATGTTCTTAATCAGGAGACAAGTTGTATCACCTGACACATTCAAGTGGTGTCTGACATGCCATTAGAGCAGTGGCTCATAATATATGTTCCCATGTAGGCTGCGACTGGATGCATCATTTCATTTATAAGTGCCCATGGTATCAAGTGAAATAAATGCATAACCCACAGGGTCTTACTTAAGTCAGCTGCCTACTTGGTTCCTGAGATTAAGCCTTGAAATCACAGTTTTGCCTAGTTGGTCAAAAAAAAAAAAAAAAAGGAGGGGGTTGAGTGAAATAGTTATGGGATACAGGAATTATAAATAATACATATATTAATAGTCATTTTCATTACATAAAAGTTGCTATTATAAATACTTTGATTGATAAGTCTAAAAATATATTCTTTATATAAATAATGTAATATATTAAATATTAATAAATAGATTTAGATTTAAAAATTCAAATATTGCAGGCAGGATGACCATTATTTCGATGCTCTGCGGCCTCGAAACAGATTCTGACTCCTTTTCCGTTTCCTTAGGTTAGATCTTGGTGAGAGATCATTCATCACTTTGATGAGTTCATTTATCGCTTTGCGCTGGACCTGCAGATCATTCACCTATTGGGGAAGAAAGCAGCAAAATTAATTCCAGGCATACAAGCCATCAGGATAATATGCTATTAATATCACAAAAATGCAAGTATTCCTTCAAAACAAATTATTTTCACTGACAATATATTACCTTAATATACAATAGTGGTTTCTTCCCTTATTAAGACTAAAATTATAAATAAATTGCCAGGTATGTTGTAATATGATGAGGTACATGATATATCCTCAAATTTACTGTCATAGAATTCTCAAAATTATATATTGAAAAAAGCCTTGAAGTGGAGAAATAAAAAATGTGGGTTTAATCCTGTGTGTAATAACTCTGACTTTGAACCAGTCACTTGACCTCTCTGAACTTCTGTTTTCTCATCTAAAGAAAGAGGAGATTGGGCGCCTGGGTGGCTCAGTTGGTTAAGCGACTGCCTTCGGCTCAGGTCATGATCCCGGACTCCCGGGACCGAGTCCCATATCGGACTCCCGGCTCTGCGGGAAGTCTGCTTCTCCCTCTGACCTTCTCCCCTCTCATTCTCAATCTCTCTCTCTCTAATAAATAAATAAAATCTTTAAAAAAAAAAAGAAAAAAAGAAAGAGGAGATTATTTCAATCATCACTAGGCTCCCTACCAATTCTATCCGCCTTGTATTTTAGTCTTTGCTGTAAGTATCAAATGAGTTGCTATAGGTCAATGGTTCTTACCTTTGGTGTGTAGCAGAATAATCTGGAGAGCTAATGAAGAACTCAGAGACCCAGATGCATGAAGTAAGGGGAGACCCAGGCAGCTGTGTGGTCATTAAGCTCTCCAGGTGATTCTGTTAGTCACCAAAGTTTGAGAACCACCAATACAGGTTCAGCACTTTGTAAACACCAAGTCTAAGACAGATGAATACTATAATTTTTCATTTCCCCCCAATTTGGTCAATTTCATCATTTCTACAATTGAATTAAAAATAAACACTAATCATATTCATATGGCAATAAGCAATTACTAGCACAAACTTTTAAAACTAGGAATTGCAGCAAATTTCCCTGCACCTTTTTATCCCAGCAAATTGAACTATTTCCTCACTCTAACCTGCAGGACCATTTAGGTGAATTCACCTTTATTAAAATGGAGACCATTTACTTTCATTGTGGCTCTGCCACTATGTTTCTAATACTGGAAACACTGCGACCACCTTGCTACACTTTGAGAATAACTAGAGGGATTCTAGGCTTCAGGACAAATTATTTAAAAGCATAACATTCTTAAATATTAGCAATTGAGCCGAAGGAGACAATGGTTGAGAGCACTCTCAAAATTGCCCATTATGAAGCAGGAGGCTTAGAGCTTCCAGAAGAATGGGACCCACAAATTTTTTTCAAGGCCCAGTTACAGCAGAGTAGGAAAAAGTTTCTACCAGCTGTGCTTTCCAGTAATAAATTTTACTTTCTAGTGTTCCAAGTATCACTAAGAAGCCGAGACTCATCTAGGACTGAACCACAAGCCAAGGGCAGCCCTGGGTCGGGGACAAGTGCTTTTTTAGTCTCCAGCCTGGGGTTAGAGGGGATCCACTGACCATTGGAAAACACTATCAATGGAACATGGTAATAGTCTTAATAATTTTCCAAACCACTTTCGTACCATCTAACATACTCGAGACTAGAGAAATCCTGAAGAACAAGCCCTTATCTGATCTGAGAGGGGTGAGAGACAGGCCAGGGAAGAATGACAGTGGCCACATATCCTGAGAGGACAAGTCATCACAAGACCCCACCCTTTCTCATTCGAATTGTGTATATCAAAGCCAAACCCAAAGGAATCTAGTGGCCTTTGTCTCCTAGATAAAATTTTGGAAAATGTGATTTATCTTTATGCTTCAAAGTTATCTCTCAGCTTCTGGAAGCCATAACTTTGAAGACTCAAGGCAGTTTCATGAGATAAGGCTTGAGAAGCTAAGGATCTCTCCAGCCAACATAGCTAAGTATCCAAAGGTTGATAGAACAATTTCTTCATAAGATATAAATTCTATTTTCTTCTCTAAAAACAAACACTCTGGCTGCTACTTGGGCTGTACCATCTGAGAGGTTGACCAGAGCCTGGCAAGAGAACGTACTTAGTGCCTTTTTGGAGACCAGAGTTTTTTGCTATCTCATCCTCTTTTTTTATCCATGGCATGGTACAGTTTTAGAGCAAAGGAGACCATAGAAATTAGAGTGAACCGAAAAGCCTCTTTTCAGGATGAGGAAACTGAGCCCTAGCCAAGCCTGTGATTCATCTGGGGTCACAAGGTTCCTTGGTGGCCAACATGGGAGGAGGACACAAATCCTCTCCATACCCCACCCCTGCCTTTTCCATTAAGACCTGCAATCTCCCAGCCTAAGCAGAATTTCCATCACACAAACAAGGAGCAATGAGAGAAGTGATTCTCAATAATCCCCTGAGCTCCTTCACTTCTTTCTCCTCACTGGATTGTCCATTCACCTGTCTCTGCACAATAGACATAATGCCAACATCTCTCCCGAACTCACAAAATTAAATGATTTCCATACTGACTTGGCAAAGTCACCCACGAGCATAAATGGAATTACCAAGGAGGAGTTTTGGCCATGGGTTCAGTTCATAGTTTTAACAACTGTACCCAGGAGCTGATCTACTTTCTGAAAATTCGGTATTTTGCAAGAGCCTCTGCAATGAAATCAAAGAAAGAATTAAGATCAACTCACGGGAATTTGAATCAGCTTAAGGAAGTCCTCCCGTTTACTGTTGCTGCTATTTAAGAACTTGACAAGCATGTCTTCCTTGATGGTATCCATGCTCCTTTGAATGATCTGGTTATCTTTGAAGTTTTCAAACAGTTTCAAGTAGAAGGAGACGATTTGGCTTTGAATGATTGTTTTGTCACTCTCCTTGGAAGAAAAGAGCACAAAGAAAGGTTGCTATGAATTTATGCCTCAGAAAATAAGCAACAGGAAAATCAGCCAAATGGAAAAACTCAACTTACTTCTCTCCAGTTCTTCAAAATATCTAAGAAAAGAGGCCCACCATCAGCTACATCTGGATTACTTGCATTCTAAAAAAAAGAGAAAAAAATCATTTGCAATTAGACCATTAATTTCCCTAAAATCATACGTCAAGTTTTATCGCTGACAATATCCACTGCTTTTCTTTTCAACCTATTTAGTAAAGCTGGTATGTTGGCTATAACCAAAGACTACCATGCCATTTTAGCTTCTTATTTTCTAGTATAGTTCTTAAATTGCAATATCACAAATGAACTCAACAAGGCCTGTGTTGTCCTGAATAACTATACTAAGAAAAGGAAGTATTTTCAAGCCTAGTAAAAAAAAAAAAAAAAAATCAGCAAAATCATCTCTCTATAAAATACTGCCCCCCTATGGTACTGGTCTCCATAACATCTCCTCCTGTCCTCCTATACGGTATTATCAGCTTTAAAAGATAACTCCAAATGTATGTGTGTGTGAGAGAGATTGTTTTGATGATGTGAAAATAAAATAGCTTGTGAATGCCTGAATATAATAGCTCCAATTATAATAGCTACATTTTGGACAAATCATAAAATATTTAAAATGCAAAAATGATTTTAATTAACCACAAATAACATTTTTTAAAACTCATAAAACAAAACAAACAAAAAATTTAATATAAGCCAGATTATAATGCCTAAAAAATCTCAGCAAGCGACTGAGTTCAAGCATAATTCATAAGTAACATAGACAGGGCAGTAGAACTTTAAAACCATTGTTTGGAGAGAAATACCTATAATTTTTTTAAGCCAAAACTTGAAGGACCTCACATTATTTAATTGATCAATTCAGATCACCATGTTTAATGCCAATCTTGACCTTTTCTTGTCACCCCCGAAGGCAGAAACTAATAGCTAGTCATTGTTTCAATATACATATTACTTGGCATCACAATTGAATGGATTCTTGCCACAAAATTATCAACTTTACACCCATACTTGCTTTACACGCGTACTATTCCCATCTTTTGGAGGATTAGCAAAAGGCCCCTAAATCTCTACAGCACATTAACCAGAGGGTAAAAGCAGTATCTAGATCATTTAGTTAAAAAAATGCATCTAGTAAACAGTCAAAATAACACCAAGTCTTCTCAAGATGACTGTGGCCTAGAGAAGTCAGCATATCACAGAGACAACCCCCAGTCAACACTCAGTCATTTCAACACCAGCAAGTGTTATTAAAAGATCATACTTACAAAATATTCCTTTAGGTTTTCTATTTCTTTAAAAAACATGGCCTGACAGTAACAGCCAGAAGAATAGAAAATCACGCAAAGCTGAAAAGCCAAGATATAGCTTGTATAATTCATTGTTTCGTAGTTAGGCCAAAGTAGTTGAAATCAGTAGCTCCCGGTTTAAGTTGATCAGGTCCGAAAGACTCAGCGGATCTTTCTTTTCTAATAGCCAACCTACAGACAATCAGAAAACTGTACTGCATCTCCTTCTGCCGCTGGTATTTATACCTATTTGAAGTCCTCAGGATTACGTATTTTCACAAGTTTTTTTTAGATGAGATGGTGACAGATAGGCGGAGTTGCTAGTTTGTATTAATAATTATGGTTTTGTGGCATTTTGGTGTTGTAGTTAGAGTTTCCTTTCAACTCCTTGGGTCTTTTGACGATGAGGCAGACCCATTATGCCCACCTGTGCCATTCTTGTGGGATCCTTTGAAAGCACTTTTACTTCACATCATTTGGGGATTGGAAACTTTTTTGCACCTCCAGCCTTTGTCCTTCTAAATTGTTGAGCACATTGATCATTTGTTTGTGGTTACAAACAAGTAAAAAAGGAAATTTTAGGGAAGCTCAAACCTTTACAAAGGGGGGGTGCCTTTTAAAATTTTTCTTGCAAATGACCAGAAAGCAAGGAAAGAGTGTGGTTAAAAGACTAAGGTGGTAAGAAGTCCTTCATCAAAGTTGGTGAGTAAAATATCTACCACAACTTTGCATTGCCCCGCACCAATACTGACCAATAGAAATAATAATAATAATAATAATAATAATAATAATAGAAGAAGAAGAGTAAAAAGAAACAGGTAAAAATAATTTTTTAAATGTTATATTTAATCCAATATATCCCAAAATCATTTTAATATTTATCAACACACAAAATTATTTGTAAACTATTTTAACTTCCTTTGTCATACTAAATCCTAGAAATCCAGCATGGATTTTATACCTACAGCACATCTCAATTTGAACTAATCATATTCCAAATTCTCAATAGCTACATGTGGCTAGAGGCTGCCCTATTGAACAGTATAGCTCTGATGGTCAATTTTTCCAAATAAGCATTAATAATCTTTTTCTTTTCTTTTTTTATTTCTTTTTCTTTCACATACCCAAAGTAAAAAAGCAGGATTCTTTCTCCTCCCTCAGTAATTCATTTTTAAAGTAAAACACTCAGGACGGTACAGAAGGCCCTCCACTCTTTGGTTCCAACCCACATTGCACTTCAACCTGCACTTTGTACATATCAGGAGTATTGTGTTATGGATGCAGACTTGAATCCTGGCTCCGTGACTATCAGACTATGTGATTTTGAGGAAGCATCTTAATTCTTTTAAGACTTAGTTTTCTTGTCTTTAAAATGGGACTAATATTAGTATCTCCTTCCAGACTTCAGTTGAAAGTTAAATTACTTGATACACATGAAGGGCTAAGAATTTTACCTGGCATGCAGTCAGCACCCAGTAAGTTATCTCTTGTTCTCTAGACAGGTTAGATGATCGGCCTTTCCTTAAAAGAATACACCCTGAACCTTTGCTTATGCTATTCTTTTGTTTGGCCTTGAGTTCCCTTCCCCCTCATCGGCCTGTCGGAGTGGTACCCATCCATCCAAGCCTTGCCTAAAAACCCATTATTTCCATAAGTTATCCCCAAATTTCCTTCTTAAAATTAACCTTACATTCTCCACTCAGGAGTAGCAATTGCTTCATACTTTTTTAAGAGCCCTGGCACCTCAGTCTCAGAGTTACTCAGGTATTCTCTCCCATTAGACTGAGTTCTTTAAAACCAGAAATGTTGTATTGCTTCTGTAACCGTCTTTTGTTCCCTAAAAGCATTTTAACATGGAGATGTACCCATAGACAGCTCTGAATAAATGCGAATCTGAATACTTACTTGAAGACCTACTCTGGGTTCTTTTCCCTCAAGTTCTCATCATAATGCTGTCAGACCTAACCTGAAGGAAACTGGTTTTTAATTAAATGAGATTTATGGTCAATGTTGGAAATAGGATGCTATGCCTCTTTAGCCAATTTCCGCTTACTGGGACAATCTCATGTGTTATTTTATGTGCAAAAGGCCAGAAAACTCTTTGAGTGGGCTATCTTCCCAAAGAATAAACAAGATCAAAACCTATCTGTGGGACAAAAGTCTCATGTTAAACTAGTGAAAAGTATAGAAATTATAATGCTGGCCCCAATGCTTTATTGTAGCTCTCCTCAAGAAAAAAATACAGCCCAGATAATATGCTCACAGAGTGACATAGTGGCAAGAAAGTCTTTTCAGAACCTTGGAACATTCTTCAGGGACTCAACACCATCTAGGAAACCAAGGGCCAAACTTCTAGGTCCTGGAAGGAATATTCGCGACTTTCTGAAAAGAAGTAAAGATTAGTCTTGCCCATCCCTTAATTTATCCGCTGAAATATGGTGTTGGGGGTGAGGAGTTAAGAGCAGTGGGGGCCATAAGTGGGAATTATACATTATCTGGGTGTTGTAAATTGGGCATGCCTATTCAAAATTAAGATATATATAGATATAGATATAGATATAGATATAGATATAGATATAGATATCTATATATATATATATTTATGTTTACCATATGGTCAGATGTTTGCAGTTGGTAACTACATGACTAAAATCCATCCTCTAATAACTTGATAACATGACCAAGCACAGCATAGAATTATGGAATTAAGGAGATTATCTATGGTCTAATCCCTCAGTTTTTAGATTTGTAAATCAAGACCCAGAAAAATATAGTGATGTACTTATATTCATTCAACTGTATAATGTAGAGCCAAGTCTAGAACCAAGATCTTTCCCCTAATCTACCTGTCCCCCAGTCAGTCAATATCCAGTAAGATTGTATATGTCTCCAACTGTGTTAGATATGTGAATTCAAATAACTACATTCTATCAGGTTTGGTTTCTGGGATTGTTTTTTTCTGTAGAATTTGTAAGATAATAGTCATTAATTTCTTTAAAAAAATATTAAGACCATGAATAAAAGTTTTAAAATTCTCAGTTAGACATCCCATCAGGCCCAACTTGACAGACATGAGACTACATGGACATGAGACATGATCTATGGAAGTTCTGTACTTGGCACACCTTACATTTAGTTTAAATGCTCTTTTGTTACCTTTTTAAAATTCCTAATAATTTTTTAACAAGGAGCTCCATTTTCATTTCACACTGGTTTCTGCAAATCATGTAACCGCTCCTGTATCTGAGGCTAGAATTGAATCACATTTAATTAGATTTTCATCTTTCGACACATGATTCTTGGGTTCAGAATGTTGTTACTACAATAGTATTTCCTTTTGTGATCTTTTCCTGTCTTGTTAACTTTACCAAAGAAGACATTTCTCTCTCTTTTCTGCCTGTAAAACACCTTATGTTACACATGCAAACTAGAGGTTTCACACCTTGTTAGTTCAGCCAACACTGAGACTGCAGAATAATTCGCCACCAAGATATCCTTTAAAAGTTTTACAAACCCACCAGGAGCCCAAGTGTGACCAAATTACTAAAACAAAGGGGCTGAAAACTTTCTTTTTTCTTTTCAGCTAGACTTTCTTTCTGAAAACTGGCTATGAACATGCATTAGGCGTCAGCAAGATTTTTGATCGTATCTCATGTTCTCCTCATTCTTAACTGAGTAGGTAATCGTAAGACAAAATTTACACCTTGGTTACCCTTTTTCCTCTGTGATCAGCAGCAGTCATATCCCTAGCACTCACAACCAAATTATCTCATCCAGACTTTGGTGTAGATTTCTTCCACCGAGTATGAGTCAATATTGGATCTATGCCCCCACGCTGTTTTGACTCCGGGAACTCCTCACATCACGCAAAGTGAGCCTACGGAAGAAGAATGACATACAGAATGGAAGTCCATGCGGAGTCAGATTTTCCCCACAATTTGACTCATAAAATCCCGTGTGTTACAGTTTTCTGAATCCCCCTTTTTCTTTCATGCCATCTAGGCAACTTTGAGAGGTGGTTCAAAGTATATAGAAGACACTAATATAACACAGTCAACGGCTCACAATATTCTTGATTGTAAATTGAGATGGGACTGTGCATTGAAAACTTAGAGATTAAGGCCATGCTTGGAAGGCTGTGTTTTCATTCCACAAGGAATTTTAAAGCACCTAGTAAGTGCCAAGAACTATGATTGGCACAGGGAAATCAAAGAAAGATGGGACAGCTTTGTTGTGAAAATATTTGTTATATCTTAATTTCAATCAATTAGCAAGTCCTTATTGAGCACCTACTACATGTCTATAGCTTTAGGGTTTACAAAGAAGTTAACAGTGAGACAATCTAACAGGAGCATATGTCACCACATTGGTAACTAGGATTAATTCCTTCATTCTAGATACTAAATAAGTAATCATATTTGCCTCCTTTTCACCATGTGTATCTTTTGGGGGAGAGGGATGGATCATACAGTAGAAGAGGACTGGTTATTATGCCATGCCTGACATATACATTACATTCTCTCCTCCTGTATCAGTGGCAGGTATTACTAGTTAATCATGGCATTCTTCCTATGTCGAAGCTTAAATTTAACCTCTGAATCTTCTTCAACACTGAAGTCTATGTAGGTACTGCCAATTCATTGATGTTTCATTATCTATTTTCCTTTTGGGGGCTAAGATTTACTTGTTGTTATGCTTCTTACTTAGATTTGATAGATGAATTCTTTCAAATTGAAAAGAAGTAAAAGATATTATCTCTTGCTCTGAGAACATTAGTATTAAAGAAAATCATTATAGCCCATGAAGTAATATAGGGTAAAGATCTTTGGCCTAACAAGAAGGATCCTCAAGTTCTGGTCCTAGATATGCTACTGGTGTGATGTGGAATTTTACACAAAGTCTTTACCTGTGACTAACATGTCAGCTATATCATGTTTCAAAGAAAAGTTGGATCCAATGAACAGTGTTTTCTTCCATTCCTAACATTCTATTTTTCTATGACTATGATTTACAAAGAACATGAGACATTCCTAAGAACTAAGGTACATGAGGTACAAACTTAGGAATTCAAAGAGAAATAATTGTCTGCATGATGGAAAAGTTGAGGAATTTCATCCATGGCTCATCTTCTGAACTTAAAGTGAATTTGAAATTTTAATTTGAACTGAGCCCTGAAAGATATATAGAATTTATAAGGTCAGATAAGGAATAACCCTTCAGGGTGCCTCGATGGCTCAGTTGGTTAAGCAACCGCCTTGGGCTCGGGTCATGCTCCCAGAGTCCTAGGATCGAGTCCCGCATCGGGCTCCCAGCTCCGCAGGGATTCTGTTTCTCCCTCTGACCTTCTCCCGTCTCATACTCTCTCTCTCAAATAAATAAATAAAATCTTAAAAAAAAATAAAGGAATAACCCTTCACAGTTTGTAGTTAATCCTAAAGGCCATGTGCTTCTTTTCCCAATGATCCCACAATGTGAGTTGTCCTCCAGGTGGTCCCTAAAAATGGCACTAAGCTTTGAAAACATGTGCATTTTTCCAAAGGAGACATACCTTTCTATCTCTCATCATAGAAGTTCCATACAGCACATTTACGTTTTCCCTAGGCTATGTGGAGGGGGAATTCTGAATCTATAACCATTCAATAAATAGTAAGTATTTTAAACCAGGATTTGATAAGTCATTATTACTGTGTACTTAATCCTTGAACCAATTCATGAAGTACCTGAACCAAATTCCCATCTATATAAAATGGAAAGTTTTTCATTAAGGGGATCTTTTAAATAAAAAATCAGACAATCCAGAAGAGCACAAGAAAAGAAAAAAATCATCTATGATTTTATTACCTGTAAATAAATACTGTTAGCATTTTAGTACAGATTCTTTCATATTTTTTCTATGTACTTATCACAGTGTCTGGCATAAAATTATTCCTCAATAAACTAATGTAGATTAATTAAATATGAGGAAAAATAATGCAGTGTTTAAGACCAAAGACTCTAAAATCAGACTCTTGGGTTCAGTCATGACTTTGCTCCTCACTCTCGATTAACTTGAAGTGAGTTATTTAATTTCTCTACGCTTCAGTTTCCTCTTATATAAAATAGTAGCTGTCTCAAAGGATCTCATGAGTATAAATTAGGTTAATATGTGTAATAGTGCAATACCTGACATATAGTAAGACCTGGATAAATGGTCAACCTTACCTACATCTTCCAATAGCCAAATCTAGTCTTCTTCCTGACACATGGGACACTTCACAGCCTCTTGCAGTTAAATGGGATCTTATGACTTTTCCTGGTCAGTCTATTTTAAGTCTATGTGTGTTATTCCTGGGCCAAAGGTTGAGCCCCTGGGAAGACTTCTAGTTCTCACTTCCCTTGCTACAGTGGTGGTGAAGATCATATGTTTTATGGAGACGAAACATAGAGGACAAATACATAGGTTACTTCTACTTTCTTTCAGAATGTCAATAATAATAATAATAATGGAATTAAAAGTCTATAAGCCTCAAAGACAGAAAGAACAAGACACCAGCAGATGAGAAAGTTCAATAAAGTTATAAAAGACGGATAGAAGTTGAACATGTGGTAATTGACTTCAACTTTAGGTTTCTCCACTGTGACAAATAACTGAGCAAAGGAATTGAACAAGATGAAAATCAGTTCACAATATAAAAGTGCAGAAGATTCAAGAATTGGTCTATCAATAATCTTTGAAACAGGAAGTTCAGGGTAGGATTGAAAACAGGACAACTGGTTGAAATATATGTAAGATGTAGTTAGATCCCTTCCAGCCCATTCAGTCAAGCCACTACTCTGTCATACTTTGTTTGAAAATTGAACATTTACTTTCCAGAATGGTCCTAGATATCTAGCAGAGCTGAGAAAGAATTGTCTTGATAAGACTAAGATTTAATTGAAAGCCATTATACTGAACAGTAAGACAGTTAGAATTCCAAAATGCTTACTGTCAAGTTTATAACTGCCAGACAAGTGACTAAAAGATTTGTCTGTAAGAAAACTATAAGGGGGCGCCTGGGTGGCTCAGTGGGTTAAAGCCTCTACCTTTAGGCTCAGGTCGTGATCTCAGGGTCCTGGGATCAAGCCCCACATCGGGCTCTCTGCTCAGCAGGGAGCCTGCTTCCCCCGCCCCCTGCCTGCCTCTCTGCCTGCTTGTCATCTCTCTCTCTCTCTCTCTCTCTCTGTGTCAAATAAATAAATAAATAAATAAATAAATTCTTAAAAAAAAAAAGAAAGAAAATTGATAAGCCCAAAGGAAAAGACAAACGGACAGTTAGGGTTTCCCTTAATGAAATATGACAATTTCAAGCATCACCTGCTAGGATGCTTGTAAGTCAGGAAACTCTATCTATGCAAATAAGGTACCCATTCCAATAGTTAGGACCTTATTATTAAACACAAAAACACAAATGACCATAAAGCACTTCAGAAAATACCGTAGGGTATATACAAAGTTCCAAAAAGCAAATAGAAAAAAATAATAAATTCAAAGGAGAAAAAGACAAAGCAGAGTTTTTAAAAAACGAAGAGAAAAAATTAAAAAGTAAGAGAAGATTCATGAAACAAGGACATTTATAGACTGGTAACCTCTTAGAACTTAAAAATATAACAATAGAAGGATTATGCAATAAAGTTGAAGAATTCCTCTAGAAAGAGCAAAATGACTGAGAACTGGAAAAATACAAAGAAAATTACAAAAACTAAAGAGTTGATTCAGGAAGTTTAGCAACTATAGTACTAGAAGCTCCAGAAAGATACGGGAAAACAGTACAGGAAGAGAATCATCAAGGACATTATTTTAAAAGTTTTTCCATAACTAAAAAATATTAGCTTCCAAAATGAAAAGCCTAATGAATTCCCAGCAAAGTGAGTAAAAACAGACAGACTCCAGGCTACATTATTAAATTTCAGAGATTATTGGATTCAAAGAAGATCCTCAAAGTTCAAGAAAGAAAAGCAGATCACATACAAAGAATGAAAAAATAGAATGCCATCAACTTCCCAATAACAATTCTGGAAGCTAGAGGATGTTGGAGCGAAACCTTCAAATATCTAATTAAATCTGATAAGTAACATCCAGACTAGAATTTCATACTCAGCCAAACTATCAATCAATAGCTAGGATAAGGACACTATTTTATTCATTTAAGGTCTCATAGCTTTATTTCCCATGTATCCTTTCTCATGAAGGATTTTGAGAAATTTGAGAAAGTGTTTAACCAAAAGGAAAAATCAACCAAGGAAGAAGACCTAGGATCCAAGAAACAGAGAATCCAACACAGGAAAGAAGCTTGAAGATTTTCCATCAAGTTATGAAGGTAATCCCAAGAAGACAGTTGTGCAGCAGGCCTATAGAGCAACCAGCACTGGTCGGAACCAAAGGAGGAGAACCAGAGGATGTCTCCAAGAAAAAAGTAAGGGGCACCTGGGTTGCTTAGTTGGCTAAACATCTGCCTTTAGCTCAGGTCATGATCCTGGGGTCCTGGGATCCAGTCCTGCATCAGGCTCCCTGCCTGCTTCTCCCTCTGCCATTCCCCCTGCTTGTACTCTCTCACTCAATCTCTCACTCACTCTCTCAAATAAATAAAAAAGAATTCTTTTTTAAAAAGTAATTAATATGTGTTTTTCTGTACTACAGAGAAATTTCATCCCTGCCAGAGATTGGGGCTGGGAGATGGTGAATTAGTAAGGGGCATGTGGAAAACTGAGAAAACCAACAAATAACTGTAAACTCCAGGAAAAACAAATATTGCACAAGAAATAAATGCAAAAACATACAGCACATATCGTGAGCAATATTTACCTATTCATAATAATGCAAACTTTACTCCAAAAAAATGTAAAATAGCTATAAAGGGAAGATAGGAGAGAGGAGAGGCTAAATATATGCATTTACAGTAAAATAAGTCAATCATAATTTTCCATAGAAAGAAGTATATTGATGCTATCTAAAAAAAGGGAAAAATGCAATATGAAAAATGTTTAGTGATATAATAGAAATTGAGCTAAGAACTGAAGCTTAATGGACTGAAACTGATTGTCTCAGAGAAGTGTGTTTCAGGAATGGAAATGCATGGATCAGAGAGCTTATGGTATAATAAGCTTTGTCATAAACTTTGTAAGTATTTGCTAAGTTTTAGCGTCCCCAAGACCAGCCTCATTTCTGACACCAACTGCAAATTCAGGGGTCCCCAAACCATCCTCAGTTTCAGCAGTTTGTTAAAAACGACTCGCAGGGCACAGAAAAGGCATCATATTCATAGTTTACTATGCAAAAGGTTATGGTTTCTTCAAAGCAAAATTTTAATACAGATTAAAATCAGCAGAGGGAAGAGGCACATAGGGCAGGGCCCAGAAAAGTTCCATGCTCAGAGCTTCGTTTGTCCTCTCCCAGTGGAGTCATGATCAGTGCAAACTCTTCCTAGTAACGATATGTGACACTATGCATGGAGTTTTGTCAACCAGGGAAAGCACTCATGCCTTAGTATCGACACTTAATATTGGGGCTTTTATGACAGAGTTGACTACGAGCATGACTGACCTTCCATCACAGCCCTTCCAAAGGCCAAGCTGATATCTTGACCTTTGGCCCAGGTGGCCCAAGGCCCCCAACATAAATCCCATTGTTAGCACAGACTATTTGACAGAGCCCGAGGCCCCAGGTAAACAGAGATGCTCATCAAACAAGGCTTAGCGGTTACCACCCAGCAGCTGCGGACGATGGCCACGTCTCTCCTTGGACAAGGTTAATCCATTGCCGGGTAATACTATTTGGGTTTTTTTTTTTTCTTTTTATACGGTTTGTTCTGCTGCAACATTACATATCACATATAATATATATAATAATCATATATAAATGTATAATATAATATACATGATTACCTCCTACCCAATTGGAAGTAAAATGATGTTAATAAAATGTGGAATTCACTTTGGTTCATCCTGGATTTTCCCCAGTTTTTTTTTTTTTTTAAAGATTTTATTTATTTATTTACTAGGAAAGAGAGAGAGTGAGAGAGAGCATGAGAAGTGAGAAGGTAAGAGTGAGACGCGGACTCCCCATGGAGCTGGGAGCCCGATGTGGGACTCGATCCCGGGACTCCAGGATCATGACCTGAGCCGAAGGCAGTTGCCCAACCAACTGGGCCACCCAGGTGCCCCGATTTTCCCCAGTTTTAAGGGAAAAGACAATAAAGTACAACTTTTCTCACCATTGCAAGAAAGCCTTTGTGATATTTGAAGACCTTAAGAAAAAGTCAAAAAGTGACAGAAGGGTTTTACATTGGGGCAGGTGGTGATTGGTTTCAGTGGGTTCAAGAACTGTAACTTTCTACTCCCTGGGAAGCAGGAAGCACAGATGAAGAAACTGAAAAGATGTTTCCTCCTGTTTACGAAGAATAGTGGATGAATTAAAATGGCTGCACCCCCCGATAGGTTTTTACTTGCAACAAAAATGCTTTCTATCAAAGGCAAATGGCCTCGGGTCTTACATCTCAAAAGAGGAAGCTGAAGCAAGATTTTAAGGCTACAAAAGATTGATACACTGTGATGATAGGTGGAAACTTCTCTAGAGATTTAATGATCTTTCTGTTTTGATGAGAATTCTTTTTGTTTTTGTTAATGCTCTGATTGTAAAGCTGGATTGGTATTAAATAGACTGTCCCAAACCACTTGTCCCCAAAAACCCTGTTATTCTTGAGATTTTACAGAACATAAAGTTTTTAAAACATGACGTGTTAAGACAGCAATGCCTCTGCATGAATTACTTTGATAAAAGTAGAAATTATTATTATTATTATTTTATTTATTTGACAGAGAAAGATACAGCGAGAGAGGGAACATAAGCAGGGGGAGTGGGAGAGGGAGAAGCAGGCTTCCCGTTGAGCAGGGAGCCCAACACAGGGCTTGATCCCAGGACCCTGGGATCATGTGACCTAAGCTGAAGGCAGACGCTTAACAAATGAGCCACCCAGGCGCCCCAAAGTAGGAATTATTTTTAAAATGTTGTTTAAGTGATATATTGTTGCTTAGTTGTGGTTACTTTGGGTAAGCCTCCTGTATATGTTGTAATATTTCTCAGATTAGCTGAGGCCGTTTTAAGTCAAAACAGTACATAAATTGAAGGCTTCTAACCTCAGTGTTAAGAAGGCACAGTGCAAGAAAATCTCAGTAAATCCATATTTCGCCTCAGGGAAATGAAACGAAGAGAGAAGAGTTTGTGTGGCCAAATATTTCTGCCAGTTAAAAGAGTGGCACCTAATAGTGAGTAATGGCTACCCATGGTAAGTGCTTTATGCACACCATCTCATTTAATGATAACAACCTTCTAAGAAAGACCAATTTGCTGGGTGATGGACACTGGGGAGGGTATGTGCTATGGTGAGTGCTATAAATTGTGTAAGACTGATGATTCACAGACCTGTACCCCTGAAACAAATAATACATTATATGTTAATTAAAAAAAATAAGACAAATTTATTTTCATTCTATAGAGGAAAAAAAAAATCAGGCTTTTCGAGAGGTTAAACAACTCATCCAAGGTTGCCGAGTTGGTAAGTGACAAAGCCAAGTGTGGCCGAACCCCCTGCTTTGCTGTTAATCACTTGGTGGCAGCCAAGCCAGCACTCCATCTCAGAGAGCCTACTGCTCACTGCTCCCTCAGGTGGTCCTGAAAGCTTGATGCGTTCAATATTATATCATTTAAGGTTCTTTGTTTATACCTATTAAAAAAACAAATCTAATTTTAGTTAAAATAGAGCAGGTATTGAAAGTATGTGGAGGAGCTCACAGATGGACCAAGAAGCTGCAGAACCATGTGTAAAGCAGGTAAGACCTGGAGAGCCCACGTCTCAGCCTCAGAAACTACTCCATGCTTCTTGAGGGCACCTTGAAGGAATGACTCAGAAGCCAAAGCTTTTGTTCCTATCTTTGCATCAAATTCTAACCCTGAGGAAGTGGGTCAAATTGGCTCATCTTTGCTCAGTTAATTGCCCCTTGACAGTCAATCCTACAGTGATGGGTTGGGGCAGGGTGGGGAAAAATTCTGGTAGAAGGATCTTCCAGGTACCCCCTTTGGATTTCATGAGAGTATAGGAAGCCAGATTTACCAGGCTGACTACACATATTGAGGGTGATGAGATTCTCCAAAAGGAAACAAGAGTGCCATTTGGAAAGGGGATGATGTTTGGTTCCACAAGAGGACAAATGACCTCTCTAGGGACTTTCAGAGGACCTCGTGGAATGGCAAAACCTTCAGTGGAATTTTGAAACATCTTTCATTATAACATTCTAGGGCAATCCAGGAACATTTTAACACTCAAATGAACAGAACAGAGGTTCATCACTACAGTAACTGCTCAACACTGAAGCAGCTTATGTACATTCCACTTGGGAAAACTTTGGGGACAGAAACTAACTTGATATTCACCAAACCTAGTTCTTCCTGGCACAGAGCTCAAATTTCCAGCTTTCGTTGCAGTTATGTGTAGACAGGGAGCTGAGTTCTAGCCCCTGGAGTGTGAGTGGAAGTGATGTTTGCCATCCTCTATGTGCAATCTTCCTTGCTCCTTCTCTGTGTCCCAGCTTGATACAAATGTGCACAGTGACTCACGGTCTAAGTTTTGAAGGTGGTGGAACCACAGAATGAAAGGGGCCTTGTGCTCCTAAGAGGAAAGATATCCCGCCGCTCTGACACATTCACTTTGGACAAAGAAATAACTTCTATTAGATTTTGGCCATTAATACATTTTAGAGGCATTTACATTAATTTAAGCTACTAAAGCGCCATACCTTGACTCCAGCTTTTACCTAAATAAAGACATATGTATATTTCATATTTTCAAATAAAATTTTAAATGCATGGTAAAGGCTTTAAAGCAAATACTGTCACTGCATACTCAGACTTACATTGTTCTTAAAAACTATTCTCTTCTTATTTACTGTTGACATTGAGGTATGTTTGTTCATATACTTTCCTCTGAGGATTACGTTCTTAAGACTTTTTCTTTTTCAAGATTTTTTTTAAATTTTATTTAGAGAGAGAGAGCAAGCAGAAGGAAGGACAGAGGGTGAAGAAGAGAGAATCTCAAGCAGACTCCATGCTGAATGCAGAGCCCAAACTGGGGTTTGATCTTACCACCCAGAGATTATAACCCAAGCCAAAACCAAGAGTCAGATGCCCAACCAACGGAGCCACCCAGGAGCTCCAAGACATTTTCAATTGGAGAAGTCTGTAAGGCCATTCTGTTTATTTGCTATTCATCAGACTTCTCAATTTTGTATCTTTACTTCCTATATTATTCTTGTTTTCTTCCTATATTTTGTTCATTTGCTTATGTGCTTGCTTGATTTAACTTTAGTTTCCCTCACTCCACAAAGGATTTAGGGTGACTGGCATTTAAAGGTTTTGCCCATTCTTTTAATTTTGAAAAGAAACATCAAGAAAACTAAGTCCGCATCTTTTTTCCTTCTTCAGATAATCTTGCTTCTTTTCCAATTATAGCAGATTTATTACTCCAGACAGCTCTAAGCATTTGTCAATGTCATTAATTAAGGTCCAGCTTCCTCGCACTGAGTGATATATGATTTGCCCTTCTCGAGAATTAGGGACATCATTTGCTAATTAAAGTCACTGATAATGACTTGTATGCTGGTCGCATTTGTGCTTTCATTAGGAAAACTTTTACACACACACACACACACACACATTCTCTCAGATTATTTTCTTCCTAAAATGAAAAAAAAAAAAAAATAAGTCACAAGAGGGGAAATCTAAATGACATATTACAAAGCATTCAGTCTATACTTCCATTAGGAAAGTGAAAAGACTCTAGATGGAAATATTTGTCACTCCAGGCTGTAGTTGAAGAAGTATTTTTCTAGTCTTTTTCTTTTTCAGCAATACCAGCCTCCCTTGGTTCTACAGGCCTGTGGTCGGGGGTTTCCCCCAAGGTGCCTTCCATCTCTTGGCAAAGAGCAGTGACTTGGCGAGGTGAGTTTTCTTTTCAGTCACCTGATAGGATTTCCCAGGACAGAGGTGTCAAGCCAGTTTGACCCAACTTCCCTTCTGTTTCCTGTGGGTCCCCCAAGAAAGAAGGAAATGGCTCTTATCCCCCTCCACTTCCTCTCTCTCCAGCACAGTGTCTGGCCCACTCACAGATGCGTCAGCCTCTGTGAGACGACAAAGGCCTTCAGCGACAGGGCAGCATTCTCGGTCACGGAGTCAAGAGGCTGTTTGACTTCCTCTTAGTTCAAGAAGGTTAAGAAAAACACCCGCAGAGCTCCCAGGGCTGCAAGCCTTTGTTTTGCATCTGCCCTCTTCGGAGGCAGTCACGCCCACTACCACAGCTGCAACAGCTCAAGCCAAGGAAGACTCTCTGTGCACACGCGTGTAGATCCAGATGAAGTTGAACGCTCTGGATAGCGTCACCTGAAGTATTTCTCATGAAAAAGAAAAAAAAAATCCAAGTTATCCCTATAGGCCTGCCTCCCTAACCAGATGTTAAGGTCCCAGAAGGTATAGTCTCGTCCATCCCAGAGCGGCCCGCTTAGGGCTATGCTCAAATGACCAGCAGGTCTTGACCTCCAAGCCTGGAGGACAAAGCCAGCGAGGCCACTTAGACGGGGCTGCAAGTCTGAAGACACCTTGATTTTCTAGCTACAGTTCAGTGCCCCATCCATCTAGGTAACTGGGTGATATGTCATTGTATGTACGGATTGTTAGCTTTATACTAGGCCTGCCCATGGTGTTCCTAAGAGCCATATTACCCCAGTCACAGAGGCAGCTGACCGTGCACATGGCAAACCACTCTCACGGACAACTGATTGACCTACACAGCATTTAAGGAAAGTGTTCGTGTCATAATTGCTCCCATTTATATGAGGACCCTCTCTTCCTTGAGATTATAGTGATCACGAATGTCATTAGTTTTCTGTTATTTATATATACTATATATTCAATTTAACATATTATATATATATATGCATATATATACTATATATATGCAATTTAATCGTACATAATACTGGCATGATAACATGGCATTCATGAACATTTATTTTTAAAAATTACTTTTTCAATATAGTATCACGGCTAACCACACAGACATAGAAGCAAGAGTGCATGTGAATCCCAGCTCCATCTTTTACCAGCTGTGGTAAACGTGGGAAAGTTCCTTAAACTCTCTGAATTTAGCTGAAAATAATGGCATCTACCTCACAGGGTTTTTTGTGAGAATCAAAAAGTTTCACGTAAAGCTCTTGGAACAATGCTTGGCATATGGTAAGAATGATGTGTATTCACTATTTTTATCTTAGTTTCATGGTTTTTCATTCGTAAACCAATTTACAATAAGTTGTATTTATACATTTCTTCATTTTTTATTTGTTCACTTCGGTGGAAATTGTCCTGTATAGAGACCTATCTTAGGTTGAGTGACATCAGGCAGAGCTGAAGCAAGGATCATTTGCGTGCTGATGCCCGGACACAGGGCCAGGGAGCAGCAGGGTGACTCAGGAGCTAGAGGAAGTCTGTGGAGGGAGCCATTGTGGGCAATGAGACTCACCCCACAAAAGACCTCTGGGCGATGAAAGAACACACCTCAAAGATGTCCTACCCAACGGGCGAGGAAGTGTGGTATTTATTTTCCAACTCTCTTCCTCTTACCCAAGGACATTGCCTCCCTTGCACTTCCAAAGAAACTTTCAGGAACAGTAACTTGTTACGGTTCAGTGCAGCAGGTAAGGACAACAAGGGAGCCTCCTGAGAAGACAGGAGCAAGGCACTGGCTGCATCTACAATGGTAAATTCTGTGAACACTCCTTAAATTTATTCCCTAATAGTTTTTTTCCCCATTTTCATTATGTCCTTTATTTTTGGGTAATAGTGACAGTACACTGACAAGTTGCATCTGTCAAGGCTGTCTACAAAGCAAGTGATGGAGATCCAAGCTACACTATTTTAATCCAAGAGGAGTGCTTATCACAAGTAACAGGGGGAGAACCTCAGAGACGGTTGGAACCAGGGACTCCTCTGTTGACAGGACCTGCCTCTCTGGCTCTCATCTCAGTTTCCCTTGATGAGATTATTTCAATCTTGCCTACACAGAGCAGCAACCTTCACTTGGAAGGAACCTCGGCTGTCAGACATTCCTCCAGAGCTTCATATTTCACAGATTTTTGTCCCCCCAAACAGACTTTCTTTTTAAATTCCGATTTAAGACATTGAAACGAATTCATCAAATACTTATCGATGTCTAATCATTCTAGGCACTAGGGGATGCAGCAATAATAAGGAAGACACAAAACCCCTGTCCCATGGATCTTGCATTCCAACAGAGGAGACTGACAATTCCTAAACACATAGTTGACCAATAAAATGTCAGGTAGGGATTATTGTTTGAAAAACCAAAGTAGAAGAAGGAGATAGTGCTATCTTTTTTTTTTATGGTAAAATACATGTGACATAAAATCTACTATCCTAAGCATTTTTACATATAAGTGCTGAATAGCAGCATCGAATACATCCGTATTGTTGTGAAACTATCACCACTATCCATCTCCAGAACTCTTCATCTTGCAAAACTAAAACTCTGTACCCATAAAACAATAATTCCCCATGAACTGCTACCCACCAACTCTTGGCAACCACCCTTCTACTTTCCTTTTTTTCTCCCATCTCTCCCCTTCCTTCCCATACTCCTGTTTCAGTTAGTCACCATTCTACTCTCTGTCATTATGACTTTGGCATTTTAAAATTGTATTATTCCACATATAGCTGAGATTATTCAATACTGGTCTTTCTGTGTCTGGGTTATTTCACTTGACATAATGTCCACCAGGGTTGAGGTCAACCTCTTTAGCCAGAGTTTAGTTATATCATGAAAAGTGGTGTGGCTGGACCTGAAGCGAAATAGCCAGGGATCAGATCATGCAGCCACTGAAAGAATTTTGGGTTTTATTCTAGAGGTAATGGGATAGTCTCTGTTGAGTTTTGAGTAAGAGAGTAAAATGATATAACCTATGTTTTAACATGATCAGGAAATTAGGCTCCAGTGACATAAGAATAGAAATTGAGAGACCAATTAGGAGGTTACTGCAGTCATCCAGAAAAATCCAAGTGGGAGACTTCAGTCGAACCTGAGTCAGGTGCCCACCCCAGAAACAATTAACTGTGGGGTCATAAAAAATATGACCTCAGGGCACCTGGATGGCTCAGTTGGTTGAGCACCTGGCTCTTGATTTCAGCTCAGGTTATTATCTCGGGGTCCTGGGATTGGGCCACATTGGGCTCCATGCTCAGCAGGGAATCTGCTTGAGATTCTCCCTCTCCCTCTACCCATCCCCCCAAACTCATGCATGTGCTCATTCTCTCTCTCTCAAATAAATAAATAAATCTTTTTAAAAAATACGGTGATCCTCAATAGATCATGTATACAACATAAATCAAGTTCTATAGATGAAGAAAAAATGATGGACAAAAAAATAATGGGTGCCCATCACATACATTCTGTTTACAAATTACCTCAAAAAAAGTGGCTATTTTAAACTTGGATACTTATATTCCATTAACTCAGGATCATATTTTAGCATTAGCATGTAAATGAAATCGGTTATTCCAGTTTTGAAATTTCTGTTTTTTGAACATAGGAATGTATCTTCATACTAAAATAAGAAATATATAAAATATTGCTTTCAAGATACTACCATTATCCTGTATGTGTGCATGTTAAAATTTAACTGCTGATTTTTAAATTTTATAACCTAGTACCATAAAAATGCACAGCATTCTCAGAACAAAAAATAGATAAATAAAAACACTAAGCTCAAAGTTATGATTAGTTATACTGGAAAACAAAGTTAGAAATTAGACTTTTCCATTCATTATCAAGTGTGTGCCAAAAATGGAAAAGAACTCTTGCAGGTAAATATACTTTACTCTTAGCATTTATCAAGTAAAACCTATTCATTTATACATATACTTGTCTATATTATCCATCCTTCCATCTTCATCTCACATTACAGTTGTATTCATTTGTTCATAGAACACAGATTATCTTTTTTCCTTGAATTAGCACTAAAATATTTTTTTAAAGATTTTATTTATTTATTTGGCAGAGAGAGAGAGAGAGATCACAAGTAGGCAGAGAGAGAGGGGGAAGCAGGCTCCCTGCTGAGCAGAGAGCCCGACATGGGGCTCGATCCCAGGACCCTGAGATCATGACCTGAGCTGAAGGCAGAGGCTTTAACCCACCGAGCCACCCAGGCGCCCCAGCACTAAAATATTTTAAAGATCCACTTATAACTCTTTTATATCCACATTGTCATTCACCTTTGAATAAAGAAGCCACTGCCCAAGCTCCTCTATTCTTACAGTTTTGCTGCTCCTTTATGCTCAGGGCCCTTCAGTCTACCTCCAGCAGAGAACTCTCCCTGAATCTCTGGTCTACACATCCTACTTCCATGTAGACATCACTGATAGGATACCATCTTGCTTAAGATGGTATTAGAAGGTTTTTGTTTAGAAGGTTTAGAAAACCTATCTTGAGCTACTTTAAGCAACAAAATAAAATTTATATTAAACATTAAAAAAAGATAATTTATTCTAAGGACTAGGGTTTCACTCAGAGAATCCAAGGCAGAAATTTCATCCCTAGTTCAAGGGACCTTTTAACTCATTCTTGCTTTCTCTGACTATAGGCTACATGAGTTTTCACCTCTCCCTTTTTGTGCACATTTGCTTCATTCTTTCTCTTCCACAAAATACATGTTTGTCTGCTTCTTCCCTCACAGGACAAATGGTGACCACCTCACAGCTCTGGAGTTTTTACTTGTCCTGTGGTTCCAGCCAGAGGCAGAGACTTGACTGTCTCTGAATCATAAATCAGGATTTCCAATGTAACTAACTGATCCAGCCAAGCCTCCTCCTCAGTGTTCTCTTTCTATGCTGCTGGCATTATCTCTACTCAGTCCCCCAAGAGGACAGTCAATTACAGTCTCTTACCAATTACCTTTCATAAAAAGTAGGAACATCACCTGCTGTCAGCCTTGCAGAAACCTTATGCATTCTATGAACATCATCTGTGAGATGATGCAATGAAGTCAGAAACTACATTTCCTAGAATTCCTGTTCTTTGTGTATTCCCTGGTTAGCATAGGCCAATTAAGGCATATGCAGAAGATTCAAGTAGAAGAGAGGGGAGGCCATTATCCTCTAGAGCCAGGTACATGGACAGATATGAGGTTCAGAGAAGCTTCTGGGCAAGCCTCCCAAGAATCTCCCACCTGTGTTCCACAGACTGAAGTGACCCATAGAAGCTTCCATGACCCATAAGTGACCCCTAGAAGTTCCACAGACTGAAATGACCCATAGAAGCCTCTTAAGGTTTTTATAATTCATAGCTCCTTCAGGATCAATCTTAAAAACCACACAGCTCAGTGCTATAGGATGAAATTGTCAGAGGCAGTTTGCCTGACCATAGCTCCCAACATTGATTAAATCAAACTCTTAATTCCCTTCCTTAAAATCGTGTGTACATGAAATATGTAAAGTGCCTTCTATTTTCCTGACTCTTACACCTGAGAAAACCAATAAACATGGCTGCCAGGCGCACGGTGGATCTCAAAGAAAAGGGGCAGTTGTGAGCAGGGAACATACACTCAAACGAGTTTACTGAAGTTGTCTTTCAGTCAGTCAGCTCAAACATAATCTATCCTCCCAAATTCTCCTCTGTATTCTCTCTTCTTGGTGCTGGCATCATCTCTACTTACTCCCCCAAAAGGACAGCCAATGATAGTCAATTACAGTCCCCTGCCAATTACCTATTATAAATTAATAGGAACATCTCCCCTTCTCTAAAAAGAAATTGTAATGACATTGTCACATTATTTAATGAACGCTTACTATATACCAGTTGCATGTACTAAATCATTAATCCTCTCATATGTCTATGAAGTAGGTACTATTTTTATACCACTTTGCAGATGATCAAACAATCATGGAGAATCAAGATAAGGCAAATATCACCATCACACAGAAAGACAAAAATTAAGAGAATAGCAGATTCCCATAGGAGGTCACTCCCAAAAGGAAAAGAAGAGAGAAGTGAAATAAATTGGGATATGTTGCTCTGCTTTGCATTTTGATAACTTAAAAGAGGAAAGCTTTCATAGCCCCAAAATGGATCTCAGGGCAAAGGGGGGTGGTTGAGTGTCTGAAGGCACACATGCGAGAATGAGTTCTGAGGAACTGCTCCTGGGCCAAGGAGGACCTGAGAGGTAGTCTGGCATGGAGACCAAAAGACTGAGCTTTAAGAACAGCAAAATTGGGAGCTGAAGTTGGAGCACCTTGGGTAGTTCACCATAGGGAGACTGAAATCACCTGCCTTGGACTGCTTCAGTGGCCTTGTCCTTCATGCAGGGTAGGGTCACTTTTCATCAAGGAAACCAAGTGGCGGCAAAGGAAATCATCATTTAGAACCACTTCATTGTGCAACTACCTTTTTGGATTTTAAGCCCCCAGGTGTTTGTAAAGGAAAGTTTGAAGAATCTATAAGAAGGAAATGCTGGATTTCTTGCTGTAAGGTGAGTGAATTTTAGAGTTCAATAACACCCAATAAATAGCATCCCTCTTTTCTTCTTGGTTCTATGTCAGTTAAGAAATAAAACAAAAGTGGGGCCCCTGGGTAGAGCAGTCAGTTAAGCATCTAACTCTTGGTTTTTGCTCAGGTGGTGATCTCAGCATTGTGAGATCAAGCTCCATGTCTGCTCTGTGCTCCTCAGGAAGTCTGCTTGGAGTTTCTCTCTCCCTCTCCCTCGGCCCCTCCCCACTGTCTCTCTCACTCTTGCTCTAAAATAAACAAATAAATCTTTTTTAAAGACAAAAGAGGGAACAAATGGAAAAGCAAAATATTATCTTCTCACTGATTGAGCCAGTATTAGTGAATGTGGCTTAGACCTCTAGGCAAGTGGGAAACCTAAAACTGAACCTCAGAGTTAGACACTTACCCAGCCAGCATTGCTACGGAGGACGGACACCCCCTCTAAGCCGACAGAGAAGCAGAACAGAACCAGTGTTTCCCATAGGAGGTCACTCCCAAAAGGAAAAGAAGAGAGAAGTGAAATAAATTGGGATATGTTGCTCTGCTTGTTCTCCCAAACATGGCAGCCAGATAAGACACTCCACCCACCCCCCTCTGCCACAGGGCAGAGTGAGTGAGAGGACAGAGAGAGAGCAGGAGTGTTATACTCATGGAGCTCTCCCAACAAGTTTTGGGAAGAACAGTTCCATCCCTATAATGGGGGAAAAAATTGAGAAGTAGAAAAGCCATCATAAGATCTGCACAATGAGTTTGCAGAGCATTTCATGCTGGCTACACACAGAGGTGACTGTAAAAAGCCACTTCAAGAAGCTTGCTGAAGGTACTTGGAGTGCTGGCTCCCTATATGGATTGCAATTAACATTCCAACACAAATACATCTACTTTTTCTTTTCTTTTTTGGTTTTGGCTTGATTTATGTTTTTTACTGAGCAAATCCGAAGTTGTAAGCGGTATGGGATAGCAATTAAGAGCTCAGATGTTAAAGCCAGAAAACAGTGGTTTAGGTCCTAACTCTACTATTCATTCATTATGTGACTTCGTGCAAGTTACTTAGCCCCTCAGAACCTTCTTTCTTCAATTTAAAAATAAGGAAGTTAATAGCACGTATCTTATTATATGAGCTATTATGAAGACCAAACATATTGATGTTTTTAAAGCATTTAGAGCCCTGCCAGGCACAGAGTGAGCTAAGATATCGTGGATGATGATGATGGTGATCATTATTAATGGCACTTGCCAGCTTGACAGTTTTTGTTTTTAATGGAAGTTCTATAAAAAGATAAATATTTCCCCTATAACCTGAGGTTTTTCCAGGAGAATATGATGAAGAGAAAAGCAAATGATAGACCAAGAAACATGAGCGAAGTAAAGAAATAAAGGAGGTAAAGGACAATAAAAAGATGCTAATATCAGTGGGTTTTCAATCTCATTGAAGCTGGGCAATTGCTGGAAAGGGAACTAGAGGGGACAAGGTGGAAAGTCATAAAATAGGATTCATGAAATTGAGATAATGTGGGAGTGGGGCTGTTGTTATTGTTATAGAGTCTGCCCATGGGAAACAGTTGGCTAAGGTAGGACAAAAGGTAACATTTAGGTGGAAGGGAGTTCATGGAATTGAGAGACCAGCATGTTTGAAGAACCATCCACATGGACATTCAAGTCTGCATTAGGAGGGGTGCTAGAGAGAATGACAGTGAACCTGTAGGGAAAATCTTTCTAGAATGAGGAGGAGTGACTGAAAGATCAGTATACGATGACCACCAGAGAACTAGTGGGTGATGTAGTCTGATGATATGATGCTTAAAGCAGGAAGAGGCTAATGAGTTTGGGAAGAGAGGAAGAATGGTGTGGATGTTGTGATGAAACACAAAAGGACATCTAAACTTCCTCCACATCCATGCTTCAGAGTCTGAGAGGAAAAAGAGAGAAAACAGCCACATCTAGAGAGGGCTGCAAGGAAGCCAGGTCACCAGGGGAGATTTGGGTCAGTTACAGCAAGAAGGTGAAGTTCATGGTGTTAAAGATACAAGGGATTTTGCTGGCGACTGACAGTGACTTCAGAGGACACAATGAAAGGGTTTCAAAAGTTGGAGACGATGTCACAGAAGAGGAAGTAAAAGCCATGATAGACATGAAGGTCTGAGAATTAGAGGTGACCTGGGACTCCTGGCTTCTTGTGGCATTAGTCTGAAACAGGGATAAAGAGCACCATGGGATTATCCCTGCTGGTCTCACAGCCCAGTGGCAGAGAGGCTGGGAATGTGGAGCATCCTACGAGGCACACAGAGATATGGGTCCCTTCTTCACTCCTGCCAATGGTTATGGGAAGCTGAGGTAGCCATGGTCTTATTTTCCAGAGGGACAAGAGCTCTAGGCTCCTTCTGGACCACCTAGGGAAGAGGATGTCATATCTCATTAATACCTACAGATGAAGTTATAGGAAGATGGTCTCCTAAGAAAGAGATGCCATCTAAGGACAGACATGCAGGAAGAAAGGACAGTGTGTCTGGAGCCAGTAAGAGATATTGGAGCTCTGAGGGAACTTAGGAGTGTCTGAGTTAATGTTTTCATTTCGGTGAGGAGGAAATGGGAGTTCAGAGAAGTAGAGAGAATCAACTATAAGTAGGGACCCATGTAATGTATCTTGGGAAGCTCACCTCAAAAATAATTATCCAAAAAGAAAATGATAAGAGTATTTATTTATTATTTGGGAAATTCACTAATTGGAAATAGGCAAAACTTGTTTAAAAATGTTTGTCATAGGGCCACCTGGGTGGCTTAGGCACTTAAGTGTCCAGTTCTTGATCTCAGCTCAGGTCTTGATCTCAGGTTCACGAGTTCAAGGCCCATGTTGGGTTTCATGCTGGGTGTAGCTCCTACTTCAAAAAAAAGTTTATCATCATCCACTTAAAATTTCTGATGACAGCATTATAATTGGTAGCTGCTTCAATGGTGCCACCAATAAGTTCTCATTACAGGATAGTAGTAATTGATTTTTCTTGTACATTTGGCACTATAGTCACTAATTATGGACTCTGAAATAAGACATTCTGTTACATGACAAATTTAAAATAATGAACTTTAGTATTTACCATTACAACATTCTCAGAGAATATTCTTTGACAAACTATTGATAAATTAAAAATCCAAGTGGATTATATGCCTAAAAGCTTTGTCTTAGCAATGTTTCAGGAAAAAAAAAATCCTAAGATTTTTTAGAGATTATACTCTACCAGTATAAAAATAGTTACAGATAATACGTGTTATTCTTAAACATATTTTGTTTCAGTGATGTCTATGAAACAGACAAACTATTTGATAAATCTAGATTTTCTTTTTTTAAAAGATTTTATTTATTTATTTGACAGAGAGAGATCACAAGTAGGTAGAGTGGCAGGCAGATGGGGAGAGAGAAGCAAACCCTCCTGCTGAGCAGGGAGCCTGATGCTGGACTCGACCCCCAGGACCCTGGGATCATGACCTGAGCCAAAGGCAGATGCTTAACCAACTGAGCCACCCAGGTATTCCTCTTGAAGGCTATTATCTAAATGTTATTATTTCTTAGGACTTGATTTGGCCACTTTGATGATATTAACTCTGCAATACAGGCTTTTAGGTTTCTAAATTGATACTTTGAGGCCCCAAATTATTTCCACCATAATCTGTTCACACCCCAGGTGTGACTCAGGTATGTGTTCTTGGCTAAGTCACACCATGTCCAGCTCTGGTCATGTGTCCACCCCAGGAGCCACCTGCCGGGAACAAAAGTGTGCTTCTCTGTGCTGATGGCAAATTTGCTGGGTTCCCAGAAAAAGTTTGGACCATGTATAAACATATAAAGATGGAATGCCCCACCAAAAAAAAAAAAAAAAGGAAATTTTTGAAATAATTTTTGGAGAACACAATTGGTTCCATACTTAGGGCTTTTTTGAGTTATTTACAATTACATATATGTTTATTTATATAATTTATACATATATGCTTATTTATAACCAGATTTATCATACCCCCAGAATCAATCTATATTTAAAGTGTGATAAGCAAATGGATCACTTCACTTTTGCCACAGCTCACTCTTATCCATTGATTTGGAAACCTCATTCAAGAGAAACTTCTCTACCAAGAACCGGCTCTCTGATGCAGCAGTGAGGTGCCATTAACTATCATTTCCACCGACACTGAGGTTGTGGTTTTGCTCTCAGCACTTATTTCCCTTGTATGGAGCATAGAACGAAAGATGTTACCAATGTAGTAATGTGAGGAATCATCCGAACTTGTGGTTACCACTACCGTGAAAATTTTCTTTCTCAGTAGGAAAGTGTCACTGGCCATTCCCAAGATGTTACACATGAACAGAAAAAAAGTGAATAACATTGGCTGTTAGACTTTTGTCTAGGAAATAGAACTTAATTCTTTGCTTGCGGTTAAAGTCACTGGGGTAACACACACCATTTTTTCATTAGGAGATGAGCTAAGCAGGAAGCAGTGAGCTGAGACTTGTCATCAGTGAATTTAAAATTTATGATATTCACTTTGCTTTAATAATGCAAATTAGCAAATATAAAAGTGAGTTTCTATATACTGATGATATTTTCTCCTTCTAATCCCCTCAAAACAGCACCTATCATATTAACATGGTGTTTCTTAAGTGTTTTTCTTTTTCTTTGAAGAGAAATCCAATTGATTTTTTTTTCTCCCCATCGATGGTTCATGGATTCTTCTGTTTTTCTATTCAGTTAGTATGTATCTCAAAAAGACTATGAGGATGAACATTTTTGTTTCTAGAACCAGGATTGCTCTGGGACAGTGACAGAAAACTCAGTAACAATAAATCATGTGGAGTTCAAATCAAGAGTACCATAAGTACATGATTACACCTGCATGTTGGGCACCCCTGGATCTTTCCAGAGCTCCCTGAAACTAGCCTCTCCATCTCCAGTACCGCTTCTCTGGTCCATATTGCCACCATCTCATGTGCACCACTGCAAGTGTTTTCTGATTGCTTCCCAACCTTCTTGTAAGGAGGGCTGAAAGGATGTGTGCAGGCCACAGTGGCTGGTCAAAACCTATGCCAAACAGGGTAAGTATTCATATTGCCATCCTTGTCTACAGTCCTTTAGCCTCCTAATAGCCAGAGTGATCCTTATAGCGTAAATCATGGTGTTCCACTCCTCTGATCATAATGATGCTATCTGGATGACACCTGAAACCACTGATTTAACTTAACATCAAGAAAGAGACACAGTCAGGCATTCGTGCTTTCCGAGTGATGCAATAGGCAGTTGACAGCACCACCACCAAGTATTCTTGCCAAAAACTTGAAACTGAATCTGATTATACCCACACATTGAATGACCAGTTTACAGGAAATTCTGGGGAAGGCAGGCAGTTAAACGTCATCACGGGGATACCAGTGGCAAAATACAAAGGTGGAAAATTCTATAGGACAAATGAGCTGGTTTCTTCAACAAATAAATATTCGGAAAGAGAGCGAGAAGCATGTGTGTACCATTATAGATCTAGGAATTGTGTCTATCCATTTGTTTTGGATTCTGATTCAAACAAACCAACTATAAAAAAGACAGTGGTGAGATTTTCAATTTTGATGATATTTCTAAATTGATGTCAGTTTTTTATGGGATAGTGATATTCCAGTCATGTTTTTTTTGAGTCCTTATTTCTTAGGCAGACTGAAATATTTGTGGATTAAACTATGATATCTAGAATTTTCTTTAAAATAATCTGGGGTAGGGACTGAGAAATAAAAAATAAATTAAATTAAATATATCTGGTGTGGAGAGGTGAACCAATGGCCAGATGTTGAGACTTTTTAAAGCTGAATGCTAAGTATATTAAATTTTGTTGGGTTTTGTATTTTTTTTTACAGTAGTCTCTCTATTTTTTTGTGAGTTTCAAGATTTTATAATAAAGAGATGAAAATATCCATAGAAAGAAAACCATTTGGAGATGTCCTTTTACTCTCCAAATAAAATGTAAACTCCTCAGCTTACCCTCCCAGTCCTACATGATCTAATTCCTGCATCCTCCTCCAACACCATTTGTCCCATTCTTGCTGCTTATTATGCTTCAGCTGCCCTCACCCTTTTTCTGCTTCTTGAACACTCCACAGTCTTTCCCTCTTCAAAGTCTTTGCACTTGATGTTTCCTCTGCCTGGAGTCTCTCTGCCCAGAAACTCACATGGCTGTCTCAATTTTACTCTTCCAAGTCTCAGCTTAAATATCAATGTCGTTTCATTCTGGAAGTCTGCCCTGAGCACCCTTTCTAGAATAACATTCTGCATACCAACCTACCCCAGCCAGTTATGTTTGTCATATTACCCTGGTAATTCCCTTCATAGCACACTCATCACATTCTGAAATCATCTGTTCTGTTATTGTTGATGTTTGTTTGCTTGCTTGTTTGTTTTCTACTTTCCCTGGAGATGTAAGCCCCTGAAGTAGGGGTATTGTCTCTTTTCACAACTGTTCCCCAGTATTAGAATAATAAGCACATAATAAGCACTCAATAAACATATGTTGCATAAACAAATAGTGCACTGAAAATGAGCAAACAACTAGAGAAAAGAACCCATATCAGAGACCCTGAGTTAGCTAATCAATTGACTACTTCTTCAAGCTAAAAATCTAGACAGTCAGAAAGGAAGTTATGACCTAGATTCCCTGGATAAGGCAGTAGCACAACCTCAAAGCATTCAAAGATACTCCTCCTTGGTTGGCTCAGAGATGATTATTGTCTAGAGAAATCCAGAATTTCCAGAATACCAGGGTCATCATGTGGCCAAATCTGAGTGGTAGATGGTATCTAAATACATAAATACTAATCCGTCACTTCACCATTTCAAAAGATACAGAAGGCAGAGCAAGCTGACCTCACATTACTTCTCCCTCCCCAAATCTCTACTCCCCTTAGAGGTGAGCAAAATTGCAGGTCTCTAAGAGATTAAGATTCTCAGACACCTGCACTCCTCTGGTCAATTGCTATATCAGGATAGGGAGCTACAAGAGAAAGTATCAACACATTATCATGGCAATAATTCCTGTTATTTTTATCCTTACAAATAATAATGGGTTAAATTTAAGGGAAGGTGAACCACAACTTCTTATTGATTCACTCCCCCCAAATTGGTCTCTGTTCTAAAATTGAGAATATCTTCTTACCTGAGACCTGGATCCCTGACTTGAGGGTGATGACAGAGTCACAGTCTTGATAAGACAATTCTCAGGCTCCCTGCTCTAAGAATGCCTTTCCCAAGTTCACAACTGGCTGGACAATTCTGGCACATTCATGGCAGACAGAACAACCGTAGCAATGTTCACAGATGGGGCTGGAACAATAAATCAAAGTAAGAACTATCACCCAAGTCACCAAAGGATTACACATCATGGGCCAGTCTCATCAGATGAGAGTGAGTGGATACAAACTCTAGCAGCTCAGTAAAGCCCTTAAAGTAGATTAGATTACTACTTGACTTCTTTACTTTGTCATTACACTAGAATTATTCATCTGTGCCTCTTTGCTATATCATGACTACCAGATTAGGTGGAATTTATTTTCCTGCACTACTGATGTTGGGATTGGCCATTTAACTTGATTTGGCCAAGAGAACCTTAATAGATACTAACAGATATTATGCAAACAGAAGCTTAAGATACGCTTGCATGATGGGCTTGTCCTCTTGCAGTTCCATCACCTACCATGAGAAGGACATGCCTGTTGGTTGCAGAACTAAACGTGTGGAGTATATCTGAAACTAGACCAGCAGCCTGTAGCTGACCCAGAGGCCTATGAACAAGATGCTGTTTGAAGACACTGAGATTTGGGCATTGTTATACAGCATTAACACAAGACAATCCTCTCACAGAACTTCAAAAGTCAAAGCTCAGTCAACTTATTGCCTCTGTCTTCTTCATCAGTGAACTTGTCATTGTTATTTGCATAATTGAGGAAGGTTTCGGCCATGCCAGCAGCGCACGGTGTGATGAACCAGGGCTTAGTCAGTGAAAATTCCTCAATTACCAAGTATAAGGAATGCAGGTTATAAAACTCTGTCAAGAGACACTTGTGTCCTTTTTTCCTTTAGGAGTTACCCTTATTTTCTCATGAGGAAAGGGTCTGGAAAATTAACCTATCCTATCCCAATTCACATGATCAAGAATTTATTTTGGTGGCCTCAGAGCAAGTTCTCACTGATATTCCAATAACTTCAAAGCAATGTTGCATTAAAGTTCTCTTAAGAACCCTATAGTGACTTTGGAAAACAGTATGGAGATTCCTCAGGAAATTAAATATACAGCTACCCTATGACCCTGCAATTGCACTACTCGGTGTTTACCCCAAAGAAGCAGATGCAGTACAAAGAAGGGCCACATGTACCCCAATGTTCGTAGCTGCAATGGCCACAATAGCCAAACTGTGGAAAGAACCAAAATGCCCTTCAACAGATGAATGGATAAGGAAGACGTGGTACATCTATACAATGGAATATTATGCCTCCATCAGAAAGGATGAATATCCAACTTTTGTATCAACATGGACAGGACTAGAAGAGATTATGTGGAGTGAAATAAGTCAAGCGGAGAGAGTCAATTATCTTATGGACTCACTTACGTGTGGAGTATAAAGAAAATCATGGAGGGCATCGTGAGAAGGAAGGGAAGAGCGAATGGGGGGAAATCAGAGGAGGTGATGAACCAGGAGAGACTGTGGACTCTGAGCAACAAACCGAGGGGTTTGGAGGGGAGGGGGTGGGAGGGTGGGTGAGCTTGGTGGTGGGTATCGAGAAGGGCATGTATTGCATGGAGCACTGGGTGTGGTGCATGAACAATCAATTTTGTAACACTGAAAAATTAAAATAAACATATTTGGGGAGAAAAAAAAAACCCTAAAGTGACATTAGGGAGAGTATGTGCTATGATGAGTGCTATGAGTTGTGTAAGATCGGTGATTCACAGGGGTGCCTGGGTGGCTCAGTGGGTTAAAGCCTCTGCCTTAGGTTCTGATTATGATTTCAGGGTCCTGGGATTGAGCCCTGCATTGGGCTCTCTGCTCAGCAGGGAGCCTGCTTCCTCCTCTCTCTCTCTGCCTGCCTCTCTGCCTACTTGTGATCTCGCTCTCTCTCTCTCTCTCTCTTTCTGCCAAATAAATAAATAAACAAAATCTTAAAAAAAAAGACTGATGATTCACAGACCTGTACCCCTAAATCAAATAATACATTATATGTTAGAAAAAAAAAAGAACACTATAGTGAGTTGATACTTTGTATCCATGTCAAATTTTACTACTACTCCAAATGCAAGCTATCTATGCCACCCACATTCTTCAGTACTCTCTTCCAGCACACTGCTCCTACAGTCCTTGCAAATGGAGGCAACTCATTGGTACTCTTACTTCACAGATTGATTACTTATTAGATGCAGCTTCCAAACTGTTACTTCTTATTGTAGATAATGTTATCAGCCCCAATTCTTCATCCTATCTTTCATCAGTGCCCTTTGTCATGGAACTTTACCACTCTTCCCACTAAAGAAGAAGAAATAATTGTCCTGTCCCTTATCTTTGGATTTGACTTGCAGTGGTCTATCACATAAAGAGGACATGCCAATTTGGCACTTCTGAGCCTGAACTTGAACAGCTTAGACCTTAAGAGACCTCACATTTTTATAATCACCTTCTTAGATCCTCAGATACTGAAAGAAGAGCCAAGCCAACATCTGCAATGCCATTTAGCTAAGTCAAACCTTGATCAATGGACCCCAGAAGGCTTGTAGACTTAAGATCCAAATGAGTGTTTATGTATGATGGTGAAATTTTGTGGATGCTTGTTACACAGGATTTTGTGACCATAAAAAACTGATACATATCCCTACCTGCTATTTTTAGAAAAAAAAAATCCTTTTAGGCTTATGTTATTTATCTATACCACTGTTTATACCTACTTGTTGATAAGATCTTTTTATATATTAAAGACAATAAATCTTTGCCATGATTTCTAAAAGAATCTTTTTCCAATATGGTTTTTATCTTTTAAATTTGCTAAAAGAAGTTTTTTGAGTACAATTTTTAAAATTTGATTTAATAAGACCCACTGATCATTCTGTATGATGTTGCTTATCTTTGTATTTAAAAAATTGGTCGTCAACCTCAGATCAGTTCATTATATCCATTTTGACTGGAACATACTTATTTAAGTATTCAGGTCCTTTATATAAATTTGGAAAGTTATCTGCAGTTATGTCTTTGTGTATTGCTACCATTCCCAGAAGGGCAGAGAAGTTCTTCTTTTGGAATATCTATATTTCTTAGGTCTTATATTTGAGGACACAGAGGTATAATCCACGGGTCACATTCTATCCAGCTAAGATATTAATACAAGATTAGGTGTAAGAAATTTTGAATTAGGAGTCCTGAAAACAAATAAAAATTATTTAGTTATTTGTGAAGTTACATGAATTTCCCTTTTCATTCATTAGGTTTCAGTTTCGGCCTTGCTAGTGACACAGCTTCTTAAAGGACAAAGGCCTTGTCTAGAAACTTAATATTCTGATCTACTCTTTTCTGATCAAAGTGAGAGGTAGCAAAGGCTTAGTGGAGGGATAAAGAGCATGGACCTGAAGCTAGGATGCCAAGATGCCAGGAACCACTGCTGGCCAGCCACTCTATGACCTCGTGCATTTCACTTATGCTCTCTGTGTGTCATTTTCTTCATCTATAAAATGAGTACAATAACAGTGTTAATATGTAGACTAAATAGGTTGATATTTATGAAGTATCTGAAATAGTGCCTGGCCCCTAAGATGCACCATGGAAGGATTTTTACCAAAAACTAATTAATTAATTAGTTAATTAAAAATAAAAATTAAAAAATAGAAATTTGAAGGAGAAAAAAATGTGTTCCACAGAGAGGGAACAGAGTGTGTTGGCTCCCGGGGCTGATGCTTTCACACATTAATAAAGGTGTGCTAGCCATTTTCAAGACACCATCCAATCTGCTGGGCTAATGCCCAAGTTCTGTGTTTCAACTCTGACCCTTGCAAACCCTTCCTGACAAGAGGAAATTGAGAATATAAGAGACTAAAAGCAAGGACATTTCAGGGAAGGAGTGTTGCAAGATGAGGTTGAATGGATGGTAAGGGCTAGCTGTGGCTTCAAAATTTGTCTCTTGGACATATGCAGTCCAGGACCCATGACTGCCTGGGCCCCAGTACCTAAGCAAAGAATAGTTGTAAGCAGCCAGCAGGCCTTAGAAACTAGTCCTAGCACCTGGATATTAATGGGAGATCATCACTGTCAAAAGAAAGGACAGTAATATGGAAATAGGGACAGCAAAGGAATCTCTAAGAATAACTTAGAATCCCAAAAATTGTATACAGGCCCACAGATCCCATGCATGTGAGGGTTGAAATCTAAACTGTAGAATTAGGAAGATTTGGGTTGCAAGTAACAAACTATTCAAATTGGCAATGGAAGGGATTAATCATAATACTTGACTAAAACATAGGGCAGGTTTGGGCATCATTTAATTTAGAAGCCAGCTCCATTTCTTTGTGATTCTCTAAACTTTGGCATCCTTACATTGGCTTCATTCTTAGGTTAATTTTCTTCATGGTAACAAGATGCCTACAGAAGTAACTGGTGTTAAAATTTTGATCATTCACATCAGGAAATGATACTATTCCTCCTTTTGGTTATTGATCAAAATTTATGAGCTTCAGAATGATTGGACTCACTCTGAATTTATCTCCATAGGCAAATTAATTCCACTGGTCCTGTGTTGATTGGACCACTCACTGCAGCAAAGACATTGACCAACATTTATCTTCATCCTTCCCCTCCCCATCCTCCTTCCTTGCTTTATTTTTACTCTATAGGTCTCATCATTCAACTTGTTATATACTTGTGTTTACTTGCTATTTGCCATTAAAGGAATATAAGCCCCATGATGGTAGAGACTTTGTTTTGTTGCTTGTGCCTAGAACTGTGTCTGGCACAAATAACTATATGTTAGATGGATGGATAGATGGATGTGTAGATGCATGGATGGATGAATGGATGGACGGATGGATGGATGGATGGATGGATAGTGAATGGCTATTGAAGAAGCAGAGGATAGTCATAGATCACTCTCACAGGAAAGTTAGCTATAAGTGGAAAAAGAATGAATGATAAGGCTGTGGCTTTAGGCTGACAGTGAACGTGGGACAAGGTTTCTTTTTGTAAGAAGAGAGTTTTCTACATAATCACATGCTGAGGAAAGAGATCCAGAAAGAGAGTTTGAAGTGTGAACTGCACACTCTTTTCCTAAAGTAATGTAACTGGAAAAACAAATTGACTTCTATCTCTTATTTAAGAAACAAACAAATCAGTTTTAACCCTTCTCTTGTTTTGTTTGAGTGACATCTAGAGTTAGATCAGAAGTACTAAATCTTTTCTAGCTCTGCACCATCTCAAGATTATCATTTGTGTGGATCAGTATTTCTCAAATCATTTTCTATGAAACAAAGGCACAAACTGTTACTGAGTGATAAAACTAACATATTCTTGGATCAAACAACTTCTGGAAATAGGTGAAACAAAGTTAAGGAGTTGTTTAATGTAGAACCCCTCCAAGTCTTTAACATTCCATTGTAAGCTGTAATTCCCCAGATAGAAACCATAGTTTGCATCATTTTCCCAAACTTGCTAAATAAGAAAACACTGTTGTAAGTTTTAAAAAAGTATACATTAACATGTTGAGGAAATACTAATATTCCATGGAACAGAATGTGAAATACTGGCATCTGTCACATTTGCTCTTTTCTTGGTAGTGAGGAACACCTTTGTTTGTGTTTAACACTGTTAGGTCCAAAGGATCTGTACTATTATGGTGCCCACATATTCCTGATTTGGTGTCAACTTCAGTTACTTGGTCCCATTGTCTCTCTAATCATTTTAGAACTTTCCAGAATTTGTTTCCCAATTTTTGATTCAGAAAATGCATTCATTACACACATAGAAAAATAGTTTGGTCAATCAAGACAACACAGTTTTCAAGAAATTGCTTCTGCTGTTTATTATGACTCGTGAAATAACTGACATACTTATGTGAGAGAAACTAATGTACAAAAGACAGCTCACATAGAAGTGTTAAGTCTTGCATGTTATGGTTCAGTTATAGGTTATATATAATGATAAGTACTATATAACCTATATAGTACTTATCATTATATATAACCTATATAGTTATAGGTTAGTCTATTTCATAATAATATATGATCTTATTGAAAATATTCAAGCTTCCATTTCTATACTCACAAAAACACAAAATCAGTAATACCTTTGCTGTCTACTTGTCATTGGGAGGATCCTCAAAGTCTGTGCAAAATGGTAGCTCATCAATGAGCATTTTCCTGATCATACTCTCTAAAAAGAACCAAACGTCCCCCTCTGCCTCCATCCCTGATCCCCTTCCCACCTTGATTGTTCTTAATGCTTGTCATCATCTGACATACTCTATTTTTACTTTTTTTTGTAGCAAGAATATTTAACACAAGATTTACTCTCAACAAATGTTGAAGTGTACAATATAGTATTGTAAACTATAGGCACAATGTTATATAGCAGATCTCTAGAATTCATTCATCTTGTATAACTGAAACTATACACTTAGGACAGCAACTTCCCATTTTCTCCCTTCCTTCAGCCCCTGGCAACCACCATTCTACTTCCTGCTACTATTTTAGCTATCTCATGTAGTGGAACCAAGCAGTATTTGTCCTTCTGTGACTGACTTACTCACTCAGCATAATGTCCTCCAAATTCATCCATGTTGTTGCCTATGGCAGGATTTTCCTTTATCTCACGGATGAAGAATGTTCCAGTGTATGGATATACCACATTTTCTTTAACCATTCATCTTTTGATGGACATTTAGATTGTTTCTATATCTTGGCTACTGTGAACAATGCAGCAATGCATTGTGAAAGAGGAGTGCTATCTCTTTGAAATCCTGATTCAAGTTCTTTTGGACATATATCCAGAAATGGGAAATATTGCCTCATATGGTAGTCAGATTTATAGTTTTCTGAGGAGCTTCCATACTGTTTTCCATAGCAGCTGTACATTTTGCATTCCCACCAACAGGATACAAATCTTCCAGTTTCTCCACATCCTCCCCAAGCCATCCTCACAGGTGTCTGATTGTGGTTTGGATTTGCATTTTCTTGATGATTGCTGATGTTGAGCGCCCTTTCGTGTACTTATTAGCCTTATTGTATACCTTGTACTTATACTATACTACTACAATATATTATTGTATATTGTACTTACAGTATATCTTCTTTGGAAAAATATCTATTTAATTTCTTTTTAAAAATTTTGAAATTTTTAAAGTAGATTCTTTGTTCTTTTGCTACTGAGTTGTGTGAATTCTTCATATATTTTGAACATTAACCCCTTAACATATATGTTGTTTGCAAATATTTTCTCTCCCATTCTATAAGTTACTTCTATATTTACTTCTTTATTTGTTCATTGTTTATATCCCTCCCAACTAGAATGGTATTTTCACCTCTTTAACTTGTAAAACAGATATTGACATATAACAAATAAATCATGTTGGTTGAAATAAAAAAAAAAGCAATGTAGCCATATTTACGTAAACCCTTGGAAAGTGATATTAGAATAAATCGGCAGAATCGGAAATCATATCAATAAAATCATGTACATATGAAAGTTCAAAATATATTTATAGCCAATTGTTAATAACATCAGGAAATTAACTGGTAGAGAACAGTCACCGTGGGCTAATATAGCCACAGAAGAATTTGTAGATCAGAGAGGATCATGAAAAACATAGAATTTGGCTAGAAGTGGAAAGGTCAAAGCGCATAACAGGTAGACAAAGCAGCATATACAAGATCCTAAAAGCAGAAAAAGCTTGCCTTATATGAGGGGCTTTTTTGAAAAATGGCCCAATCTCAAGGGAAGCACACATGTCAAGGAATGGGGGAGGGTGATGGATTTGTAAGCTCATTCAGTCACCTATTCAACAAATGCTTGTTGAGCACCCACCTCGTGCTGAACTTAGCATTAGGCCTGGTGAAAGGAGAGAGCCTGATGATAGACTCTGAATGTCAAGCTAACAATCTGGAAAATGGTCCTGCGATGTCATGGGATATTTTTAGGATGAACAAAATACTGTACTCAGAGTGCTCTGTAAGCCGCTCTACCACATGGTGATATACCACCTGTATCGTCACCCAACTGCAGACTGATCTGGTGAAAGCCTCACATTAGACCTTACATCTAAGCAGGTAACCACACACAATATATTTCTGAAGATCACCCAGTGCATCAGGATTTAGAAAGCATCATTGCAGGGAAAGTAGAGAAGCTATCAAATAGATTAGTTACCATCAAGAAACACCTGTTTTGTACTTTAAGAACAGAAATTTCTAGAAATAAGTGACAATCTTTCCCAGATTGGACCCAGACTCCAAAACAAAAACAAACAAACAAAAAAACCTGTTCTGAAACTAATAAAACAGTCTTCTATTACTTCATTTGGAAGCTACTGAGTGGAGAACCCCAAGTGACTTAAGGAAATAGATAGCCGTCTAGAAGATCCACCATCTACTCGAAAAATATAGACAAAGCAAATTTATGGCATGTCACTATGTTCTTCAGCTCAGTCTTCTGCCCAAATGGACCAGTTTAAGAGCAAGAATCATTTTCCACAAAACATCTTTTATTATGAGGATTATTATTTTTATCTTCAGAGAACCGATCATGTCTTTTTACATTCTGACAAACTTGTTGAAACCTTTGCCCCATGTAATAAATAATGCTTCATTCATTCATTCCTATGACTTTTTGAGCCCCTACTATGTTCTAGGCTCTCATTAGACCTTGGCAGTACAAAGATCAATAAGGCATAATCCCTACTTTTTTTATTTTGTTTTTTTGTGGGTTTTGTTTGTTTGTTTATAATCCCTGCTCTTACTAAGCTCTTGGTGGGGTAAGAGAGCTGGGCAAGAGAGTTGAAAGTCACAATATGGTGCGTTAGTGGCACAGCATAAGTATTGTGGCAGCAAGAAGAATCCAGAGGAGGAATCTAACCTGGCCAGAAATGGAGGTAAAAATAAGAGAGGGGGCCAACAATAAGTAGATAGGTAGAGTTCTAAACTCCCTGGATAAGACCTCTGTTCTCACGGAGATAGTCAGGAATGAATCTAGACAGAAGGGACCCTTAAGCTGAGACCTGAATGAAAGGCCAGCTGTGCAGACACCTGGAGGAGGGAGCTCCAGGGGGAAGAGGGAACAAGAAGGGTCCCAAACAGTGATCTTGAATGCTTCAGAAACAGGCAGGTCAGCTAAGAGATGAGGTCAGTGAGAAGGCCAGGCAATTCATGCAGGACCTTCTAGGCCAGATAATACAATTTGTTCCCAATGCTAGGGAAGCAACTAAAAGGTATCACACATGCTTTGGCTTACGTTTTTAAAGTTCTCTTTGAAAGCTGTGACAAGGCTGAATTTGGGGGCAGGAGGTGAGTGGAGACAATGATACCAGTCAGATAGGGGGTTTTTGTGGGGATGCCAGTGACATGGGCCAGGGTATACTAATGGGGATTTGGGGTATGTTAGGGAGGGAGAACTAAAGGGACATGCTAATGAATTTGGTTTGGGGTATGAGGAAAGAGAAGTCAAGGATAACCCTAGATGGTAAGCTTTAGCAATTGAGTAGGTGATGATTTATTATATAACAATAAGAACTCATGCTTTATAGTTTTTATTACATACCAGTCATGGCTCTAACCACATTACATATGTTACCTCATTTAACCCTCACAAACGACACTAAAAATAGATTCTATTTCCATCATCTGTACTTTACAGATGAGAGAAGGAAGGGATAGAGAGACGAGCTCACTCAGCCTTTATATTCCAGCTAATATTTGAATGCAGGCTCAATTGGCTGTGGAGTCTGTGTGCCTAACCATGATGTCATTTTACCCGGTATTTCCAAGTTGCCGAAGACTAACGGATAAATTGATTTTAGAAGAGGAAACAAAATTTTTGCTTTTGACATTCTGGTGCAATGCCTTACATGGGAATGTCAAGTACGCAGCTGGATGTGAGTATGGAATTCAGGGGAAAGGTCAGCCTGGAGACATCATTGGAGTCAACAGCACACAGACAGTATTTCAAGGTTTGGGGTGGAATCGGCTGTACCTCATAGCAATCTCTCTCAAGGATTAGCAGAGGCCCAAAGTCAAGCCCTGGGGTCCTCCAATTTGTGATTTTCAGATAGCAACTCACTTAATGGCCTGAGAAGCAGTATCGAAGTAGGGTAGAAAGAACCCCAGGGGAGTGTGGATTTCCAGAATCTAGGTGATTGAAGTGTTAGCTTGAATCTCAGCCAGGGTCTGTCCTCAGGGCGGCAACATGGCTACAGTAGTTCAGCCTATATCCTCTCAAGCTTAAGGCTCATAGAGAAGAGAGAGACTCCCCCTCCATCCCCACACCGCTCCCCCACGCCCAGATAGAGAATCCTAGAATTCACCCTGACTGGACCTTCTTGGATCATGGGCTTATTCCATAATACTGTATCAATCACTGTGACTAGGGAGCCCTAATATAGGGATGAAAAGCTGGGAATCCAACATCTGCTATAGCTTGTACTTTACATGACATTCTCACCAGTTTCCAAATCACCATGGCTAGAAAGTACTACAGGGACCTGATTTCTACAAAGAGAATGACTTCTTATCAGTGGAAAATAGTTAAAAGATTATCTTACTCTGCCAATGCTACTGGCACTCATGGCTGTCCATACCTAAGCCCCAAATCTGCCTTCTCAGTCTAAGCTACTCTAAGCTTGATCTGAATGGGGCAGGACTCAATCATACATAATATGGGTGAATGGAAAATTGAAAATCACCAGAGCCTCATTTCAGATAAACTGCTTTGGAAACAGTTCTGTTTAAAAGAAATGCAACCACATGGTTGGGAAGCTTTCACCCACTCTCTTGCTGAAGTTCCTACTTGTCATAGAGGGTAAGGTTAGGACCAGGAACGGTTAAGGATTTCCAGAATTCTTGGCAACAGGGATCCTTTGGCTCTTTGCCCTTATCTCTGAATACACCATTCACTCACTCATTGATTCATTCAACAGTAGTTTATTGAGCAGCTACTTGGATAAGGCACTGGTTAGGTACTGGAGACACAATAGTAAAAGAATCATACAAAATTCCCTTCCTTGTGAAACTTAAATTCTAGTAGAAGGAGGCAGGCAACACTAAATAGAAATAATATGGTAGTCACTTGTATAGTATGTTAAAGGTAATACAAGCTATGGAGATGGGGGAAAAAGGATGTGGAGTGCCATGGTAGGAGGTGTACAATTTTGGAGGATGGCCATATCTCTTAGACACTTTTTTCTGTGCCAACCATCTTTATCTGTGAAAAATTTTTCCAACCAGTGATGCATGAAGGCATTTAATGCAAGGGGAGAAGTGGGGTTCCAAAGGACATCAATGTACCATCGCTGGTCCTCAAAAGCTGCTGGGAGTTCATGGGTCAGAGTTCATGCTTGAGAAAGTGTAGTAAGCATGATTCATCCTAAATCACCTGGGATATGAGTGGTCTAGTTTTGAAGGGTGGGGAGCAGAAGGAGTCGGAGGAAGCTTTGGATAGGAGCCGAATAGGCAAGTGGGGTCTCCTTCCCCCCCCCACCCCCGCCGCCCAGAGGATGCTCAGTCCCCCTCTCTACTTCCCACAGCAGATGCAAACACCTGAGTTTAGAGCTGGGTTTCTCCCTCTCCCTGGAACACACAGCAGTAGGCAGCTGGGCTGCAGCACCCCTCCGCCCCCCCTCTCTCCTGGGGTCATGGGGAGAAGCCACTGTTCCAGCAGAGTGGATTTTGGATGGGTAAAGAGAAAGCACAATGTATTATCCAGGGCATACTTCTCGCTATTAAACTATTTGAAATGTTAAAATCAATTACAATGTACCATTTGATTTAGACCTGGATAAGATTCAGACTTACTATTAAATAAATGGCCCATAGGATGTTTTGGGATATGCATCTCAGAAAAAGAAAATGTAAATGGAGCATACGTATGAAAAGATGATCAATCTGACAAGTTGTCAAGGAAACGCAAGCTATAGTAATGTGATGCGGTTTCAACCACCAGTCTGGCAAAAATGGAAAAATACTGATAATAGGGCACCTGGGTGGCTCAGTGGGTTAAAGCCTCTGCCTTCGGCTCAGGTCGTGGTCTCAGGGTCCTGGGATCGAGTCCTGCGTCCGGCTCTCTGCTCGGCGGGGAGCCTGCTTCCCCCTCTCTGCCCGCCTCTCTGCCTACTTGTGATCTTTCTCTTTCTCTCTGTCAAATAAATAAATAAAATCCTTAAAAAAAATAGTGATAATAGCCAGTGCTAGTAAGAATTTGGGAAAAATTAACAACATAAGAATTATAAGAAATAATTTGGCAATATTTAGCATATCTTGTGACCCTGCAATCTTGCTTCTAGAAAGCATTCCTATAAAAATAAAAACATATGATATACATACAAGAATGCTCATTACAGCCTGCTATGTATGGACTAAAAACTGAAATAGCGGGCCCCTGGGTGGCGCAGTTGGTTGAGCGACTGCCTTCAGCTCAGGTCATGATCCTGGAGTCCCTGGATCGAGTCCCACATCGGGCTCCCAGCTCCATGGGGAGTCCGCTTCTCACTCTGACCTTCTCCCTTCTCATGCTCTCTCTCACTCTCTCTCTTTCCTAATAAATAAAATCTTTAAAAAAATAAATAAATAATATTAAAAAAAAAACTGAAATAGCAAACTGGAATGGTTGAATAAATTATCCTGTACTCATTCTATGGAATATTTTATAGCTATTAAAATGAATATATTTCCAACTTTTATATATATATTTATATTCACATATATTTATATATTTTATATTTATTTATATAATATGTATATGTATGTGTATATTTATATTAATATTATTTTATTTATATATATTTATATATCCCCCAATATATATCTGATATATCAGGAGGGCATATTTATATATATTTTATATATACTCATACATATTTATATACATAAACTATATATTATATACTTATATATTATTTATATATTTATGTCTTTATATATATTTATTTATCCCCTGATATATATATATATATATTTTTTTTTAAAGATTTTATTTATTTCTTTGACAGAGAGAGAGATTACAAGTAGGCAGAGAGGCAGGCAGAGAGAGAGGGGGAAGCAGGCTCCCTGCAGAGCAGAGAGCCCATATGGGGTCTATGCCAGGACCCTGAGATCATGACCTGAGCTGAAGGCAGAAGCTTTAACCCACTGAGCCACCCAGGCACCCCGAATATATATAAATATCTCCCCCTGATGTGTTGAGTGGAAGAAGTTGAAGGGTACAATAAACAATGTGATACCATTTGTGATTCTAAAAAAAGATCTGTACATATGTGTATAGATATTTTTCATTGTTGTATTGACAAAAATAGAAAAATAAGGCAAAAGCTAGCAAACCACCATCATTGGCTCACTGGGAAGGTGGAGGTAGAGAGGCAGAGAGAGATGCTGATTTTCTTTATATGCCTTGCTAGATATTATTTCAATTCTACAACAACATACAGTATTTTTATAATTTTTAAAAACTGTTATAAAATATAAAAGAGAAAAGTGAGGGAATGATTGTGAGAAAACCTGGCCCAAGAACCAGGTTCTTGGGATTAAGAACAGTTGGGAACACATTTGGAAAAGAATTAGTCTCAGGTATTAAAAGCACCCAAAACCATGCCACTGGAAAACAGGTGGGGAAATGTGAAGCCATGTTGCCCAGAAGAGATTATGTGGGAAGAGATGATGAAGCTGAAGTGGAAACAAGAGGAAATGATTGCTGTTTGCAAGTGTTTCGTATGTCGGTGTGTCACCTAATGTCCATTTTCCCCCTCTCTCTCACAGGACAGAACCCTTTATTTTTAGCTGGCTGCATGGCTGCCCCAAATGCAGACGGCGTTTCCCACCTCCCTTGGAGCTGGGTATAACTCTGTAAGTCCTGGCCCTTGTCTGTGCACACAGTGGGTGTATGTTAACATCCAGGCTGAGCCTTTAACAGGAAGGGGCAGAGCCTCCTCTTCCCCAACATATCTCCTATCTAGGGCTCCTGGGTGGCCCAGTTGGTTAAGCATCTGCCTTCAGCTCAGGTCATGATCTCAGGGTCCTTGATCAAGTCCCATATCAGGCTCCTTGCTCAGCAGGGAGTCTGCTTCTCCATCTCCCTCTGTGCCTGTGTGTGTTCACTCTCTCAAACAAATAAATAAAATCTCTTAAAAAACATACCTCCTAACTAATCTTCCTAACCTGTCCCATGAAAGATGGGACAGAAGTACTTGAAACCTCAAATTTGGGGACTAGGAAAATAGAAGGAAATCTTCAAGAGGATTTCAGACCAATCTAAACACATTTCTAATAGGCAGGATTATTTAGAGACAGAGACGGATTTTCCAGGAAGTATTTTGTCTTCCTTAAAGAAGTGCAAGGGCTCAAGCACATGCTGGATGAGAACAGTGTTATAAAGTAGGTTCTGGTATAAGATGCAAGATTGGACAATGTGGTCTGATTGGTCCTTTCAAATAATGAGATTCTATACGTCTATGAAGTCCAAATTTCAAAGCATTTCTGTGGCCAAAAAGCGATGAACTTCATTACAATGCATTTTTTTGAGTCCTCATTTACTACAAATCAGTAAAGCAAGTAAAACCCAGAGTCATCCTAGACTACCTCCTCAGTACCGATTCCCCCTCAACCAATGAACTCCAGGTTCTATCCATTTTACCTGCTAAATATTTCCCAAATCCATTTTCTCTCTTCAGTCACGCTGTCCCGGTTTTTTCCCCCAGTATTTCATTCCAAAAATATTTCCAGAATGACTGTCCCATGACAAGCACCATGTTAAGCACTTAGGACACAACACTGAATAAGATTCAGTCTGCTCCTTCAAAAAAAGAAATAAGCAAGCAAACAAAAAATTATGATCTGATGTGTTAAATGCTATTGTGAAAGGGAATGGGGGCTTGGAGGAGGGAATCAAGCAAGGAAGGCTTGCTGGAAGAGGTGACACCTGAGCTGAGTCTCAAAGGATAAATCACCTCAGACTACACCTCAGTGCGCGGCATGTGCTGCCCTCCACCCACTGCACTTCGTATATTTCTCCGTTTTGCTTGTATTTCACCATGTGATTATCTTTCTACCTATCTCCCTTCCTAGGTCCTAACTTGCCAGAGAAACTGAATTTCATATCCTTATTACCTCAGCCATGACCGTGTGACAAGCAGTTAGTATACATTCAATCAGCGTTCATAGAATTGGTTGGTTTTTATTGTAAATAACTCACAACCCCAGTGAAGGACTCCATTCTTATGAATTCTTCTGATGTGTAGTAATTCACAGCACATTCCACGTCTGCTTTTGAGATGTTCTGCTCAGCCTAACTGAGCTTTCGCTTTTTGTTGCTACCAGCGAGTATACATCTGAGTGCTCCAGAAGCCTCCCTCTGAGGAGGGTTCAGTGGCTTTCCTCTCTGGGAAGCTGCACCCCCCCCCCGGGGAATCCACCATGGCTCCCCGGGCCCACGCGGCTCTCCCGGCAGGCTGCAGAAGAAAAGAGCAGCGCCATATTGCTATCCCGGCATCCTCTGCCGAAGCCGCAGTCAGAAGCCCCGCGGAATGATTGACTGGGTGAGTGTGCTCTCCCCTGGAAACAATGACAGGAACTCTGAAACCAGTTTGAAACCTGAACGTCGTGGCTTGACTTTTTCTACGCTGGTATCTGTGGGCAGGTTAAAATGATCAAGTTCTAATTTCTAAGTTGGACCAGAATGAGGCAGTGGAAATTCATTATAATGCAGTGTTTCCCAATGTGTAAGACACATTCCGCCTGGGGTTTGCAAGATGATGCTACATGGTATGCAAATGAACATATATTAGTTAAGAATGTATCAGTTTAAGGGGCGCCTGGGTGGCTCAGTGGGTTAAAGCCTCTGCCTTCGGCTCAGATCATGATCTCAGGGTCCTGGAATCGAGCCCAGCATCGGGCTCTCTGCTAGGCAGGGGAGCCTACTTCCCCCCTCTCTCTGCCTACTTGTGATCTCTCTCCTGTCAAATAAATAAATAAAATCTTAAAAAAAAAAAAAAGTGTTCAAGTTTAGCAAGCTATTTTAAAAGTCATATATTTATTTGCAGTTACCTTTTTTATTGGGGGCAAGTAAAAAATTAAGTTGATTTAAATCCACTGTTATGCAAATAATAATATAGGTTCTCTTAGAGGACTCAGGTTGAGAAGCATTGTTATATTACATTCCTCAAGATTCATACCAACCAGTAAAAATTATGGCAGGGGATATGCCAGAGCCAGAAGAAACCTTGGAGACTATCTAATTCAATTCAATACTTTATTCACTGAATATTCATTCAACAAATATTTGTTGGGCACTTACTATGTGTTAGGGTCTGAGTAGAACTGCAGTAAATCAGAGAGAGAGAATCTAGTGAGAGAAGCAGATATAGAGGGATTATAATTACAATAGGTTCTGTGAAGAAATAAAGCATGAACCATCAGCTGTTATGAAACCATAAACAGCTGAATATTGTTTGAATGAAATCTTAAAGGAGCAGAAGAAATTCACCAGGCCAACTGAGGTTTGGGGGTGGTATTGGAGGCTTGAGGTGGGAAGAGACTCAAGAGGGTGTGTGAGACCCAGAGGAGGGAGTAAGGGACAATCTTAGTCCCTCATTATGTAGATACCTGTACAGAGCACCTGTGGTAGTTAATTTCAATCAAGACCAATCCAGAAATGGAGTTCCAAGAGGCGAAGTAACCTCTCTCTCCCTCTTTGTCCCTCCTCCTCCTCACACATATGTGCATCCTCTCTCTCTCAAATAAATAAATAAATGTTTAAAAAAAAAAAAAAGGAAGTAGGGTGCCCAAAACAGAATTGTAACTAAATACAGAGAACAAACATGGTTGCCAGAGGAGAGGGTTTGGGGGTTGAGAAAAATGGGTGAGGGGAGTGGGAGATGGTGGTTTCCAGTTATGAAATGAACAGGTCTTGGGAATGAAAGGCACAGCAAAGGGAATATAGTCGAATGTATTATAATAGCGTTGGGTGGTGATACAGATGGTAGCTACACTTGTGATGAGCATAGCATCAGGTATAAGCTTCTGGAAACATCTGAAACTAATGCAACATTGTGTGTCAACTATACTTCAATGTAAATAAATCAACAAACAAACAAAGTAGGCTTCTGATTACTGTTGGCCTAAGGCTGCACTGGGAAGCCCTAGGTCACTAGTGTGAGATGCAGAGAGGGTCCTCCAGGCTCCCCCTCACCATTCCTCTCTCCTCTCCCCACCTTTTCCTCCCTGTGGATTGGTCTAATAAGGGAGTCCCCAGCAGAGATAAAACATGGGACCACAGGGTGTTGATGGGGAAGGCAGAGAGGACAAGGGGCAGGAAACAAAGAAGTAATTTTGGAATATAAAATAATCCAAGAGAGGGTAGTCCCCAATGAATAGAATAATCACCATATGATTGAAAAGAAGAACTGGATGGTGGGAAAGCAATAAAGAAAAGGTGCCAATGGCACCTAAGTTGCTCTGTCAGATAAGCATCTGCCTTCGGCTCAGGTCTTGGTCCCAGGGTCCCGGGATCAAGTACCAAATCCAGCTGCTTGCTCAGCACAGAGTCTGCTTCTCCCTGCTCTGCCCCTCCCCCCGCTCATGATCGATCTCTCTCTCTTTCACGCTTTCTCTCATGCTTTCTCTCAAATAATCTTTTTAAAATTTTTTAATTAAAGAAATTAAGTTTAATTTAAAAAAAAGAAGTGCCAAAGTCCACATAGGCCTGGAGGAAGCCCTGCCTAGTCTTATCCAGTCGTGGTGTTGTCTATGTGGTGCAGGGGCACGAGGAATGCTTTAAGGAAGTGAACTGGCCATCCCATACACTGCTGTCTGCAACAGCCCACACAGTGCATGCCATCGCTGAGAGGTCAAGTCCACGTAGGCAAAAACAAAAGTCAGGCCATGTTATTCATTTAACTGAAGGGCTAGCTGGGCATGGAAGGCTTTTAAGCACCAAAAGGTTTCCTATGGAGGAATCTGAGCTGCACTGAGGCTTTTATTTGGCCCCTATCGACTTTCCTAACTGCACAGCACCTGGAAAGAGCATTATCAAGCTCCAGCATCATCTCAGCTTGGTAACTTTTGGTCTTTGTGGCTTAAGTTATCTGTCAAAGGCCTCCCTTGTAAATGATTCCAGGCAGTTTGTTTCCATGTTTGTCCTACGTGGTCTGATCTGGTTGTCACCCATTGTACTCCATGAAATTCTAGAATGCTTTCATAGAAAGGACATGCAGGAGAAAGAAACACAGTGTATTTAATTAAAATAAAAATCTGTTAGGAGCTAAGTTCATACCAGGCATAATTAATAATCATCAAACCCTTAAGTAGGTAATAATCATATACATAGCATCTATGTAAGTCTCAGTAACATTAGACTGTATCCAAGAAAGCTGTCATTTTTCCTCCACGAATATTATGTGAGTTAATTCTGATGATACAGCTTTAAATTAAGTTTATACAATGTACTTGGGAATAACAAAACATGTTCAGGGTGAAAGCATTCTTTGAAAATAAAGAAAATGTACATATTAGTGACAATTTATGTATCTCCAAAACTTTATTTTGTTAAATTCCCATAGTCTATTCTGCATCATCTAACTTGTACAAAAACTTTTTTAAAGAAATAGAGTCTTACAAATATATTTCCAGGGGTTCGCATTATATTCCAAAATAGCAATCTAATCCATTTATTTGGTTCCTTGTGTTACTTAATGCTTTCCAAGAATTGTTTAATCCAGGAAAGAAGAATATCCAGTTCACTGATGGCTTTGTAGACTCCTTTGTTTCCAATCTGCAGATAGAGTGGAGATATAAAAGCAGAAACTTTTCACATTTTAAAAAACAAAGTACTCAAAAACAATGACTTGAAATACTTACCCCATAAAATATTCTTTTCATCCTGGTAATTGTTTTCATCTCTCTAGCTGAGGAAGCACAGGAAATCTAATAAATCAACAGAAAACACAGATTAGATTATTGAAGAGGCTCTAATAATACTTTTCCATTCAATAAACATGTATTGAGCAGGTATAATGGCCTGGCCATAGGTGTGCACAGGCAGGTAAATAATAGTTGGTTTCTATCATCACCAAGGTTAGTTATAGTTTCATAGGAGAAACAGGTGATCAATTCAAAAAGAGAAAGTTACAAACTACAATGAAATCTGTGTTTGTATTACCTAGGGCTTTATAATAGGAATTTACAGGAATGACCTACTTTCAAAAGGGTGATCAGAGGAGGCACTTTTGAAAAATGACATTTAAATTGAGATCTAAAAAATAAGAAGGAGCCCGTTGTATGAGGAAGTGAAAAAAAGAAAGAGGGTGTTGGGGAGGATGCACAGGAAAGAATAACTCAGGCACAGGGGAAGGCCTGCAAAGGCCCTGAGGTAGAAAGACTTGGTGCTTCCCAGAAACTAAAAGAACGACAACATGACTAGGGAAATCCAAACAGGGAGATGGAGGAAGCATGGAAGATGTGGGAACTGACAAGAAAAAGTTCCCTTTTTGAAAAATCACTCTGTCTGCTACGTGCATTGCATAGTACAATATTCAGGTGTTGTTTGCCAGGAGAAAGGACCTTTCTACAAAAGGAGAAGGAGCAGGTTGGCGTTTTGAGAAGATGGCTAGTAGCCAGGCCAGAAGAAACTCCTTTGTGGAGGTGAATTTCTAGTCCCTATCTGAGCACAGAAATCACTTAGAAATCAAGTAGGAGGACATTAACTTTGTCCTCTATGCACCCACACATTTCCATAGGCTTCATTAGAGAAAATGAAAGAAAAAGGTGAAAATGTCTAATTTATCTCCTTAGTTTTTACTCAGAGGAGCTTAGTGCTGGAATAGACCAAAGAGATTGAATAGGCCAATTCATCTTGATTTACAGAAAAGCCAAGGCCCAGTGGTTAAATCACTTGCTGAAGGTGTCCCAGGAGGTCCTATGCTAGTGATAAAATAGGGCTGGCCACATCAACAAAGATAACAATTAAAACTCATGAAATAGAAGCAGCTAAATGACATTTGTTGAAAAAAATCAAAACATGGCCAATGTCAACCAGCAGGTCCCTTTAGTCCAGAACACGAGGAGGAGAGCAGGGAGAATGGGCAGCATGTAGGCTCTTCCTTATCAACAGGAGACAACTGAAATGATTTGACAGCTATATCCCAGATGCTATTACGGGGCATAAAGGTGGTGATGGTGTCACAACTGCCCAAATGACTCTGCTTTCAGGTCAGACCCTGCATAGTAAGGAAGAGATCCTTCTTGTCAAGGGGGCTTCCCTGATTAAGCACAGAAGAGCTGCAGACATGGAATGTTCTGGTAAAGGTCTAGTTTTCAGGATTCACAATCATGGCATTGGACTGCCCTGTGATAAGAGACCTGAGTTAAGAAGAGGACATTTCAATGCAGACCAGATCCAGGGAGGCCGAAACAGTGCGTGACAGATCTGGGACAGTGGTAGCCAATGTCAGAGAGTACAGTCAGAAAGAATCCACTCATTCACTTAGCAAACATTGATGAAGGGCCTCCTGTATGTCAGCCTTTAGGGCTAGACCCTGAAGACATGATGACAAACAGAAAGTTAGTAAGTAGGAGTTGTGGATAGGAAAATCAACAAAATACCAGATCACTCTTAGAAAGTAAAAATTCAGGGGCGCCTGGGTGGCTCAGTGGGTTAAAGCCTCTGCCTTCAGCTCAGGTCATGATCTCAGGGTCCTGGGATCAAGCCTTGCATTGGGGGGTCTCTGCTCAGCGGAGAGCCTGCTTCCCCCTCTCTCTCTGCCTGCCTCTCTGCCTACTTGTGAGCTCTCTCTCTCTGTCAAATAAATAAATAAAATCTTAAAGAAAAAAAAAGAAAGTAAAAATTCAGCCGGTCCAGATGTTTTCTTCTTTATCCCAATTCCCCTTGAAGTGAAGACAAAAATACTGAGAATATTGTTAGGGGAATATAACAGTCAACAGGTATCATGCTAGCATTATATCAGGCACTAATCTGAAGGCTTTGATCATATTCATGTCCTCGGTCCTCCCCATAATCCTATAAAATAGGTGTTATTGTTATCCTCATGTTACAGATTAGGAAACTGAAGCACAGAAGTTAACATTCTACCTATGTTCACACAGTAAATGGAAGAGCTGAGACCCCAACCCAAATATTTGGAGTCCAGAGTCTGTACTTAAAACCATACCGATATACTAAAAAAAAAAAAAAAAAAAAAAAAAAAAAAGCATAACTTGGAAAAGATATCCCAACTAAGCTAGTCTCTTGTTGAAAACATTCAAAAATCCAGTTTCAGAGACAGATTAGCTCAAAGATCTCTGCTCTGCATTACAGAAGGGAAATGCTGGAGATGGCTTTAAAGGGCTAAGCTAATTGGCAGAGACAGAGACAGAGATTTCAACTCAAAAATGGATGATGTGATAATAGAAGAAATCCCGTGGTTGGTGTGTGTGTATGTGTGTGTATGCTTTTTTGTTCGTTTGTTTTTCAGATTGGAACTACAAAAGGGAATTCTAAAAACAACCAAGTCTAGGTTCAGCCAAGATAGTAGCTACGGAAAGAATTTAGAGAAGTCTTCCCATTTATAAATAGAGAATTTGATCAGATGCTAATTCCTTCTAATGTGAAATTGTCTAATAGAAAAGTAGTTGGTCCAAATCTTGCAGGTGGACTAAAGAGAACTTCATCAAGCGAATGAAAACTTGCCTGACTCCAAATCACTATATCCAAGTTCTCAGATGCAAAGGATCAACTACAAAGCCCAGAAGCAAGTCGCGTGGCACAGCATCAAGCATGCAGGTGATGGGATTTAAAGATTTAACACGGAAAGTGGGAAGCCGAAGGAACCAACCAAATTCTGGACTTTACAGAAGTTAAATATCATTAAGGCATTCCTGCTGACTATGGCTTAGCCCCAGAGAACTCCGACTTGCAGTACATCTTACACCATCGTGGGAAGGACAAGAAAGGCATCACTCATCAAAGAAGAGCAAGAAGAGCAGAAAAGGAGAAAACAAGGTTTGTCAAAACAACAACAACCATCCCCAAAAGCAATAGCAAGAAGCACTTATAGGTGCTGGTGTTGCCACTAGGGCTGCGTTGGTTTATGGGATGCTTTCTGGTGCCTCGAGTTCCATTTACTGTAAATGACCTCCTACTGGAGATCCTGCACAGGTTTTCCTTTTCCTCACTGTTGTAAACATGTCTACAGACCCGGGAGGACACTCAGGTTTTACAGTCAGAATTCAGATGACTTTCCTCGGAAAGAGAAATTTCTAAAGGAATGATTTCCTTTACCTTTTATTTCAGTGTGTAGTTGCACTTGCGGAAAGCGATGCCTGTCACAGGGTCAGCCGCTTTACTGTAGGAATGGCTGTATGATTTGACAAACTTGACCACAGCAGATATGATCTAGACTCCAGGCCATTTGTCATAGGACTAGAATAACTAGGGCTCAAAGAAAAGTGTGAAACAGTCATGGAATAAGTAACACCAGGCAACGCTATCAAGTTTATTTGAAAGAGAGAGAGAGAGAGGAAGAGCGTGAAGGGAGGGCCAGATGGAAACAGAAGGAGACAGAATCTCCAGCAGACTCCCCGCTAAGCAAGGAGCCCCGCTAGATCTCACCGGGCTCAATCTCACAACCCTGACACCATGACCTGAGCTGAAATCAAAAATCAGACGCTTAACCAACTGAGCCACCCAGGAATCCCAATCAATTTAATTTTTAAAGGTAGCCTACAAGATAAAAATGGCCTTGGGGCACAAGTGATGACTCACAATTGGAGATAGACAGTGATGCAAATACTATGTGATAAACACTGTGATTTAAAAAAAAAAAAATACAGTTACTCTAAGACAGCAGAAGCAGCCTGACTTGGGATCCCAGAAGGCTTCCAGAAGAAAACCAATTAGTTGCACCTTGAAGGGTGAGTAAGATAAAGCGGCAGCAGCAGGGAGAAGGGACAAGTAGGCAGAGGAAGGTCAGTGCTCCAGACTGAAGTGAGCCGAGATAATTTGGACACCCTTCCAGTCTCAATGTTCCGGCCCCTAACCTCCAGCCCTGCTCCAGCTCCTCCTGCTGTCTGCTTCCTACACAGTCCCCAGCAGAAGTGGAGGCCAACTGAACCTGGCTGGAAGAATTTTCAAAGAGTTCTAAAAGGACAGAGACGTCATCTGCCAGTTTTTGTTGTTCCCGGATCTGGCATAGGGCTCAGCAGTAGCTTTGCGCAGTGGTCGTATGGTAGCCAATGAGGTTTATCCGAGGCGTGATTGTTGTTAATTGGAATAGTGTTCAGCAAATACTAGATGCTCAATAAATGTTCGTTGAATGAATGAATCAATGAATACAATGCAAGCACCAGCTTACGGCTTCGGGCTTCACTATGGGTTAATAACAGAATGAATCATGTCCTGGTGAGCATTTTGGTTTGTTAAAGACAATTGGGCGGGCGTAATTTTGTGACCTCAATCTCCTGTTTTGACTAATCATACAAGTGTGTACTGTGTATGACTGCTAAAGCACAAATGGAAAATCTGTCTCCACTGATCATTCTGAGGAAATGAAAAACAGGTGTCAAGGACTAGACAGCTACACACAGTACAGTCCTACAGAGAACTAACTGTTCCTAGTGTTTGCTCAAAAGAACAACCTCAAATTCTTTCTCCAAAGAGTTCTATTATGTTACATCTATCATAAACATATACAGCATTTTCACAACCTCTGGAAGAGTATAAAATCTTATGTAAAGTCTTATATTGACCTCGGTATATGACTTCAGATTGGATTATACCATCTCTTCTTGTTTTTTAATTTATCTTTTTTTTTTTAGAAGACCAAATGGTCTACCATGATAATTATCATGGTGCTGTCTCTTAGGAGTAGCTCAATAAGATGGCAGTCTTCGTGGAAATACAAAGAATCCCAAAAGGCAGGAAGCTTGCAGAAATCAGAAAGACTCCTCAAAAATGAAAAATAATATAAGTCCCTGAGTTAATAATAAAACTGGGACAAAATAATAACTCATTGATCACCCTGAAAGAATGTTTCTTTCTTCTAAAGAATTGCTAAAAAGCAATTCCTTATATTGAAAACTGATAAATAAAGAAAAATAGTTAACTATTTGTGCTGCCTTTTTTATATGATAAGTTTTTCAGGACAGCCAAGTGGTTAAGAGATAAGTTCTATTTATGGACTTACCCTCTCTTATAAATAAAGAAGGTATAATAGAATTTGTAAAGTATCATTTTGCAAGGCCTTATGAATAAATAGATATAGATCATAATTAATGACTGCTAACATGATAAACATAAATGCCATATAGTATGTGTCTCCATTGAAAAATACACAATGCTACAAATGAATTGATTCATCCAAAACATCAAGCCTGAATTTGATCAAGAATCTATGCATACTTACCAATGATGGAAAATAAATAAAAAAAATATTAAATGGATCTATGAAAATTCAATCACCAAAATACGGGCTATGAGAAACTTTGTAAGGCAAATGACTCAATATCTGTAATAAATAAATGACAAGAAGAAGGAAGAAGAGGAGAAAAGAAAAAAATCTGAATTTATCCCCAATAGAACTGTACTACAAGACATGTTAAAGGAAATCCTCCAAAGAAAGCGAAGATAGAGGCACCTGGGTGGCTCAGTGGGTTAAAGTCTCTGCCTTCGGCTCAGGTCATGATCTTGGGGTCCTGGGATCGGGCCCCACATCGGGCTTTCTACTCAGCAGGGAGCCTGCTTCCCCCTTTCTCTCTGCCTGCCTCTCTGCCTACTTGTGATCTCTCTGTGTCAAATAATTAAATAAAATCTTAAAAAAAAAAAGAAAGAAAAGGAAGATAATATCAGATAGAAACCCGGTTCTACACAATAGAATGAGGAGTCTCAAAAATGGCAAAACACAAAGAATTATAACTATTAAGTTAACAGAAGGGATAAAATGGAATCATTTTAAAAATCAATCAAAAAGAAGCCGGAAAAAGAGGGAAATGGAACAAACACCAGGCTGGGTAAATAGAAGATAAGCAGGGTGGTAAATTTAACTCCAACCATATTAAAACCCAATCACTTAAAAGTAAACGATCTCGGGCGCCTGGGTGGCTCAGTTGGTTAAGCGACTGCCTTCGGCTCAGGTCATGATCCCGGAGTCCTGGGATCGAGTCCCATATGGGACTCCCGGCTCTGCGGGAAGTCTGCTTCTCCCTCTGACCTTCTCTACTCTCATTCTCAGTGTCTCTCTCTAATAAATAAATAAAAAATCTTTAAAAAAAAAAAAAGTAAACGATCTCAACCTACCAATAAAGAGATAGTCAGAGTGGATAAACACACACAGCCTAAATATGTGCTGCCTATAAGAAATGCACTTTAACTAAAAGGCACAAATAAGTTAAGCGGAAAAGGACAGAGAAATAGATCATGCTAATACGAATCAAAAGAAAACTGAAGTGGTTCTATTTGTATCAGAACAAGTAGGTTTCAGAACAGAGAGTATTCTTAAGGACTATAGGGTACTTTTATAAAATAAAGGGGTCAACTCATCAAGATAACATTGCAATCATAAACATTTATGCACCTAATAGCAGAACCTCAAAATATATGAACTTCTACCATAAATACTGATAGAACTTCAAGAAGAAACAGAAGAATCCACAGTTAATGTCAGAGATGTCAGTAATTGAGAAAATAAGTAGAAAGAAAATCAGCAAAGATATAGAAAAAAATTGAAAAACAGTAACCACCAATTGACCTAGTGGACATTTCTAGAACACCCCACCCACCAGGAAGACATCTATTCTTCTCAAATACACAAAGAATATTTACCAAAATTAACCAGATTCTGGGCCACATAACATGGCTCAATAAATAAGAGGATTTGAGTCATATAAAGGATGCTCTCCGACCAAATAAAAACAAATTAGAAATCAAAATCAAAAAGGCATCTGGAACAATCCCCAAATATATAGACACTGAATGACACCCTTCCAAATAACTGATGGATCAAAGAAGAAATCAAAAAGGAAACTAGAGGATGTGAGGGCGATCTGGCTGCGACATCTGTCACCCCATTGATCGCCAGGGTTGATTCGGCTGATCTGGCTGGCTAGGCGGGTGTCCCCTTCCTCCCTCACCGCTCCATGTGCGTCCCTCCCGAAGCTGCGCGCTCGGTCGAAGAGGACGACCATCCCCGATAGAGGAGAGGACCGTTCCTCGGTCAAGGGTATAC
>CM052807.1:77011416-77029708 GCA_028533885.1 Nasua narica
TTAGAACCTCCAAACAAGCTCTCAAGGTCCATTTGTAGGAGAACGTAGGGTAGTCACGCTTCCAAGACTCCAGACACATCCAAATGAGGCGCTGCACGTGGCAGTCTGCCTTTCTTTAAAAAAAAAAAAAAAAAGGAAACTAGAAAGTATTTCAAAGTGAATGAAAATAAAGCACAACATATCAAAGATCGTGGGATGTAGCTAAAATTGTACTTAAAAGGAAATTTATAACACTGAATTCCTACACTGAAAAGATAAAACAAAACCAAACCAAACCCTCAAACGGATAACCTCAGCTTCCACCTTAAGAAAACACTGAAAGACCTTGAATTAGTGACCCAAGCTTTCACCGTAAGAAACCAGAAAGAAAAAAGTAGATTAAACTCAAATGTAACAGAAGAAAGGAATAATAAAGTTCAGAATGGAAATCCAGGAACTCAAAACAGAAGATAATAGAGAAAATCAGTTAAACTAAAAATGGCTCTTTGAGAAATCAATAAAATTGATGAATTTCAATAAAATTTCAGAAAAAAAGTGTGAAGACAAAAAATGCCAACATTCAGAATGAGAAAAGTGACAGCATCCTATACTATACGAAACATTAAAAAGGTAGGGAATAGCATAGATAATTTGGTGGCTAAGATTTGGTAGATTTGATGAAATGAATAAAATCATTGAAAAACACAAGTTATCAAAGCTCACTTGAGGAGAAATTGATAACTTGAATAGCCTTGCATCTATTAAAAAATAGAATATTTAGCTTAAAATCTTCTCATAAAGAAAACTCTAGGCAAAAATGGCTTCACTGGACCATTGGCTTCAAAAACGGCTTCAGAGGACCAATTTTATGCCAATTCTTCTAGAAAATTGAAGCGGAGAGAATACTTTCCAACTTACTTAATGAGACCAACATTATACAAATTCTGAAAATGAGACAAAGATATTAAAAGTCAAGAAAACTACAGACTAATGTCCCTCATAAATGTAGATGCAAAAGTTGTTTACAAAATTTTAGCAAATTGAACCTAATAATACCTGGTAAGGATAACACATTATTACCAGATAGGATGCATCCCGGAATTCCAAAGTTGACTTAACTTTTAAAATCCATCAATGTAAAAAAAAGAAAAAGAAAGAAAAAGAAAATTGATCAATGTAATTTGCATCAATTGTCTAAAAAATAAAAATCACATGATCATCCTAATAGATGCAAAAAGGCATTGACCTAAATGTGAAACTTAAAACTAGAAGAATTCTAGATGAAAACATAGTAAAAATTCTTTGTAACCTTGTACTACAAAAAGATTCCTTAAATATGGCACAAAAGGTATGATTCCCTGAAGGAAAAACTGATAAATTAGACATCACCAAAATGTAAAGTGCCAGGGCACCTGCGTGACTCAGTCAGTTAAGCATCTGCCTTCAACTCAGGTCATGATCCTGGGGTCTGGGATGGAGTCCCATGTTGGGCACTGCTTCCCCCTCCCCCTCTGCCTCACCCTCCGCTTGTACTTGCTTGCTCTCTACCTTGTTCTCTCTCAAATAAATAAAAATAAAACCTTTTAAAAAATGTAAAATGTTTTCTCTTCAAAAGACACTTTTAAAATAATGAGAAGATGTCATAGACTGGGAGAAAATATTTACAAATTATATATCTGATCAAAGATTTGCATGCAGAATATATTTTAAAACACACATACTCAACACTCAGTAAGAAAATAACCAACCTAATTCTTTTTCAGGGGCAAAATGTCTGAACAGACACTTCACGGAAGAAGATATATCGTTAGTAAACAGGCAAATCAAGAGATGCTCAACCTCAGTAATGGGGAGATGCAAATTGAAAACAATGCGACACCCCTATTCTCCAACTACACTGGCTGGCATCTATAAACATTGACTCTACTAAGTGAGAGCAAGGATACTGAACTCTCACTATTGGTGAAAACGTAAAATGGTACAACTGCTTTAGAAAGCAATTTAGCCATCTTTTTTATAAGACGTACACCTAACCTATAGTCTGACTATTCCATTCCTAGGTATTTACCCAAGAAAAATGAAAATATCTGTCCAAAGACTTGTACGTGAGAATTCCTAACAGCTTTATTTGTGAGAGACAAAAACTGGAAAAAAACCAATGATAGGTGAATCAATAAATAAATTGTAATATATCATTATAATGGAATACTACTTGGTAATAAAAAAAGGAATAGATTATTGATACACTCAATAACAGGAGTGAATCTCAAAATAAGTATGCTGGGTGGAACAAAACGGACATAAAAGAGTATAACATACACCATTTACATTAAATTCTAGGATATGCAAACAAATCTATAGCGACAAAAGGCAGATCAGTGGTTCCCTGGGGACAGAGGGACAGGGGTAGAGAGGGAGGTAATCACAAAGGGACACAAAGAAACTTTGGGGACTGATGGATATGTTCATTATCCTAATTGTGGTGATGGCTTCAGAAGTGTATATGTATGTCAAAACCACCAAATTATACACTTTAAACATGTTCAGTTAGTTGTGTATCAACTATATCTCAATACTGTTAACAAATACATCATAAATATTAAACATACACAAAATAGGGAAAATATACATACTAGTCTTATGATTATGGTGATGCATGGGACTCTGAAACTTTTAGCAGGTCTTAAAGCAACTTATTTACCTTCCTCCAAGCTTCCTCCTCCTATACTGTTAATGAACGACCACCCCCCACTCACCCCCCCAAGTAAGAACCTTTGCCTCATCCCAGACTCTACTCTATTCCTTGGACTCTCCTCGCCTCATGACACTAGGGTGCCAACACTTTACTCCAGGTACATTATTACAAGGCTCTTCTCATTGTTTTTTCTCCCTCGAGCCTCACCCCCCCCCCTACTCCCCCTCCACCGTCACCAAAGAGGTCTTTTGGAAACACAGAGAATTGGATCAAGCCATGCCCTTCAGTGGCTTTACCTTCTCTTCAGGATACAGTCCTTATCCAAGGCTAGTGTTATCATGCCTTTCTTAACCAAGCCCTTACCGGCATTTCCTGGCTAAAATCTAACCAACCAGCCTCCTCTTCCCACTCTCCAAGCCGCTTCACATTCCCACTCAATTACTCGCAGCTTCCTGAATATGCTGTGTTGTTTCATACCAGCAAGCCTTTATTCAAGCTTCTCCCCTGCCGTTCCTGCCACTCCAGAGAGCAAGGACTGAATCATGCTGACCTTTCTCATCCAGCCCAGGACCTAGAAAATATAGAAGCAGCCTACCCTGCTGTAAGCCAGCCTGCGAAAAGTCAATTTACAAAACTGACTCGCTTCTTTTAACCATTTCATTTCAGGTGTTTGGGTTTTCGTTTGTCTTTAGAACACCATTTTCAGGAAAGTTCGATTTTGTCTGTTTCACTTCCCTTGTTATTCATGAGAAGAATACATTCACAAGAAGAAATCATTCACTGATGAGAGCAGATGCTCAGTAAATGTATATGAAACAGATGCTAGCTTCTTTTATCAAAAATACAAAATTATGACCGGCCAAAAGATTAAACGCAAAGAAAGCACCTATTTCCCTAAAGCAGTATCTGAGAAGGCTTTCCAAAGTTCCAGCCCATCCTCTGGTTTTCTTTTTCGGTTTCACAGAAGTGTTTGCTTTACCCCAGAGCATAAACTGCACAGTTTGTGAGACAGATTAACTCGAACTAACCACCATGGGCTTCAGGTGGGAGAAAGTAAGAAGGAAAGCCCTCGTTCGGTGGCCCTCGGGGAGATTGATTCGCTGTGTGCTCATATGTGGCCACGAGGGGGTGCTAGCCACCTCGGTAAGCAGCCAAAACCGCGCGACCGGCACCCCGCTGCTCCCATCCGCTGTGCGGCCAGTGTCCCTGAAAGAAAACATCTCTTTGGACAGAAGCGTCTTAATTGACAGGTCTCTTCGGGGGAAAAAAAAAAACCTTCTCCAGAAACAAATCAAGGCAAACCAGAGTCCCTAGATAGTTGTGTGTTTTCTAAATGTTTCCTCTAGACCATTGCTTGGTTTTGGTTATACCTCTCATGATGTGTTCTCTAGCTATTTGAGGGAGGAAACTGAATTGATGGGAAAACAGACATGGCTTCGGGGTTCCAGATGTGCAGATAGCTGCTACAGTATCAGGCAAGGATTTATTCTAGTGCCTCCCCATCATTAACAACTTCATTTGAAAGAAGGTTAAAGTAAATCGGATGACTAATGCAATGACCAGCACCTACACAGAGGAACTAGGGTTCGAACAAAAAAATGGAGAGAAACGGAATGCATTTAAAAAGCAAAACAAACGAACAAACAAAACCAGGTTGAAAAGGATCCCTGTCACCAGACACTGAAATTCAGGGAGCCGCTCCCTTATTCCTGAGTGATCTAGGTTATAGCTCTAGCTTCTAGTGACTGCCTTGCACTATTTCCCAGATAGCAAGTCGTCCAAGGATGTTCTCCTCCTCTTCCATCTTTCAGCGGTGAAAATGTTCTACTAGGAGTAATTATAACTTAATCAGTTGGGGGGAAATGAAATATAAAATATAAAATTATATGATAATTCAGCTTAAATTTAAGAGGCTATTTATACTATTTGCTGTCTTAATAGGATGACCTAATAGGTCAAGTACAGAAAAAGCTAAAGATAAGTGAGGTTCTTTCCCCTGGTTTAGGCAAGGGAACTGGCCCAGGGGATTCATTCTCTTCTACAAAGGTCCAGTTTGTAATTCTTCTCATTGCACTTATTTGAATGGAACAGGAGAGTTTATGGAACATCATGCAACCCAAGTCTCAAACAAGGACATAACTTAACACAAACTAACCAAAGCAAAGGAAAAGGGAAATTCATTGAAATTCTTCACCTAACTGACCACCTCACCCACATAAAACACCTCTGTGCCTTGGTCTGCAACTTGAGATCTGGAAAACTTTTATGAACCACAAGGAAAAACACTCTAGCTCTTAAGAAGTAAAAATCTGCCTCCAACTGCCCAGCATTTACGGCTCAATGACCATAATACCCTAGAGTAGAGAGCTCGTTTCCATCTGGTGACTCAGGGGTCATTGTTGCACCTCCTGCAAGGTGCAGTCACAAGAGGCTGGGAAAGCAGCAAGATCGCAGAAAAGATCCATCATTCCCCACAGAGGCAAGCCAACGACTATTGCACATATCCTGGCTTAATTATTTCGCTGTGTTTTGTTTCATTTTTCTTCACTGGTCTTTATGACTGTGGATGTTTATAGAGAAATATGGTCACTTTTACCTTCCTAGTGAATTCCCCATTGCTTATGGTGACCAACGGACCGTGACCAATCACAGCATGAGGTAATTTAAATCCCAAAGAAGATATACCACCCTTTTTTCAAGTTTTGACTGAAACTATGCCTTAAAAAAGGAATCACTGGGCGCCTGGGTGGCGCAGTTGGTTAAGCAACTGCCTTCGGCTCAGGTCATGATCCTGGAGTCCCGGGATCGAGTCCCACATCGAGTCCCCGGGCTCCCGGCTCCATGGGGAGTCGGCTTCTCACTCTGACCTTCTCCCTTCTCATGCTCTCTCTCACTCTCTCTCTTTCCTAATAAGTAAATAGATAAAATCTTTAAAAAAAAAAAAAAAGGAATCACTATAAAAAAGTTAGATAATTAAGAAAAAAGTAACCTAAAAGCCCTCATCAATATGAGGAAGGAAGGAAGGAAGGAAGGAAGGAAAAGAAAGAAAGGAAGAAAGAGAAAGAAAGAAAGAAAGAAAGAAAGAAAGAAAGAAAGAAAGAAAGAAAGAAAGAAAGAAAGAAATCTGTTACATGCTTATTCAGTGCTGGTTCACTCATGATAAACTGTCCATTGGGACCACAAGCCAACAGTCAGAAAGTCCCTTTCACTCACCCTTTGGGGCAGAGATGGCTTCCTACGTGCTGGCTTCTAGGTAGGTTTTTGGGCTCAAACTCACCATATTTGCCAGGCATACTTACACAGCGGCTCAACTGCTGCCTAAGACTGTGAAGTTCTTCCACAAAATGTATTTCCCTGCAGACTTGTACTTGGAGGTGACCAAAAACATCTTCCATGAAGAAGGACAGAAGCTGTTCTTGGAATCTGCAGTTTTTCTATAAATGACATATAGGAAATTGCCTAAACATAAACAGCTTTGGTAAAATGTCGCTGAAACACCTGCCTGATAATTACTTAATGGCCATCTGGAAAAATTAAAATGCAGGGAGAAAGCATCAAACAAGTAGAAAAATGAAAAAGACAAAAACCCTCTGACTTACCATAAATAGCTTTTTTGTTTTCTTTTTTAATAATCGTATGTTTTTTATGCGGTCTTCCTACAACAAAACAAAGGGAAATAAGTTTCATCCAGAATGACAAATGTCCTTTCAGCCATCATTTTAAGCAGAGCCTAATACTTACTGGAATTGTTGCCTTGAGCCACGCTGCCTTGACGTACAGTGTGTCAACAGCCTGGGACAGTGTTCCCCTTGGGTAACAACCTTTCGCGGAGGAAGATGGCTTGTGCTTGGAAAAGGCAAGAGACAGAGCAGCAAACAGCAACCCAGACCTCCAAATGCAATTCACCTGCATCTCCCTCCACCCCGCTCTGGGCTCGTGTCGCTGGCAGCAGCCAGACAGTTTCTTGTGCTGGTTAGATGATCGGATAACCTACTTCCTTGAGCTCTCAAGGCCACCTCGCCAATGAGATGCTGTGGTAGATAACTTACGGTGTATATAGAGGAAGATCACTTTGGTCGTTCTATTTTCTTAGAGCTTGCTTCATAACCAAAACTACTTTGACCACACCATCTGTGACATTAAGAAAAAGCTCAAGTTTACTGGTAAGGTTGGGCCTCCCTTTAAAAAAAAAAAAAGGTCAGAATTTCAGTTGCATATCACAACAGATTCATTATTTTTAAAAGTCATGCTAAGCCAGTAAAAGAGACTGATCTCCAGGAGCTTGTGTGATTTTTAAAAATTCCCATATGGAACACTGCATCAAAAACTAATGATGTATTTTATGGCTGTATTTTAGGGTGACTAAGATAACACAATAAAAATTTTTTAAAAAATAAAATTCCCATAAAAAAACAACGACCTCGTTTCTAACCAATATCCCCCCTCCCCCAAAATTAACCGAAGGTAGAATGGACAGCCCTGGGAAACCTGCTCATAAACTCGTTTGGGTTTTTCATGTCTCCCTTGCCAAGCCCTTCACCAGGACCCCACTCCTTCCTCACGGACCATTGTTCTTCAGTCAGCATCAAGACCCAAGAGAGGACTTTCCCAATTTTTCTCAAGAATCTTTCCCTCAGAAATTGTAACTCCTCTAATATATTCAAGATTTGTTTGGCACAGATAGTAAATTCTCTATCATCTTTTTTCAAAATGATTACCCAGACTTCCCCTGGAGCTCCAGACTTCGAGTAGCATGTACATTTCTTAAGGAAAGAGACCCAAACTTTCCATCTCTGATTCTTCCACACCTCCCATGGTGCCTCCTCTAAAGAAGTACATCCAATATTAGTTGACTGAATACTTTCCTTTCCACATCATGAAATGCTATTGTAACTGCATTTTTAAAAAATTTATTCCATCAACGAATTTTTGTCAAGGCTCTGCCTAACAAAGCTCTGCCAAAGACAGTGCTAGATATTAGGGGATAGAAACTCCTCGGAATCCTGTCCTCAGTTCTGTCCCAGTTCTTCTTATGGTGGCAGGTATGGTTCGTTTGAGGTAGCAGCCCCAAGAGGAAGTGAACATAGCCCAGAATTATATAATGAGAAGCAGAGACAGGCCACCCAAGTCTAGCAGGCATGGAGTTAATGTAGAACCTGGGCAAAGCAATACCAGGAATCTGGCCTGAACAAGAGGTGCCTGAAAACTCAGCAGAGTCGATAACAAGCATCAGAATCCAAGACTAACATCTAAATAAAGACAGTCAGGCTAGCAAAGGGGCAAGAAGAAAGTACGAAGGAAAGGTCCAAACGCTTCGGGGTATTTCCTGCTGTTCCAAAAAGGAAGTAGATTTGGAAGAGCCCCGGCCTCATCTCTGCAGGACCACATCTGCTGACAAAGACACATCCCTTGAAGTGAGATGAGAACTGTTCCACCAAGAGCTCCAGCAGAAGGCAGCTAACTGATTGGGAGTGCGAAGGGGAGTTCACTGAAATTTTAGAAAAATTCAGGAAAAGGAGGAATTATTTTTAGCTGGGAGTAGCTTAAACTTGAAGTTTGAACTGGGGCATGAAGTACCCTCAGGTGTGTCATTTTTTGGTTTTTCTGAACTGCGTAAATGCCTATTATTCAAAATTCCTTCAGCTAGAGAGCATGAACTCCAGGGGTCAAAAGCCCAGATGCCTTCAGAGGGTGTGGGATTAACATAAGCACTGTGAGTGGGTGGATATAGGACAACTGGAACTGAATTGCTTATTTTGGCACCAATCCTCAAACATGTCTAATTATGTAGCCTATTAACACACTGTGTGGGTCCACTAAAAGGACCACACAAAATACTTGCTTTGAGCAGCTAATTTGAGGTCCCTGGTGTGTACCAACAAAACAAGTGCGACACAAATTGCTAATATTGATAAAGGAAGTAGATGTGTGTTCTATTTTTTAACTCCTGCTAGTTGCATTTACATAAATGTCTCATGTCTCTCAAACTGTCATGACCCAAGGAAGATCATACACATCCCAAGGACGCCTCTGCTTTGGTTTACAACAGACTCAAGGAAACTGGTCATAGAGAAAAACTCTATTACCCTGTTGATCATAGTCTTCTGAAGCCTTAGTTGGTAGATCTGCCTCATTAGGGTCCTTCAAAGAGTCAAATCTGACCTCTGGAGGATGAATCGTGATTAATAAAAAGATGATACTCAAAACACAGGTCCTAAAGACAATTCCAGCAGTGCATGGAGCACTGGGTGTGGTGCATAAACAATGAATCTTGGAACACTGAAAAAATAAAATTAAATTTAAAAAAAAAGACAATTCCAAAAGGGGGTTCCAAAAGTGTCCCAAATAACAGAAAAACCATTAGAATAAGTACCTAATGTCCTTGGGGCACCAGTTTGAAACAAAGTATCTGTTCATCTGGATGGATTTTTATGACATCATTTTCACAAGTTCCTTATACAGAACTATATAAAAATGGCTATTAATTACAAAGAGCTTTGGTTTTGAAACTCAGATTCAACTACGCTACAAGTTGTATAGCCACAAGAAAGTTCTTAATCTGAACTTCAATTTTTGTCATCATTCATATGGTGCAATAATTGTACCTACTTCACAGGGCTGTCGTGAGCCACAAATAGGGTAATATCAGTAAAACCCTCAGCACAAGACCAGCCACAGATGCACTCTGGAAGTGGTAACTATTGCATTATTATTTTTCAAATAATAAATGTGTCTCGGTCTGTCCAGCACTATAACAAAATACCACAGACTGGATAGCTTATAAGCAAAATACCGCAGACTAGATAGCTTATAAGCAATACAAGAAATTTATTTCTCACCATTCTAAAGGTTGGGAAATCTGAGATCCATATGTCAGCATGGTCACACTGTGGTGAAGGGTCTCTTCTGGGTTGCAGACAGCCAACCTCTGCCTGTGTCCTCACAAGGTAGAAGGGATAAGGGATCTCCCTGGAACCTCTTTTATAAAGACATGAATCCCATTCATGAGGACTCAGCCCTTATGACCTAATCACCTCTTGGAGGCCCCACCTAATGCCATCAACTTGGGATTTAGGTTTCAACATATGAATCTAAGGAGGGAGGGAGGGAGACATAAACATTCAGACCATAGCAAAATGCATGTGCAATAAACACTCTGAATACTGTCGAAGTTTATCACCAGCTTTCAGAAGTTTGGAGAAATGTTTGAAGAAAGTGAGAAAAGTGAAGGATGCATGATGATCTGGCAATATTTCCAAGCGTATGTGGGCATGAGGAGGTCAGTTTACCCCCCACACATCCAGAAAGCAGACTAGGACTGTTAGGTGGGTGTTTTCGAACTGCCACTCCCACATAATGTACAGGAGAATATGAAAACAATTGATCGGCCCGAATTGCCAAATTCCCCAATGCCGGCATGGCAGCCACATCCCTTAAAATTCGGTTCCATCCCCGCACACCCAAGAGAATGCTCTCTCTGATGGTCAAGCATATCCAATGAGCAATGGGACTCTCCTGCAGAGAATCACAGCTCCCTTGGAGATCTCAGTGGTGCAACTTTGTATCTGTGCCTCTGTAGGAGGGGAAAACAAAACAAAACAAAGCAACCCCATGGAGATTCCTAAATTACTAAACCATTTCTTTGACTCTAAGACACATTTGTGGTTTGGATCCCACCCCCCACGCATTTTAATACCTCCGAAATTACAACCTGTTTTATGATCCATAGAGTCTCATGATGACATCACCAAGTCAGCCCCTCGTGCAGTAGTCCCTTCCTGCGGAGTCCCTTCCCATCATGTCCCTACTTGGAACCGTGTGCATGGCTGTTACTACATGTGTTTTTCATGGCCCTTCAAGCATCTTTAGAAAGATTGCACTATGATTAGCAATGAAATAAAAGTTAATGTGTTCACAGAAAGGCACAGAACAGCAGTGGGATGCAAATGTGCTATTGGAGAAGCAAATATTTATCTTTGGAAGAATGACTAAAATTACTTTTTTTATTGCAAGGCCGCCACCAAGTGCTCAATGGTAAGAAAGCAAAGACTGATGAATCACTGAACTCTACCTCTGAAACTAACAATATACTATATGTTAATTAATTGAATTTAAATTTAAAACAATAAATAAAAATAAAAGGTCATTCTTATATCCCCCAGAAAATAAAATAGTATTTAATGCTTCAAACTATTTTCTAAATGATGCCCTTGTTTCCTCAATGCAGTTGCAGCCCTTTCATGAGCTTTACTTAATAAACATGACTCCTGAGATTTGAGAGAGTTCATAGAGCAGTTGTGTGCATAATTTATTTCATAGGGCATGGATAACATAAACTTAAAATTGTAATTTGTCATAAATGTGCACTATAAATGTAATATGCAATGACATTTTTTTTCATTTAGATACCTAGTTGTTCCAGTCACATTTGTTGACATGACTGTTATTTTCCCCCATTAAATTCTCCTGGCGACTTTGTTGAAAATCAATTAATTGTATATGTGTGAGTCTATTTCTGAATCCTATTGTGTTCCGTTGATATATTTATACCAATATTACATTATCTTGATGACCATCGAGTTTCTTAGTAATTCTTGAAAGTAGGTAGTAAAGTCCTCCAATATTGTCCTTTTTCCGGATTATTTTGGCTTTTCTATATCCTTTGCAATTTCACATTAGCTTTACAACCAGCTTGTAAACTCTTTATTTATTTATTTATTTATTTATTTATTTATTTATTTATTTATATTTGTAAATTCTTTAAAAATAATCCTGCTGGAATCCTGACTGGTTGGCCATAACTTTAGAGATGAACTTATAGAGGGTAGACATAATAATAATATAGAGGCTTCCAATCCATGAATAATTTACCACCCCATTTATTTAGATATTTAATTTCTCCCCATAATATTTTGTAGTTTTCAAGGGAGAGGATCATGGAGGAAGAGAGGAAAAAATAAAAAGGGATGGATGAAAGAGAGAGGGAGACAAACCACAAGAGACTCCTAGTCTCAGGAAACAAACTGAGGGTTGCTGGAGGGCAGAGGGGTGGGAGGGATGGGGTGGCTGGGTGATGGACATTGGGGAAAGTATGTGCTATGGTGAGCACTGTGAATTGTGTAGGACTGATGAATCACAGACCTGAACCCCTGAAACAAATAATACATTATATGTTAATTTAAAAAATTAAAAAATTAAAAACATTAAAAACAGATAATGAAAAAATATTTTGTAGTTTTCATTATATAGGTGTTGCCCATATTTTGTTAAATTTATTTATTCCTGACAGGTTTACATTTTGATTTTCTTGTAAATGGTATTATTTCTTAGTTTTACGTATGGCCTAGTAACATAAGATATATCTTGGCGAATGTTCAATGTGCAATTATAAAGAATGTATATTCTACAATTATGGGATCATCTAAATATGTCAGGTCAAGTTGGTGAGAGTGTCACTCAAATCTTCTATATCCTTACTGATATTTTGTCATTTATTCTATCACATACTGATAAAGGAGTACTAAAATCTGAAGAAGAAGAAGGAGGAGGAGGAGGAGGAGAAGGAGGGGGAGGGGGGGAGAGGGAGAGGGAGAAGAAGAAGAAGAAGAAGAAGAAGAAGAAGAAGAAGAAGAAGAAGAAGAAGAAGAAGAAGGAGAAGAAGAAGAAGAAGAAGAAAAAGAAAGCGTCACATCATAGTTTAATTAGCAGCACTTTTTCCTTAGGGATAAAATAATGGAGCAACTTTGAATGTATGGTGTCTTAAGTTTGTTTAATGATGTCAGTGATTGGTGTAATTCCTTAGGATCATAAATCCTAAAATCTATATAGTTAAAAATAAGAAGTAGGTGGATCTATTTTAAACCAGTCATTCCATAAAAAGCTCTGAAATCCGATAGGAGTTTTCTAGGATACAGCCAGAAGATACAGATAAGAAATAGTCATAGATTGATCAAAAAACTTAATACAGTGATATCTTGGTTTTGTCCTTTCAGAAAAGGTTCGTCCCTCTCTATCAGACAATTCCAGCCAGGAAACATGTTTATCTTATGTTTACATCATCAGAAGGATGGATGAGACCAGGCTAGAGAAGGAATGAAGAGTGTTGCAAATGGTCTCGATGGGAAAGAAAGAGGATATGGAAGCTGGACTCATGGAACAGCATGAAGAGGAAAAGTGCATGAAAATCTTCTGAGAATATCAGCCTGTGTTCGCTGCCCTGTGCTATGTGGCTTGCACCCTATATGTTTTTCCCTTGAATCATTAATTCATTCAGTCACCAAATATTGTTTGAGTGCTTATTATTTCTGAGGCTTAATGGGGCTTAGGATACATCAATAAACAAAACAGAGTACCACTGACTTCATACAACATTCTTGTGGTAGTGGAGGAGGGAGAGTACAGAAAATATGTAAACACTTACGTAAAACTTATGTAAGTTATAAATGAGTTACACACAGTTGGAAAATGGTAGATGCTTTGGAGAAAATCAAATAGAATAAGGGGGATGTTGGGGCTCAGATGGGGATGGGTTGTAAACGGGATGATCACAGAATGCTCAATGGAAAGGTAGCATTTAAGCAACAATAGAATGAAGTAAAGGAGTAAGTCATGGGGATACTTATTCATTCAAAAGTTACGTCAATGAGAAGACCTTAGGGAAGGTGCATGCTCGCGTGTTCAGTACAGCTAGGAAGCCTTTGTGATCAAAGCAGAGCAAATGAGGAGGGTGGAAGAATGTGACGTCAAAGAGGAAATGTGGATATGGGTCACAGCCTTTAAAGCCATTAGTGGGACTTCAGCTTCCACTCTCGGTCATATGGAAGATTTGTGCAAAGGAGGTATATTATCTGACCTATGTTCTTTATTTTTTAAAGATTTTTTTTATTTATTTGTTTGTTTAACAGAGAGAGAGCACAAGTGGGGGCGGGGGGGGGGTGTAGGCAGAGGGAGAGGGAGAAAGAGAAGTACTTCCCCACAGAGCAGGGGAAGCCTGATGTGAGACTCGATCCTAGGATCCCAGAATCATGACCTGAGCCTAACGCAGTCACTTAACCAACTGAGCCACCCAGGTGCCCATGACCTAGGTTCTTTAAAAAGAAAACAGAACCAAACACCTGTGAATGAATGAATGGAATCCAGGTGTAATATATCCATACAATGGAATGTGAGTCATAAAAAGGAATAAAGTACTGACATGGTACAGTATGGATGAACTTGAAAACAATATACTACATAAAAGACCCTAAACACAAAAAGTCACATATTGTATGATTTCACTTCTGGGAAATATCCCGAATGGGTAAATATATGAAGACAGAGAACAGTTAGATGGTTGCCAGGGCTGAGAGGAGGGGGAATAGGGAGTCACTGCTGGGTTCCTTTTGGGGGTGATCCAGGTTTGGAGCAGGAAAGAAGTGGTGGTCGCACAACATTATGAATGTACTCAATGCCAATGAATCACTCATTTGTGACTTTCACCTCAATGAAAGAAAAAAAAAGGAAGGAAAGAAGGATGAGGGAAGGAGAAGAAGGAAATAAGGAGAAGGAGAATAAGAGAGAAGCAAGGAGAACCCAGCTTCTGAAGCAGAAGGAGGGAAAGAAGCCACCTCTGAGTCATAGCTACACCAAGCCTTATCTGAGGTCATGTTCCTTCCCTTCTTGTTTAGTCCAGAAGGGAATTTTTTTTAACTCTATTGCAAATGTGAACATTTTAGTAGCTCTAGAAAAACATTTTTAAGAGGAAGGGAATCCTACCTCAACCAATTTTTAAAACATATTTAGATCCATCTGAATGCTTTCTTAAGAGGTGAAATCATGCCCAGGCTACTTGCTTTTCTGCTGAACCTAGAATTCACGGAATTAAGAGAGGCCTTGACTGTCATGTGTGACCACTTAATATTCCACAGGCTGGTTGGGAGGAGACTACTTTCATATCCTCAAATAGAGGTGATAGCCAAATACTTCTCATTATATTTGAAAATATATTTGAAAAAAAAAATAGGTAGTTTTAGAGCATCTGTTATTGCTCCATTTTACAGAATCCAAGGAAGTTTAATCATACCCCAAGTGACATTTCATCCATGTTCACAAGACCCCAAAGCCTAGTACTTCCCACTGCCTGTGCAACCTCGAACCACACTGGAGAACAGGACACAAGGCATGTCTGAGGTGGTGATGGATACTACAGACAACAGGAGGTGGGACGGTGACCTAAGAAAAAAGTAAGGAAGAGCAAAACAACTGTTTGTGGTATTTGACAACCCTTGCATGTACATTATAAAAATATCTAACTTTATACTAAACATCACAAAGCATTCCTTTACTTTTCTTCCCAAAATTCTAAGAGGTGAAAGAGGTCTTGTTTTTTCCAGTGTGCAGGTGGGAGAGCTGAGATGGAAAAAGGTAAAATGACTTCCTCGAAGGCACAGAGTCAGAAAGGAGCAAACCTAGGCTTGACCCGTGTCTTTGAGAAATAAACCCAATGTTATTTCCACTGCACAATTTTGCCTCTGGGTTTGTAAGTAAACATGATTTATGTATGGCTCCAAGGTCTTCTGATAGGAAGTATAAAAATAAACTTACTATTAAAAAATTATTATACATTCCAATAACTATTTTTCAGTATCAATCTTCTTCATAGCTCTGTAGATTTTTGGCTATCTTAGCATTTGCAGATTTGACACATTGGTACCATCCATATTGGCCATTCATTCTCTGGCAATGGAAGGTACATCGTCCATAAATCCTGCAGCGAATACGATACCTTAAGCATGATTTAAAAAACCGAAAATCAAAAATTAGAAACAGATTATCATAACCTACCACAAAGGATGGCAGAAAACGGTTCTCTGCTGCTGTCCCCTTCCCTGAGCTCAGGGAAGAAGCTGAAGAGCTAAAGAAAAAGGAGAAGGAAGCACAAAGCACAAATCCAGACATCCTCCAAAGTTTTTCAAAGCACATATGACTTAAAAATAGCCTTTCTACCTCATTTTTGAAGTGCATTAAAATAAGGTTTGCAGTAATAATAGCAAGAAAGGAGACTGAGTTTAGAAATCATTTCATGAGTGTCCTAGAAATAGATGCAACTTTTCCATCAAGATGGATTAATCATTGGTCTGTCTCTTCAGTCCTGGGGCCCTGAGGCAAACAGCACAAACACCTGATAGACTTTACTCAGACAGAGCAATGCACTTGAACCTGAACTTGCAGACCACTAGCAACACGACTGCTCCCTTAAAGACTTCCCCTCACATTCAAAGTAAAAGCCAAAGTCCCTTCAATGGCCTAAGGGCCTATCTGATTTTGCCCATTCGTCTTACCTTTTTGGCCTCTTCGCCTACTGCTGTCCCCTTGTTCTCCTGACAAGCCACAACACCTCCTTGTTGCTCTTCCAACTCACCAAGCACATCTTTGACTCAGGCCCTTTGTTTTTGTTGTTGTTGTTGTTGTTTTAAAGGTTTTACTTATTTTTTTGACAGAGAGAGATCACAAGTAGGCAGAGAGGCAGGAAGAGAGAGAGAGGGAAGCAGGCTCCCCACTGAGCGGAGAGCCCAATGCAGGGCTCGATCCCAGGACCCTGAGATCATGACCTGAGCCGAAGGCAGAGGCTTTAACCCACTGAGCCACCCAGGTGCCCCAGTCTCAGGGCCTTTGTACTTGCTGTTCCCTCTGCCTGAAATGCTTTCCCCGCAGCTGCATGACCAGCCTTTTCAAATCTTTCAAGACTTGGCTCAAATACCGCTTTCTCAGCAAGCTTTTCCCAGCATATCTGTTATGAGCTGAAGGTTGTCCCCATCCCCTAAAACTCATTTGTTTAAATCATAACCCTCACTATGCTCGAATGGGACTGTATTTGGAGATAGGGTGTTCAAAGACGTAACATAGTTAAAATGAAGTCCTCTGGTAAGGCCCTAATCCATTAAGACTGTATCTTCATAAGAGGGGCATTAAGACACAGACATACACAGAGGCCATCTGCAAGCCAACGAGGGAGGCCTGAGGCAAAACCAACCCTCCTGACACCTTGATGTCAGGCTTCTAGCCTCCAGAAGGATTAGAAAATAAATTTCCTTCATTTTGGGGGCTTTTTTAGGGCTTTGCTATAGGAGCCCTCGCCAAATCACACACTACCCTAATGGAAGTAACCCCACTCCCAGCTCCTCTAACTCATTTTCTGTTCTCTTTTTTTCAAAGCCTTTGTCATTATGCAATATATGATATATTTTACTTAGGCATTTTGTTTACTGTCTATCTCCCTTCACTAAAATCTGTACACTCCCAGACCAAGAATTTTTGTCTGCTTGTTCATCGCTATTACACCTGTTCTAAAGAGTGCCTGGCGCATAGTGTGTGTTCAATAAATAGTGTTGGGTTACCGGATACACCCCCAACACGTGTATGCACCACCCAATGCCCCATGAGGGCAGAAACACCAAAGGGCAGTCAGGGTTCAGAGGAAAAGCGAGGAAGAAATTTGGGTGCTGACATGATAAACTTCCCCGGAGAGGGCCTCTTGGATGTTTCTTCTCCACACATTTCTGAGCTCTGCTGAGCAGCCACAAACAGCTCTTTATCTTGGAACCTTGCCTAGAACGTCTAAGGAGCACACAGTGGGCACCCCCACCCTGCTTTCCGTGCTGTTTCCTCTCTTCCGCATTTCAGACCCACCCGGAAGTGTAGAGAAGGATCAGATCAGCTGACCCGCTGGGCCTGATGGGAACGTCGCTGGCCCCTCTGTGTTCAGTGGTGGTGGCTACCCTTTTTTGTTCAGTATCTTTTCTCGTCATTTCCTACACATCAGCTCTTCACCTTACCGCAGTTAAACAAACATGTATTTTTTGTATTGCAAGGCTTGGTGCTCTCTGATGACAAGAATCAGCTAGTAAGAGGTCTCATTCTTCCCACAAACTTGTTTGGGTGCTAATGTCTTCCAGAGGTCCTCGAATCAATGGGTTCTTTTATTCTTTTCAAATGCAATGTATATGCAAACTTTTTCACCTCACAGAGAGTTAACTTCCTATGCCTCTGGGTATTACCTGGCCTCTTCAGCACTTCAGGGGAAAAAAGACTCTACAGTCTGCCCCAGGGCCCTTTTTCTGAGTCTAAAGTGGCAAAAGGAGCCAGAAATGATCACGCTAGTAACGGCTGGGAACAAGAGAAGCCAAGAGACCCCTGAGATGGCCCATAAGAAGAGAGACAGAGATTTACTTGTTATTGTAATAAAAGAAATTCGTTGTCATCAAGAAATAGCTAAACAATGTAGCTAAACAATAGCTAAAACAATGTAGATAACGAGTTGTGGATGTCAACAGGGGGGATAGGGCCTATATTTGAAATCTTTACACCTTCCTCTCAATTTTGCTGTGAACCTAAACTCTAATAAAATAAAGTCTATTTTTGTAATGGCTAGCAAGATAAAACAGTACTATAGTAATGATCAAAGTTCATGGTTTTGCTGCAACAACTCATGGTGAAGGAGCAGAGCAGGGCTGGCTTGTTTTTTTTAAACCCGCCTTCTTGTGTGTGTGGGGGGGGGGGGGGGGGGGGGGGGGGGGGGGGGGGGGGGGGGGGGGGGGGGGGGGGGGGGTGGGGGGGGGGGGGGGGGGGGGTGTGTGGGGG
>CM052807.1:77029808-77121016 GCA_028533885.1 Nasua narica
ACTTTTTGAAACTCGCTCTCTTTCTCTACACCATGCCGCTGTGTCGGTGAGTGTGAGAGAGCTCAAGCTAGCTTGAATAAAGGGCTCTTTTGCTTTTGCATCGCACTCGGCTCCCTGGTGGTATTTGGGGATCTCAAAATCTGGGCATAACATTGGTTGACAGGGAAATTTAATTTTAAATGTAATTTTTGTTGACTTCGGGTCATATTCAGTACTGAATACATTGGCCATTCTGTCACTCAGAGAAGATCTTTTAGTTGCCCACAAAACCATTCCCTTTTAATCCCGCTCACAGAATTTTGTTAGTGCCTAGTGCCGGAAAATGAAGTGTGAATGATTTAAGCCAGGGGTTGCCAAATTACAGCCCAAATCTGACTCACACATTGTTTATATAAAGCCCATGAGCTATGAAACATTTTTATACTTTTGAAGGATGGAAGAGGGGGAGGAAGATGGAGAAGAAAAAATACACAACAGAGGTAGTCTGTGGCCCCCAAAGCCTAAAATATTTACTATTTTGCCTTTACAGGAAAAGTTTTCCCATCCCTGATCTAAGCCAATGGTTGTGGTGAGCACATGTACTGTAACTGGCCAATAAGATATGGGGGTCAGCTGCCTGGCGTGTGCCTACTTTTTAGGTAGGGCAGAGAGGTGCCATCCTGGGCTCCACATTTGGGGAGAGAGAAGGAAATTGGAGGGTGTTGCATCTTATTTCTCTTTTCTGAACATCATTCAAATTCAATTTAGGGCACCTGGGTGGCTCAGTCAGTGAGTGGCCAACTCTTGATCTCAGCTCGTGAGACCTTGATCTCAGGGTCATGAATTCAAGTCCCATGTTGGGCTCCACACTGGGCATGAAACCTACTTAAAGAAAGAAAGAAAGAAAGAAAGAAAGAAAGAAAAATAAAAATGAATTTTAAAAAATTCAATTCAGAAAATTCTCCTTCTAGCCATGATAGAGTGATCTAATTCTTACATGACAGTAGGTATCACTCTCCTCATTTGAAGAACAAGGAACCTGCTGTTCAAAGATTGTGGAGACGATGAAAAGCAGATTGCACACACTCTGGGGACATGCCCCAGTCCATTAGAACCAACCTCTGAAGATGAAAGCATGGAGACTTTGACAAAACCATGGACAGAGAATACAGAATGGTACTACCATGGCTTTGAATCAAGGGTTCTCTAGCAGACTTCACATGTCGGCAGTTATCAACAAAAGTGGACCAGGTAGGCTGTGGATGGCTTTCCTACAGTGTCAGGGTTCTTTGGGATGTGACATCTTTTGTCTGCCTTTGTCGGAAACTATTGAATTCCTTTGTATTTAGCTTTTTGAGTGGATTTCAGTCCCTACCGTTAGCAACATCACATTTCCCACAATTCTGGTGAGGTGTTTGGCAGTGGAAAGTGTTAGTGGATAGCAGCTGCCCAAACTCAAAAAGGAGAAAGTTAGAGTACAGAGTGTTGAGGCAGTTGTCTTACCAGCTCATATTAGGTTAAGGGCCAAGGCGTGGTGTGAGCAAAATCCTATTAATTCACTAAGCTCCTTATCTACTTATGTGCTATACTTCCTATTTTTATAGCTGTTCGCATGACCTAAATTAATAAACATGAATTCTTTCTTCCACCGCTCATTCCATTTTCCATTTACCCTCTGCCTGCACCTCCACTGGATGGGGTCTTTACCTGCTATAGTGACTTAAACCCTCATTCCTATAGAAATGGAGTTCTTGATGATCCAGCCTTTTTCTTTTCTTATCTTTTCTTTTTTCTTTTCTTTTCCTTTTCAGATTTTATTTATTTATTTGACAGAGATAGATATGGTGAGACAGGGAACACAAGCAGGGGGAGTGGGAGAGAGAGAAGGAGAAGCAGACTTCCCACCAAGCAGGGCTCGATCCCAAGACCCCAAGATCATGACCTGAGCTGAAGGCAAATGCTTAATGACTGAGCCACCAGGTGCTCCAATCCTGTCTTTTTCAACTGATGCAAGTCCCCCATTGATGAGACTCTTGAGTCCCAGTACATATCCTTGGTCCAGTTGCAGTCTACCCAACTCTCGTGGTGTAGCAGCAATACAATTTTCTCTTGGTGACCAGGATCCACGGTCCCAGTCTTCTCCACGTTTTTCCTTTTCTTTTCTTTTTTTAATATTTTATTTATTTATTTAAAAGACAGAGAGAGAGAGAGCGTGAGCAGGGGGAGGCACAGAGGGAGAAACAGACTCCTGGCTGAGCAAGGAGCCTAATGCAGGACTTGATCCCAGGACTCCAGAATCATGACCTGAGTGGAAGGCAGACGCTTAACCGACTGAGCCACCCAGCCACCTGTTTTTTTCAACAATAAACATTCCTTGAAAGTATGTATGTGATATATATGTTTTGTGGGGGGTTTTTTGTTTTTTTTTTTAGAGAAAGGGAGCATAAGCAGAGGTGGGAGGAGGGGCAGAGGGAGGAGAGAGAATCTTAGGCAGGCTCCACACTCAGCACAGAGCCCAACAGGGGGCTTGATCTCACAACCCTAAGATCATGACCTGAGCTGAAATCAAGAGTCCAATGCTTAACCAACCAACTGAGGCACATGGGCGCCCCAAAGTATATTTTAAAGATAAAGTCACTATCGCTGTGGTTGCCTCAGAGACAATAGGACTGCAGCTTTCAACCCTTGGTATCACTGCTTCTGATCTGATACATATCTTCATTCAAATATTAAAATCTTGACCTCTTTTCAGAACAAAATCATCTGTCTGTCTTTACTTATACGAAGCACTGCATGCTAGTGAATAATATAGTGTAAATGAAGAACCAGAAGAAAAACTAACAGATTGCTTTTCCTCTTAGTGAATCTGACCTACATGTAGCCCTTATTTCCCAGGCAACCCAAATTGAGTGTCACAGAAAGGGTCACATGCCCGTTTTCTCTGGCTCTACTCCCATCCGGTCCCGTGTGATTGTCACCTCCCCCATAAATGATTGTGCTGAACTTGCTTCTAGTCTTACCCCTCCTAGACTTACTCTCCACCCAACACCAAAAGTGATCTTTCTCCAACATGAGTCATATTAAGTTTTTCCCACACTCGAAACCCTCCAGTGGCTTCTCATCGGTCCTACATGCTGGTTGGTGTCTCTGGGGGCTTACGTCTCACGCAACCTCACAGATTAGTCTTCCCGATCAGTTGGGTGTTGTCATACGCTACCGAGGGAGGAGATACCCAAGGCCTCTGCCAATGCCAAGAACAAGAGCAGTGTTGATAGTGCCAGCCAAATGCTGCCCTCTGCCACTGATGCAAAGGAATTGCTACAGCGGGTACTGGTGATTATGTCAGGACTCCCTATGAGGAATTTGGACTATCTCACATAGCTCCAAAATTTGCCAGCATTGCTACCTTATATTTTATGTTCATTAGATCCAGAATCTTCATTTCAGACTCCTTGCCCCACATGGAAGCATTCATGAATCCAATTCTAAGGACATTCTCCCATTTATAGCTCAATTTCTAGAAGATTGCTCCATAATTGGTCAAAAATTAAGTACAACCTCAAATTTTGCTAAGTTATTACACTGAGATGAATTCAGAAGAATAAAGAGTCCTAAAGCCTAGCTTATCCCAGAAATAATTATAATTCTATTACCTAAGAAGCTTAGCTTCGGGACCTGTAAGCATTTGGAGCCCACACCCAAAAATGTTAACTCCATTTTACCCATGAGTGAAACTGCAATTTACATATGTGCTCACCATCACCACCAGACTTGACCTACTCCTGCAGGAACTTGACAAAACAATTGGTGAGTGACCGTACAATAAACCTGACTTTTCAGAGAAGGAAACACCATAGACAGTAGACCATTGACCTGATGGTCCTGACCCCTGACTTTCACTTTCTGTGGCAAAAAAATACACATTCCCCAATGCTGGTGTCACTTGTCCATTCTTTTTTTTTTTTTTTTTAAGATTTTATTTATTTATCTGACAGAGGGAGACACAGTGAGAGAGGGAACACAAGCAGGGGGAGTGGGAAAGGGAGAAGCAGGCTTCTCACCAAGCAGAGAGCCCAATGCGGGTCTCGATCCCAGGACCCTGGGATCATGACCTGAGCTGAAGGCAGGTGCTTAATGACTGAGCCACCCAAGTGCCCCTGTCCATTCTTCTAGATAGAACCAGTCCAACTATCTCTACTGCTTCTCTCTTCTATCACTGAACAATATTCGAAGACTCCTCAGACACAGTCCGCTTACCCTTTATTTTATTTCAATACTGACTTACAAGAAAACTGAAGAATGCCCACCCTAACAGATTCAGACTAGAGCTAAAGTATTCCTCCATGTAGGAACTACTGTATTTGTATTTCTCTGCTGGCAATAGCACTCTGTTCTTTTTTTTTTTTTTTTTTTTTTTTTTTTGCACTCTGTTCTTTTATCCACAACTGCTAAGGAGGCCAATGGATTCTTTTCAGTGCCCTACTGTTTTTCTTTCAGAATTATATGCTAAGTCAACATAATATATCTACATAGATAATAATATAGCAGAGAGCCCAGAAATCAGATAGACCTCCCTTGATACAGGTCCACTATGTATAGTTACCCCAATGTTTGTAACATGTCTCTGATTCTGTTTTCTCACCTTTAAAATAGAGCTCATACTAACAGCCACCTCATTGACTTAGAGTCAAGAACAAAGTATACGAGATCCTTGGCCCATTTAGTAAATGGGAATGATTACATGAGGATAATGATGATGATGATGGTGGTGGTGATGCTGAGGATGATGATGATAGTAAAGGGACACAAATCACAAAGACACAAGATATAGGGCATCAAATGTTTATTGAGGTCAAATAAACATACCTCCATAATTACTGTCATAAATATAAATATTAGCTTTATACTTAAGTAACAATATCATATAATGCTTCTATAAATAAATCTATATTATTAAAATGTCATAAATAAAACGTGTCCTGATAATAATAAATAAATTCATAAATACAAAGTATTGACCCTGGAAATGAAGTTATTTAGGGTTTTTTTTTTTCCTAAAGGAAGGGGAAGTAATCTTTTTGATGGGAATATATATTTGCTTTAAAAAAATAAATTTCTTCATATAAAACACCAACTACAATAAAATGTTATCAGTAATTCTCACTAAGCTTGGAAGGTCAACCTTCTGGTCTTCCGGACACAGGTGACATTATTCTCTTTTTTAAGCTAAGCAGGGGTTAATTTAGAATCCACCCATGATTGTAAAAGATGGCTTCCCATTTTCCTTTTGGTGAAAGAAAACCTGTAGGGGATCTTGTTGCTCTTTCTAACAGGCAAGAGGGGTTAGTCATCCATTTTCCAGCTTTGCTCTGGTCAAATGCAGGCATTTCTCAGGGCTATAAAGAGCAAATTCAGTTCTCCGATTGCTTTGATCTCTCCGTCCTCTCCAAGCTGTAAAAATAAGAACAAACAAGTATTTGAGCATTTTATACCGTGCTTTTTAAAGAGGACCAAATCAGAAAAAGATGGTTAGGTTGCTGGAGACAGAAACTGAGTTTTTGCCTTTTGTAAAAGATTATTAGTAATACCCTTTTACCAAGAAAATACTATGATTTGCCATAGACCTTAAAATTATGGCTAACTGAACTGAAAGGACACCAGTAGGCACCACTCTCAACCGATCTGCACGAATCAAGCTGTTTCAAGCCACTTCCGCACCAGAGCTAGCGGACGGAAGTTGTGTGGGCATCTGCAGGACCCAGGGCCCCCGTTAGGCCTGGCCCTGTCTCCCATGACAGTGAGACAGTCCGTGACCAACTAATTATAACAGCTCGGCTCACATAGCGTTGAATCAAAACTGCACGTTTACCGGAACACGTGGGTTTTTTTCTGTTCCCATCTCCCTAACAAAGGGAAAAAATACAGGTTTTCACTTTTTTGGGGAAAATACCAAGTAAGTCCCATCCAGTTGCTTTAATTGGTAGAAAGCTGGATACACATTCTAAACATCCCTTCTCTCCTCCTCCTTCCAAGTCCTATGAGAATGAAGCTTTCCAACTCCATAGGAGGGGAAGGGAAATTCAAGTCCAAAGCATCCCCCTCTGAAATTTCTCTATTAAATTTGCTCTAAATTCTTTCGGAGAAAGCTGTAAGCCATCATTGTCCTCGATGCTTTGTTCTCCTTTCTCTTCCTGCTGTCTTCCTTCATTCCCCCGTGCACATAATGCCAAGCGGGACATCTTATAACTCAAAGATGCCCAACAGCATAAAGAATGTCTCAAGTTCTCTTGCCCCAATGTCTATCATGCATTACTACAGCCTGCTCTCTGCTACTACCTCCAGTGGCCAAGAATTAACACCTGCAAGCCCACTCTCCCATTCCAGCCAGTGCAAACTAGTTTCCCCTCAGGTTGAGCTTTCTCGGAGTAACATTCCTTTCTCATCTACGCATTCTGGAGCTACCAGGTTGTTTTTTTTTTTTTTTTAAAAAAAAAGGATAACCACTCTTCCACATGGCACCCCTTTGCAAATGTGAAAATCAATTCTCTCAAAATGGGTTAAAAATTTAAAAATATATTTCCCCACATTGATCCCCCTCAGATGTTGCTCCCTCACACGCATTTTTCTAAAGACAACAAAGTTAACCGACATCAGGAATTCTTTACACCAGAAGTGCAAAGCACTTCTTGGCAATGGCATCCTAATATTCAGCCCTCCATACCTGGGTAAGAGACCCATGACAAGAGAATTGATCTTCACGGTAGAAGACCACAAAGTCTTCAATGATCAAAAAAATGGTCACATTCATTAAATCATGATCAGGAAGAAATACTTTTTTTTTTTTAAAGAAACACCAAGGGAGAAAAAGGGGAAGATTGAGGTTACACCTGTTACTAAAAATTCTATCAGCTAGAACCTTCATGCTGTTGAGGTTTAATTGTACCCGCTTGCAAGAGCATCACTTTCGCTGCTAGCAATCATTCCTCTGGTTTGGGGATGAGTCACAATTGCTAGTCTGAGCCTCTACTAGTGTTCCTTTCCCCAAATAGGCTGTGTGACAGTGTCATTCTCTGTACAAATGCACACTAGCCTACACCAGATAGATGCTCACTGGGGACTTGTTGAGGGAGGGAGGAGACCAGAAAGAAAGGGGGAAAGAGAGAGAAAGGAAAGAGGATTTCCAGTTCAGACTTGTGTTCACACTAATAAATCCATTCTATTTGGAACTGCATAAAAGAAATTGGGGGTGGCTCACTCCTGCTTTTAAATCAAAATCAATTGCTGTTAGGTGTTATATTATAATAATTAAATAGAAGTATCAGTCATTCCAGAAATTCATCCTATAGGTAAGTCCAACTCTTCTGTTTTGGTTGTTCTGGGTTTATTTCTCCAAGTTTTAAATCATCAAGTCCATGGCTTCCAAAATTATCTCAAATAAATTTGTCCCCAGGTACTTCTCCGTTTTTGAACAAGGCCTTGTTCGAATTTCATGAATCGGTAGGAGTCTCAAATTTCCTGAAGAATTAATAATACTAAAACTAACACAAATTGCTGCTGGAAAGGGTGCTGGATGGGATTCAAGAGACCTGCATTCCAGCCCTGGCTCTGCTACTGGTCATGCCCAGAACATGGGGTGATGAGATTAGAGGACCCAACTTCCCAGCTATTCTACAATTCACAAAATTTGGAGATTTATTTATAAATATACAGATATATATACACGCAAACACACACACACACACACACACACACACACATATATATATATATATATATATATACATAATATATGCACTTAAATAATCAAACTGATGTAGGTGAATCAAGTAGAAAATTATATATAGGAAAAAAAAGAAAGAAAGGGAAGGAAAGAAAAACAAAATTTGTCCCTCCTATTAATAGGTTAGCATTAGTAGCTATTAGTAGTACCTTTTTCACTGTGTCCTTCAGGTTTTGCACATTTCTCTGAATATTCTGGTCATCGCTGTCGATATGCTACAAAATGAAAACAGAGCACTTATTTTAACACTGTCGTACTGAAGCTTTATGAACTTCAGCGTCCCTAACTGAGGTGTGTTATGATGCACCTGGAGTTAAAAGTTCTTAGCAATTTTGCCCACAATGACCTAGATTTCACCAGTGACCTAGATTTTCAGAGCTCTTGAATTCCCTTGGACGCCAAAATCCAGTCATTTCCCTTACATGGGACCTCTCTTCGTCTTTGGGAAATCCTACTGAGGTTTAAGTTTGTGGAAAGAGTGGAGTGGTTTATGCAAATTCTGTGAAGAATAAAACCATAACTCTACCAAAAAAAAAAATTCATGCTCAGAACAAGAAACGGACATAATATGTCTTGTGTGAACAGGAGGCCCTCCTCAATAAATACTAGGTCCTTTCACTCTGCCCACTCCACTCCAGTCTTTTTTTCATAATTTTAAATGTTCAGAGCCATCAAGGTCAGACATCTCTGCCTTTGTCACTTCTCATGACATCCAAAGGGCAACCATCTTTGCCCACCCAGCACCAAACATTAAATCTTCCTGTTACCCTCTCTCTTTCCCATCTCTTCTATCTATACTTGGGCCATCCATTTCCACATCTAGGCATTTCTCCCTATAGTTCCAACACCTTTCTAATCTCACATAACCTGAAGTGCTCTTTCCCAAGGACAAAGGAGCTTTCTGTGCTCTTGTCTTTCAGACTCCCTTCATCACCATATATTCAAAATGTGACTAAATTAAAGCAAAAACAAATATCTTTGATTCCAAATGACTCTTCTGATGGCATTGCCGAGGCACCTCTTGCTGCCAATCTGGGAAGGGGCAGGCACATTGGTGGAGAAGGGCTCTAAAGGGGAGAAGGGAGGAAGGCAGGCAAGTAGGAGAGGCTGGAGTTAGGCTGGGAGAAGAACTCACACATTGGCTTAGCCTGTTGCTGAGCTTGGTCAGGAAGGGCACCACCTCCTGCATATAGGGCTGGAATCTATGGGATTGGGGGAGCAGCACTTCTTCAAGGGTGAAGTTCAATACCTCCTTCATCAGATAGCAGTGGTCTCCTTTCTGCAGGCAAAAGTGAAACAGCAGGGGTCATATTAGAGGGCATCCAGAAGACCCAAACCATCACCACCAGCATCTAAATAACCAAGGATGACACAGTGACCTGCTTATCATGAGTATGGCTTACATTGACTCCGTGGAACAGTCTATCCCCAATGAGACGAACATCTGTGTTGTTATCTGCCAAACTAGCCTGGAAGAGAAGAAAAAACTAAGTGCCTGGACATTGAGGAGCTAGAAGAAAAGTCTGTGAGTAGAGATGCACTCTATCCACTCTTCCCAGAGCAGCCCCATGGAGACTAAAAAAAAAAAAAATTCAGGTGTGTGCATGAATTTAAAATAATGCACAGAGGGGCGCCTGGGTGGTTCAGTGGGTTAAAGCCTCTGCCTTCGGCTCAGGTCATGATCCCAGGTTTCTGGGATCGAGCCCCGCATCAGGCTCTCTGCTCAGCGGGGAGCCTGCTTCCTCCTCTCTCTGCCTGCTTCTCTGCCTACTTGTGATCTCTCTCTCTCTCTGTCAAATAAATAAATAAAATCTTTAAAAAAAAATAATGCACAAAAAAAAAATAATGCACAGAGAAGTAAGAGGGAAAAAACCGTCAGGTGGGCTCATAAATGGCATCTTTGGAGTAAAACTCAACATACATAACATCAAGACCAAAACAGAATGTCTTCGGTAAAGCCCAATCTCCAAAGAGACATAGAAAATAATCTTCTGGTCTACCAGCAAGGATGGATAATGAGTTCTTAAAGATCTCAATAGAGCTCTGGAGAAAATTTGAAGAACTATTATCAGGTTTCAAGTAGAGAAGATGCGAAAGAGAGAGAGAGAATGAGATGAGTACCTCCCCAGCCAGCATGAAGGTGCGGTTGGTGATATAGGGCTGCTGGAAGTCGGAGTTGGCAAGCCTGCAGTGAGAGTCGATGGGCACAGCTGCTCCTCCCTGAACCCACAGGGCAATGAGGAGGCAGCTGGCAGCCAGAGTTCCCAAAAGAGAAGAGTTCACAGATTTCTGCAGGGCGGCCATCGCAGACAACTCTAACTGGAACAAATGTTGACTAGAAAAGGAGAACCTGGTATCAAGAGAACAAGAAGCAAAAACATAAAGGCAAACTATTAGGTATCAAGAAGTATAGCACATTAAACGAACCCATCATCCCAAGTTTGCTGAAACACTTACTGTTCCAATGATTCTGCTTGTGAGGGGACGGCAGAAGCTGCTCCTTTTATAGCCCCCAGAATACACATTTTTTTGGTGAAAAATATGACATCAGCAATTATCTAATTTCCAGTACTGTCTTCTGAGAACTACCTAACCACCACAGGAGCCCACAACGCCACCTCCTATTTTTCCCACCTTGAAATGCAAGTGTTTCTCTAATACGTCACTATTAGGGCTCCGAAGGTGTTTTTACAGATAAATCCCAGAAATTGTCTAAACCCCACTTATTTTTCAAAAAAAAAAAAAAAAAGTTGCTTCGTCTTCGTAGATTCCAGATTCGGTGTAATATTTTTTGATCTTCTGTAGTAGCTGAGTAAACAGTGGTCATGGACTCATTTTCCCACCAGCTTCATAGATTCTTATCTCATTAAAGGTGATCAGAAATAAAGGACCCGTGTCTGTATACCCTGCTTTAAAATATATAGTAGTGATATTTGGAAGTAATTCCATTTTTAAAAATAATTTTATCTCTCTTTTTTAATATGATGAATCCTGAGAAAGACTCGCATTTTTAAAAGAACAGTGTTGGCTAGTCTAAGCACTGTTTTCCTCTCATTCTGTGACTTTCTTTTTTTTTTTTTAAGAGAGATTTTATTTATTTATTTGACAGAGAGGCAGAGAGGCAGGCAGATACAGAGGAGGAAGGCTTTAACCCACTGAGCCACCCAGGTGCCCCTCATTCTGTGACTTTCTGAAGTGATCTTAACAATTATGGTGGATGCAAATATATCTTAAATTTTTTTTATTAAGAGGCACCTGGCTGGCTCAGTCAGTGGAGCATGTGACTCTCTTGATGTTGGGGTCATGAATTCAAGCCCCACATTGGGTATATGATTACTTAAAAAAAATTTTTTTAATTATAATTGGTATCAATTTAAATTTGGAAACACTATTGCTAAACCATCTAATCACTATTTTTCTTAACATATGAGTATTTTTAGAATACAGTGACTATAGTAACTCATCTTAAAATCTTACCTGTGCTCATTCTAAACAACACACAAATTAAGTCTCAATATTCCCAAAAGTCTTATAACAATTTTTATTACATACATGGATGTCTACGGAAGAGAATCTGGCAATATGTTGGTTATATGTTGACTCTGAATTATTAAAAAATACATCAAATTCTAAACAATACCTAAAAACTAGACTGGAAACGCTCCCAAGGGGCAGGTAGCAGGGAGCATGTACACTGACCTATGGCTAGGGGAAGGAACATGCAAATTCATTTGATCAGATTTTTCTCCTTACAACTAGTCAAGATCAGGAGTGTTGAAGAACTGGAAGAAGGAAAGCGAATAATTATAGAATCTTGCCCCCTGGTGAGATGGCAGAGACCCAGGTGGGGAGTCACGATGAAAGATTAGAACAACGTGATGACATTGAGCATTTGGGAAGGTGCCTTAGAAGACAGATGGAAAAAGGAAGATTTGGGAGAGTAAATAAAAGTTAGGCCCATTCCAAACATTTGCTTGAGGTTGTTCATGAGCCCAAGATGAGGAAACTCTTTTTCATCCAGTTTTTCTATTGAGATATGACCATTTTTATCCAAAACTCTGTATAATTATATTAGCACTAGGGTTAAGCTATCCTGTGGATTAAATAGGCTTTTTGTTGGCTTGCCTGGGAAACTGACAAGCACACACAATTTCGTTCCCATGGAAAATAAGTTTTTATATCATCTAATTATGTGTTTTCCAGGGAAGAGTCTTAGTCTTTTTTTATCTTTTTATCTCTAATACTTAAAACAGCACCAGACACAAAAAGAAATCAACAAAAAAGATCAAATGAATAGATATTTAGATCTGTCAGTTTAAATAACTCCCTACATATCTTTGGGAACGTGCGTGGAGGTGGTTTGGGACTGCCTTCATGGTACTTTTAAAGTGAGGGTTTGGCACAGTCCTCCTTGCCAGCTTCATTATTATTCCTGAATAGGGAATAAATAGCTGTGAAACAAAAATAGAATGCCAGAAATTTGCAAACCAGTCTTTAACAGCAGTGGCCTGATTCCTTATAAAGTCCTGATGAACAAATATCAAAAAGATAGTGTTAGTGGGGCCAAGATCTTAGGCTTCCATGAGCTTTTACCAAAACCCACTAAAGTGAAAATCTGTGCTGGGATTTCTGAAGAGTGATACAAGAAGTCTCAAAAATATTGGTTATTAAGAGAGTTGCAGAGAGCTGTGAGAGAGAGAGAGAGAACAAGCAGAGGGGAGAGGGAGAAAAGCAGGTTCCCCACTGAGTTGGAAGTCAAATGTGGGGCTCGATCCCAGTACTCTGGACCATGACTGAGCTGAAGGCAGATGGTTAACTGATTGAACCATCCAGGTGCCCAGCATTCTTTTGAAGTATACATCTCTCCAGGAGAAATAGAACTTCTGGTAACTCAGGTAAAAAAGCTTTAGATACATCATACTCCTCAGTACAAGATACGTGATCATTGTTCTCTGCAAGTTCCTTCTTTCTGTCTCTCTCTCTCTCATCCCCTGTGTGTGTGTGTGTAAGAGAGAGACCTCATTCTCCTTATCTTCCTTCTCTCTTCAACACACACTACCCCCTCCATACCTGCCATAAACCACTGCTCTAATGTATTTATATACATTTCTGAATCCTTGTAAAACATAAAGTGTTGTTGAGTCTGTATTTTTATTTTATAGGAATGGTTCTCTTTTTAAATCTCTCATTCAGGACTGTGGTCTTGCAATCTATCCATGCTGCTATAAGTAGATCCATTTTCTAACACGCCATTCCATAGTGTGTTTCCACATTTTACCTTTTTGGTCCTCCTTCAATGGGCACCTAATCCATCTCCAATTTTACTCTACAGACCTTGCAGCACTAAGCGACTTAATCCAACTCATGTAATGGCATATTTTTGAGAATATTTTTGGAATAATTACCCAATGAGTAGGTACACTGGGTCTTGAAGATAAGTTGACTGACTTTTTCTAGATACTGCTAAACTGCTCTCCGAAAAGATAGCATTAATTACTCTCTCAAATCATTGAATAGAGAGGTTTGTTTCCTTACATCCCCTCCCATACTATCTAGCTCAGATTTTTGCCGGCTTTTGGAAGTTTAAAATTCTACCTTATTATTGTTGTGATTTGATTTTTTTTCATACACTTGGAACCACTTGAGTTTCCCCTTCTATGAATTGATTGTTTATATCAATTGTCCATTGTTCTAGCAGGCTCTGGTCTTTTGTTGTTGTTGATTTCCTATATATTTTATGTATTACTTCTCTTTTTGCTTGTAGGCATAACAAACTCTCCTCTCAATTTACATTCTACAATCTTTATTGTTTTTTTTTAAACCTAATTGGGATGACATCTAAGACATTATTTTGTTACCTGGTTTTCAAGGCTTTATTTAGAAAGTCTCTTTCCACCTCCAGGTCACAGAGGTATTCTTCTATCTTTTCCTTTATTTATGTTTTACCTTTTACAACCAGGTCTTTTTTTTTTTTTTTTAAGATTTTATTTCTTTATTTATTTATTTGACAGAGAGAAAGAGATCACAAGTAGGCAGAGAGGCAGGCAGAGGGGGCAGGGGAAGCAGGCTCCCTGCTGAGCAGAGAGCCTGATGTGGGGCTTGATCCCAGGACCCTGAGATCATGACCTGAGCCGAAGGCAGAGGCTTTAACCCACTGAGCCACCCAGGCGCCCCTACAACCAGGTCTTTAATGGCTTTCTATATATGATAGAAAGTAGGGAATCCAGTTTATTTTACTCCACATAGTGAGCCAGTTTTCCTAACACAGTTCACCAGTGAGTCCTTTATCATATGTGAATTTCCATATACAAATAGCTATCTCTGAACTCTCTGTTTTGTCCCATTCACTTATTTATTTTTCTTTTTGTTCTTGAGCCAGTTTCCTAATGTTTTTATTAATGAGGAATGTCTTTATATCTGGACTCAGATATAAAGAGGAAAGTCTGCCCTCTTTGCTCTTTTTCAAGGATGACTCAGCTATTTATGGACTTTTCATATATTTTTTACAGAAATTTTATAACACATTTGTCAAGTTCCTTAAAAAATGCAGAAGAGGCTTTGGGCTATCACTTAATTTGAGGAGGATTAATATCTTTATAACAGGAACTCATTCCATCTAAGAGGATTTATCATCTGTCTACCTCTTAAGATCTTTTATATCCCTTAATAGTGTTTCAAAATTTTCTTCATTGAGTCTTGCATATTATTTTTCTTTTTATTTTTTAAAAGATTTTATTTATTTATTTATTTGAGAGAGAGAGATTGGGGGGAGGGCAGAGGGAGAGGGAGAAGCAGGCTCTCCGCTGAGCAGGAACTGGGTCCGGGGCTCGATCCCAGAACCCCAGGGCCCCAGGATCATGACGACCTGAGCTGAAGGCAAACACTTAACCATCTGAGCCACCAAGGGACCCCTTGTGCATTATTTTTAGCTCCTAGTCACTTTATAGGCGAATTAAGATATTAAACTGTTATTAATCACTTTCACCTTGGTGTGAATGAGTACCAGGTTGAGATTATTGGGATAGTCATCTCCTGGGAAAATGAAGAGCACATGTTTCTTTTTTCAGGTTCAGCAGAGCAGAGAGTTAGAGGTAGTCCCCAACAAAGCCAGAGATGCTTTACTTCCCTCTTATGCTCAAAGCTGACCCTGGCAACACCCAGGCCCACTTTCTTCCCTGCCTACCACCTCCGTTAACACCCTGCCCACAAAGACACTTGTCAACCATAGCCACCTTTCTCTCCTTCCTGAGGACAAAATCTTGTGAATCTGGACTGGGTCTCATTTTCAAGGCGAAGACTATACCCACAGGAATATGTCATACTATAAATGAGTTTATTTTCCTCTCCAGTAAAACCAAGTACTGAGGTCAATTTGAATGATAGAAGAAAGCAACATTTTTTCAAATGCCTCCCTACACTAGTACATACAAACAGAATTTGGCATTGGCTCCATAATGTCTGCCCTCTGCTGTCATGTGTTTTTTTAAATCAATAGGACTATCCCAGGCTCTCATTTTATTTGTTATTTTGATAAATAAGTTTTAAAAAATCATAATTCGCACTTGCTTATAACACCAGATATTCAAAGTCATCGTTAATCAACTAATATCAGTGTAGCTTTTATCCCAATTCACTAATCAATTTTAGAATTATTACTGTTTCTCACAATTGTTCCCATAGGTTAAATACTATCTAAAACATAACTTCCAAAAATTCCTATTCAAAGTGGTGTTTCTTGGCACAGATTTACCAGACTCTCAGTCTCTAGGGGAAAATTGGGGGTCACACAAACTCAGTATTTCCTACGTTCCCACTACCCTGTTGAACTTTTTAAAAAAACATGTGATCAAACACAGTTCCAATCCCAAGGTGATTTGGTTTTAAAATATCATAAGCAATATCCTGAGAAAATGCCTTTTTTCCTTTCTCTTTGTCACTGTCCTAATTCAAAAGCTGTGTGCAAGCTATGCATCAGGTGAAGTATCACTAATTTAGGTTGGTTGGAAAAGATGTCCTTCTGAATCAATGGCAAGTCTAAAGTGCAGCGTGTTTTAAAAGAGGTAGAATTTTGTTACCACTTCCAACTCACACAACTAAATCAACTAGGCGGATACTATCTCATTCTGTTTAATAAATAGCTATTTTGTTACGGTTTGAATATATTTTTTTTTTTACGGTTTGAATATTTTACCACATAGCTGTTCTTGGACTCATGTTTAACACTTTAAAGAACTACAGTAATAGGTAACATAGTAATTGTGTTGTAGCCGCCTTAGGCTTAATCTGAAGTGGGCTCACTTTTGAGAGAAAAGCTTGAATGTCCTTAAATACTGATTAGAGGACTGGAATTTAAACTGCGCTCATATTAGTTAATGAACCTGATTTTTGAAAAATTAGATGGGCCCTTGGATGAGTAGAGAGGGAATGAAACATAAGAGCTGGATGGAAATAGTGCTTGGGATACTTAACAGGCTGACAAAGGGAGGAATTACAATAAATAATAAAGTCATAGACAAGTGGGATCATCTATTAGAATATACAGCTTAAAGGCAGGAGCATAAGAGGAAATGTCTGGGTGAGGTTTGCCAGGAAGTAAACAGAACCAAAGAGCTATTCACAGGGTGCCACTTGGGTACTGGATGAGAGAAAAGGGGGTAATACGCTTTATTCATTCATTTACTCATGCATTCATTCCCTATAAGATCAACTCCGTAAGACCACAGACCCCATCTGGCACAATCCTTAGACCATCATAGGCCCTTGATAAGTTCTAGTCAACTGATTGAATGAACTACAAGCAAAAGTGACCTGATTATTTTTGCCATCATTATATTTTGACTTTTCAATTTATGAAGCTCCTAGCACAGTGCCTGGCATCCAGTAGGCATTTAATAATTGTTCTTTTAGTTGAGGGGACAAATGAATATTTATTGAGAAAATAACTCTCACCACTTTTATCTCTTCTCATCTTTGCAGCCATCCCCTAGCCACCCTAATGTAGAAAAGACAAGTGGTTGTGCCCCTTCTTTACAGCCGGGAAGAGTAAGATTTGTTTGTGACCTACCCAAAGCCACAGAGTCATCATGAACAAAACCAGAACTTGAGGTCAGTTCTTCTGATACAAAGACCACTGCTTTTACTCTCTATCTACCTCTTTCTTTTTCCATCCTCTGCAGTCTGGTTTCTTCAAGTTCATTGCTGACAATGACTTTGGGCCATACATTTAATAAGAATGACATTTAGTTTGAATGAAAGAACTGAAGTCCCATGAGGTCAACATGATGTAGCAGGGAGGCAGCCATTAAGAGTATGGTCTCTCCAGGCAGTTTGCTTAGATCTGAATCTGGCTCTGGCTCTGCCTCTTCCCCACTAGATAGCCTTAGCTAAGTTAGCCAAATGTTTTGTAAAAGGGAATAATAATAGTACCTACTACATACAGCTTTAACAATCTTGGGCTTGGGCTAGTGCTTGGGCTAGTGCCCAAAACCCAGCAATATTCAGAAAACATTTATTATTAACAAGAATGAGCCTCTTCATGGACAAAATATGGAACAACCAAGAGAAAGGAATGGAGATAATTATAAGGTAGTCAAGAGTGAGGAAACAGATTCTGTAACTCAACTAGATGTTTACCTTGCACAGAAAAATCTGTCGATGAATTAATGCATATTGTTATTGACTTTAGATTTTAGCATGAGTATTTCTTCTCCTTCTTCCACTATGGTCAAGCTGTCCTAAATCCTTCCTTTTTTTCCTTTGAAATATCTCTTAATTTAGGATCTTTTCATAATGTAGGACTACCACAAGTGTGATTTGTCATTAAAAACAATTCCAGGGGGCACCTGTGTGGCTCAGTGGGTTAAAGCCTCTGCCTTTGGCTCGGGTCATGATCTCAGGGTCCTGGGATCGAGCCCCGCATCGGGCTCTCTGCTCGGCAGGGAGTCTGCTTCCCTCTCTCTCTGCCTGCCTCTCTGCCTACTTGTGATCTCTCTCCTCTCTGTCAAATAAATAAATAAAATCTTAAAAAAAAAAATAATTCCAGAAAAAATATTTGTAGTATATCTAACAAAAGATTCAAATCCAGAATATGTGAAGAGTTCTTGCAAATAAATAAGAATGACCCTAGAGGGAAAAACAAACAAAAGCTTGAATAGATGTTTTTCAAAAGAGAACATTAAAGGAGTTAGACCTCAGTGGGCATAGGGAAAGGCAAAACTAAAACCACACACCCACCAGAATGACTAAGATAAGAAAGATAGATAATACTAATTGTTGGCAAGCATTTAGAGCAAATGGATCTCTCATAAGCCACTTGTAGGAGTATACATTGCTACAACCATGTTATTTTCTTTTTATTGAAGTATAGTTGACATACAATGTTACATTAGCTGCAGATGTACAAGGTAGCAGTTCAACAAGTCTATATGTTATGCTATGCTCACCACAATTGTAGCTACCGACTGTCACTATACAATGCTATTACAATTCCATTGACTATATTCCCTATGCTGTACCATTTCTTCTCATGATTTACTCACTCTATAACTGGAAGCCTGTCCTTCCCACTCCCTCCCCTTCACCCATGTGGCCCATCACCTGACCTCCTCTCCTCTGGCAACCGTCAGTTTGTTCTTTGTATTTATGGGTCTATTTCTGTTTTTGTTTCTTTGTTTTGTTTTCTAGGTTCCAGATACAAGTGAAATCATATGGTATTTGTCTCTCTCTGTCTGACTTCTTTAATTTAGACTTTTACCATCTAGATCCAATCATGTTGCTGCAGATGGCAAGATGTCATTCTTTTTTATGGCTGAATAATATTCCATTGTGTATATGTATCACATCTTCTTTATCCTTTCATATGTATCACCTATCCTTTATCCTTTATGGATGGACATTGAGTTGCTTTCATATCTTGTCTATTGTAAATAATGCTGCAATAAATATAGAGTGTATCTATCTTTTTGAATTAATACTTTCATTTTCTTGGGGTAAATACCCAGTAGTGGAATTACTGGATTACACGGTATTTCTATTTTTAACTTTCTGAGGAAATGCCATACTGTTTTCCACAGTGGCTGCACCAGTTTGCATTCCCACCAATAATGCACAAGGGTTCCTTTTTCTCTACATCCTCATCATATCTTAATATTAATATTAATATTAATTAATATTAATATCTTAATAATGCTTCTTTTTTATACATCATATCTTTTTATACACCATATCTTAATATTAATATTAATTAATATTAATATTAATAATTAATATTAATATTGATATCTTAATATTGCTTCTTTTTTTTATACTAGTCATTCTGACATGTATAAGGTGATACCTCATTGTGGGTATGACCACTTTAGAAAACTGTTTTTGCAGTATCTACCAAAGCTGAACAAAGTAACCACCTCCAGGGGGGGTTAGACACTGAAATAGGAATTAAAGGGGATTTCTGGGGTCCTTCTAACAATTCACTTCTTTATCTGGCTGATTATATGAGTGTGTTTATCTGGTAGAAATATATTGAGCTATGCATTTATGATTTATTCATTTTATATATGTATTTTATAGTTTAATAAAAGTTTTCTTAAAGTCATTATTCCTCAAAATCAGTTAAAACTTTTCTACTATGGCTCTGTTCTCCTTTTCCCTAATTTGGGCAAGAATTTCCAGGGCTTCCTCTGCTCAGTTGTATACCTCCCTGGGTATAGCCTGGAGTAAAATGAAAACAAAAAACAAAAAAACCCAGGAATATGAGAATATGGCTACTCTACATAACTTCCAATAAATTATATGACTGTTCAAACTGAACATGAAGGTTTTTTATAGGAAACCTCCACCTCCTCACATTAGGAGCAGAGATTGAAAGAGGATGGCCAGGAAGAAGAGTGCCACCTGGCCCCAAGGGGAGAGGAGGAGCAAAGCACATAACTCCTCATTTCCTAAAGGATTAAGCTTGCACTCACATGACCAAGGCAGCCACTTTTTGGCCCATCCTTTGAGCTATGGTTGGGCCTCAAAGACTCACTCAAGGAAGGTCAGATCAGGAAGGATTAGGTCTCTGTGCCTCACAAGAGTTGTCCGGTTCTTCCTACTGTAAGCAGGCACGTATGCCCCCAGAATGACCCAATGGCCATGGCTACCCAAGTTCCCCACTGATCTGCTCTCTCCACATCAGTGACAAGGCCACCCTGAGAGCACTCTAGATGAAAAACCACAATGGCAACCACACAAAACGTTACTAGCTCTGTTCTCCTCCTTTTGTTCTGCCAGCCCTGGCCACACTCGGTTTACCTCCATGATATCCAGGGTCTCCAATGTCTCCTCCATAGATGCACAACCTCATTGGAAGCACCCCACACTATGGAAGCTGCATCCTGCCCTGAACCTTATAAAATTTTTGCCTAGCCTATGTTGCTACTACTCAAGATGGCACCAGGTAACTGAGACTATAATGACTACTAACCCACACCTTGGTATGAATAACTAAGACATTCTAAATGGCAGATAGGCATTTTTGCAGATTCTTTGACATCTTAGCTCAAGGAATGACGAATGGGAGATCTAGGGAAAATGGCAGGATTGACGTTGAAAAGTTTGGATAGGGGCGCCTGGGTGGCTTAGTGGGTTAAAGCCTCTGCCTTCGGCTCAGGTCATGATCTCAGTGGTCCTGGGATCGAGCCCCGCATCGGGCTCTCTGCTCAGCAGGGAGCCTGCTTCTCCCTCTCTCTCTGCCTGACTCACTGCCTGACTGCCTACTTGTGATTGCTCTCTCTCTCTCTGTCAAATAAATAAAATCTTTAAAAAAAAAAAAAAAAAGAAAAGTTTGGATAAATGTCTTGTAACTTTCTGTGCCTTTTTCATATACGTTGGGCTAAGCCTTCCTGACCCCTGACCCTCTGACTTTCTCCTAGCATTAAAATTTCTGTGACCTCTTTGGAAATTTTTGTGGTTAATGGCATTCACTAAAATAGAGAAAAAGTAAAAAGTGTTTTGATATTTTTGCATAGAATCCCAGAGTAGATGTGTTATTTGGCACTGGGTTGACTTCAGGGACCTATAGTGTATTTACTACCAGGTAGCCATTAATTAACTCCCCAGGGATGTCCAGAATACCTCTCCCAGAGACCCCTCTGAGGACATGTTCTCACACCATGTTTGCCAATGGGATTCCCCGTATCACCCTGGTGGTTTAGTATTCTCGACAATGACTTACAAAACGAAATGGATTGGGGGAAAGAACTGGAAGCTAGCATCACTATACCTCAAGAGCCACAAATGCTTCCTTCTTTCATTTTTTTGTACCCACAGATACAACCAAAACTCCACCTTGATCTTTTGAGATAATCCACTTTCCTAGATGTCTACCTTTGTCACACTGTGTCACTAGGTCATTTATTTCATGAATTGGCGAAACCTCAGTCAAATTGGCAAGAGCTTCATTCATCAAAATAGATGAAAAGTTCTGGCATTCTGGTAGAGGTTCTATCCTGACGTCCTAATCAATCCACAAAGAACCTTCCCATGAGTTTACCAAAAGCCCTTTCTCCGCACTAGTCAGTCTCTCACAGGAGCTGAGTGACTACTGTGTGCCCAGCCCTCTACCAGTCCTTGTTATGCAGGAGAGAAGAAACACAGGGAAAGTTCCTCATGTTTTAATTGAATTAGTGAGACAAACGCAAAGCAAAAGCAACTAGGGAGCATTGCAGTAACAAACAGTATTGACATGAAGTATAACAGAGATTCAGGTCAGAGTAAGAAACATGTGCAGGTACAGATTTCTTATTAAAAGTCCCTCTGTGTTTAGAAATCTTGCTGTCTTTCTTTTTCTGTTTCTACTAGAGAATAGAAAGAAATTTGCCCTTCAGGGTCCCAAATGAAGCTAAAGAGTTGTCAGTGCCTGTTCACAATTCTGTTCTGAGAGACAGTAGCAAAAGGAATCGGAATGCACTATAATAACATTCCTTTGGAGTGACTGCCTTCTAGGCCAGCAGAGTCGGCCAAAAACACGGGCCCTCCCTTGGGTGTCCAGACCTCGAACCAGTTTTCTCCAAAATAGAGATGCTCAGTAATGGAGGCAATGGACTGTCTTGTAAAGAGACAAACTCCTATCGCTAGAATTTGGCATTGCTTATGCAGGACGTATGCTACTGGGTAATTTACATAGCCCATTTATGATCCTCACCGTCATTCTCCAGCAGGGGCATGTGGCAGATGAGGAAAGAGCTGCAGAGGCTTTATGTGCCTGTTTCTTGGCAGTGGAGCTGTGTCCTTCAGGTGTTCATTACAAAGCTCCCTCTCAGTGAGGCCTCCCCTAACCACCTTGGCAATTGCCAACACTACCCAATATATATATTCACTATATTCTTTTTATATTCGTCATCAGCTGTGTTATAACAAATTGCTCCCGAAATGTAGCAGCTGAAAACAACAAACATTTGTTACGTAATAAAATTTCTAAGTGTTTGGTTCTGGGTCATTCATGATGTTGTAGTCAAGATGGCCGCCATTGCCTTCCTAGGAAGGCTTGGCAAGGCCCAGAGGATCCACTTCTAAGAAGGCTCATTCACATGGTTGCTGTTGCAGGCCTTGTGTCCTTACCACGTGGGGTTCTCCAGATAACCGCTCACAGTATGTTCTCTAACATCTCCCACGGTGTCAGATCTAAGACAGAGAGGTGGGAGTCACAGAGCCTTTCACGGTCTCATCTAAAGTCACACACCAGTGCTCGCTTCGGCAGCACATATACTAAAGTCACACACCATCACTTCGACTGACTCTATTCGTTTGAAATGAGCCACTAAGTCCACTAAGCCTACACACAAGGAAAAGAAAATTAGGCTCAACCTCCCGGAGGGAGGAATATCAGAGGACATGTGGGCATATTTAAAATCACTCCATCTTCCATGCTCTTTTCCTCCATGGTATTCATGACCAGCTGACAACATATTTTATTTCTTGGTTTATTGCCTGCCTTATACTGCTGGAATATAACCTCTAAGGGAATTTTCTCTGTTTTATTTACTGTCGAATTCTCAAAACAGTGCCTGGAATACAGTAAGTGCTCAGTAAATATTTGATGAAAATACACTGATAAAGCAATGAGTAAATGAAGCCAAATTGAAGGGACTGGCAGAGGCCAGGCTGGAAGACTTGCTAGGTCATATCACCATGGCAAGGAGTTTGGACTTTGCCCTAGAAACATGGGAAACTATCAAAGAGTTGTAAGCAGGTCACGTCACATCCTGGATGTTGCAGAGTGATTCTTGAATCGGTTGTGGCATCGGAACCCCATTCCTCTGAGGTCCTTTCTGACTCAGAGTGTGGCCCAAATTGCCGTGACCCAACCCCCTTCAGCTTCACTGCTGGAGCTGGGCCTACCCCCAGAGTTCCACTGGGCCTACCCCCAGAGTTCCACTGACTGTTGAAGTAGTCTCACCATTTGGAAATTCCTTGCTATAACTAATTGACTTTTTAGCTCTCTGAGCAATTATTTTTGACTGACTTATAAGAAAAGTCAAAGACTTTTACAACATAACCATATTATTTTTCAACGTTACAAAAACGGTTCGAGTCAGTGAAATTCATAGATATGGAATCTGCAAATAATGAGGATTGCCTGCACATATATTCAGAAGAAGGCACGGTTATTCTCTAAAGAAATTAGTGCTGTGGAAGACTATCAGTTAAAGGAGAAAACAAATAAGTGTCAAATTCCACATGGCATTCAAGGAAAATGAAGACTGAGTGCGAGTCCATTAGATGTTGTGAATATAAGGTAGCTGCTGACATCTATTAGAGCACTTTCATGGGAGCAACTGAGGCAAGGATTTGATTGCTATGAGTTGGGAAATAATTGAGGGGAGTGGAGAAATGAAGAGAAGGGAGACGGAACTGTTTTAGGAATCTTGGTTGTGCTCATCAGGGAGAACAGTCATTCACTGTTGAAACGTATGCTCTGCGAGGGAAGGAATCTTCTCTTGTGTCCATTGCCGCTCCCTCAGCATCTAGGAGAGCATCGAGGAGCACCTGAGACATACGTGCTCAATACAAATCTGTTCCCAACAGGCCTGGCCTGAGAGATCTGGGAGGCACCTTTAGGACCACGTGCCCTTCCCTCTGACCTTACAAAAAAGAAAACTGAGGCCGAAAAGACTGAACAACTTACCTACAGTTCCATGGCTAACTGGGAGCAGAATTATGGCTAGAAATCCAAGACTCTTTCATCTTATTTCAGTGTACTTTTTTCTTTTTTCTATACCATGTAGCCAAAAATAGGAGAAAGGAAATGAGAGGGAGCAAAGGTATTTGAGCCAATGGGTGGCTCAGTCATTTACATGGCTGCCTTTCGCTAGGTTCACGATCCTAGCTTCCTGGGATCAAGTCCCGCGTGGGCCTCCTTGCTCAGAGGGGAGCCTGCTTCTCCTTCTGCCTCCCGCTCCCCCTGCTTATGCTCCCCCCCTTAAAAAAAAGTATTTGACTTCATTATTACAACAGGGATTTCAGCATATGGAGAGACTGAAGAAAGCAAAGCACAAAACAAGGTGGATAGCATTTTGCAAAACTCCATTTTTGTAAAATAGGAACAATCTAGCCAGCATACCCCTTTTTAAAAATGAGGAGTACTAAACTGTTAAACTGGTTTTCTCTGCAGGGTGGGATTCCGAGGGACCTTCACTTGTAACCATACGTATTTCTGCAGTGTTTGGATTTTATCTAAGGGTATACATGCCTTTTGTTAAGAGAAAAATAAAAGAAGTGCTTTTAATGCCTATGAGAAAAGTCGTTGCTGTTAGAACCGTACAATGTTGGCTAAGTAGGGGGTTAGTGAATCTTTGACCAACATAGAAAACAAGTTTTGTGAGGACACCTGTCACAGCTGCCGGAGTTCTCTCCAAATGCCAGAGGGATCTAGAAGGAGAATGGGAGAAGCTAGAATGACTACACCAAGAAGGAGAAAGAGAAGGCGGTGAAGACATAGGAAGGCATTCCCACTATGGCAAGGGGGCCAAGGTATGTTAAAAACAAACCACAGATAATCTAAGAATTAATAACATGGGCACCTACTGAGAAAGAGAATGACTCAGAGGTTTGCAGCATCAAGCAGAGAGGGTTTCCGCTCCTACCTCTTGCTCACTCACCTTCACACACGCACGCAGACAGCTGGGTCGTGCTCCTGCTGGCTGCACAGTTTGTAAATTACCAAGCCCGCTGAGCTAACTTCATCAAGGCTGCTCCAGGAGCCAACGAAGTGATGCATGCAGAAAGTAATGCACGGCTGCAGACTCATAATAAGCTATTATTGTGGTGGCTGAATAAAAAGGCAATCCTCGTAATGCCTATACCATAGGGAAATGCACAGATTTATTTTATGTACATATATTTTTTCTCTTAATTAAACACCGTTGGATAGCATTGCTGGGAAGTGGAAAGTGTTGGCTGTGCATGTATCCTGACTGAAGATGATGCTGGAAAGTCTCCGAAAAGGCAATTCTGCTTTTTGAGAACGTGGTGGACAAGAGATGATTTAGGGGGCTTGCTTGCCAAAGTTCAGGAAGGCACTCTCTTCTCTTTTCTGGGCTGTAAAGTAATAGGATCTTTTGAAAAGTCAGTGAGCAGAAAGCTTAAAGCTTCAAGAGACAGGCATCAAGCCCGAGACTTTCCACTTAGATACCACTTGGTAGTGATTAGTCCCTGAGTTGGCTTTGCAGTGCTCCTCCAGGAAGGTCCCTTTTCAGGAATTGTTTCAAACATCCAAGTAGAACAGGAGACCAACCCCCGGCCCAACCCCAACCCTGCACACTCCTCAGGCCCTCCGCCCCCATCCCCACAAAGAGGAGGGGGCACCACTCCTCATCCACTCCAGGCCCATAGCTGCCCACTGCGGTTGCCCTCACAAGGAGATTAGTGAGGGAAGCAGGCTGGTGCAAGTCTATATCGATGTGAAAAAGGCGAGACTTATACACACAATATAATCAGCAGGAGCAACTTTCTTTCCCCTTTAAAACACTAGGAGAAGGATGTCCTCTCTTCCTCAAAAGAAATATTATAAATCACCAAAATGTACTATAAAGCCTCAATAATTGAAACAGTGTGTACTACTAGATGAGTAGACAAATGGACCAATGGAAAAGAACGGAAAGTCAGAGTTAGAAGCAAATGCCTACAAAGATTTGGTATATGACAATAGTAGCATCTCGAGAAGAAATTGACTATTTAATAAAATGTGCTGGGGCAGTTGGGTAGTCACATTCAAAAAGACAAAGTTAGATTCGTAACTAACATAATGCTCATAAGAATATCACCAAATAAAAATTTAAACCTGTGTGGAAAACAGACAAAACTGTAAAATATGATAAGAAAAACAGAGGAATTCCTTTGTAGCGGCAGAATAAGAAAGGCTAACTGTGGCTCTGAATCCAGGGGTTATGAGAGATAATAATGATGCACTCAAATCTATAACAAACAAAAGCCCTCTGAATGGCAAATGATAGCATTAGCAATGATGGCAATAACAATGCACCAAGGTCAATGTCAAAAGATAAGTGACAAACTGGGAAAGATACTTGTCACTTATATCTTAAGCAGCGTAATCTCCCCACTCCATATTTTTCACAGAAAGGAAACATAAGTGCCCTTAAACATATGAAAAGATTTCAACTTTAGTCATAAAAAAATGACCGTAAATCAGAACTGCATTAGGTAACCATTTCTCGCCTATCAGATTGGCAAAAATCCAAGAGTGTGATAACACACTCTACTGGCAGTGTGGTGGAAAAAGGATTTTCTATAACGCTAGTGGGAGAGTCCTATAAAGGACAATTTGGCAATAACAATCAAAAATGCATTTACCCTTCAACCTACCAGTCCCTCTTCTGGGAATTTATCCTGTAGATATTGGTGCATGGAAAAAAAAATGTCATTTATACAGGCTTATTGATTGCAATGTTGTTTGTAATTACAAGATTTCAAAAATTTTAATATTCATTACAATTATCTTAATGCCCATTAATGGGGACTAATTAGATAAAATAGAGCATAGCCACATGATGGATACTATGCAAATGTAGAGTAAAAAGTGAAACTTACAGTGAGTAGTAAATACTAGAGATTTAATGCATGATATAGTGAATAAAGATGGCAATGCTGTATTATAATTATCAACTTGCTAAGAGACTAGGTCTTAACAAATTCAACTTCTAAAAAGAAATGACGATTATGTGACAAGATAGAGATGCTAGTTATTGCTACAATGGCAACCATATTACAACATAGAGATATATCAAATCAACATATTGTACCTCTTAAATTTGTACAATGTTATGTCAAATATATTTCAGTGAAAAATAAAAATATATAATAAAAAAAGAATAGAAAGTAGATCTTTTCTACATGTTAACCTAAAAACATTTCCAGGTGTAATATTGTGATATAATAAGAAATATATTACACTACATCAAAAACTAATGACATACTGTTTGGTGACTAACATAATAAAAAATTAAAAAATAAAAAAGAAGAAATATATTTTTGGTCCCTCATCCCTGGCACAGATTTCAGAACAGTCTTGTGATTGATTTCCTGAGTGTTAAGGATGATAGGACCATCTTTTTTTCATTTGGTTTTTGTCCCTGATTCCTGACACAACAGCTTCTAAGTCCCTTCAAATCTCTAGACTGATGAGTGCCTTTTTGAATGCTAAGGAGTAGACTCCTGGTGCGTCCTTTGGTAGCTTCAGGATGCGTGCTGGTTACACAGAAACCAGACCACTGGAGGATTAGAGGACTGAAACTTTCAATCCCATCCCCCCCCCAGACCTTCAGAGGGGACAGGGGCTAGAGGGTGTGAAAATCACCAACAGTTAAAGACTCAATCAATCAGCTTATATAATAGAGCCTCCATAAAAAAATTCTAAACAAAGGAATACAGAGATGTTCTGGGTTGATGAAATGTGTCCGTGTGCTGGGAGGGTGACAACCCCAAACTCCACGGGGACAGAAGCTTCTGGGCTCTGGACTCTTCCAGATCATGCCCTACGTGTCCCTTTATTGGAATGTTCATTTCTCTTCTTTATAATAAACCATAAGAAGCAGCAAAGTGTTTCCCTGTGTTCTGGGAACCATTACAGCCAATAATGTAACCTGAGGAGGACAAACAGCTACTAAAGTCACTCACCCAAAAGAGGGACTCGAGGCTGTTTTGTGTCGGCAGGAAGGCTGAACAAAGCAGGACTCTACAGTCAAAAGTTGCAGCTTGTAGACTCAGTCCAGCAGCTCACTGGTTGCATTTTCTGAAAATAAATGTACCATGGTGCTAAAGACTAAGATCTCCAAAATCGGTTGGTTTAGATTGAGCCCCAAGCACACCTTTTATACAGGATGTGAACTTGGCCAAGTTATTTCACTTCTGTAAACCTGTTTTCTCATCTACAAAATGCGGGTGATAAAGGGGAAGATCATCCACATATGGGCACTTAGCACAATGCCTGACACATAGTAAGGGCTTAGTAAATGGTAACCATTAATAGTATTATTTGGCCTGTGTTAAAGGGGCCCGTTATTCTGAATCTCATTAGGCAAAATATCATGCAAGGTCATTGCAGTTTTGAAGGAGGGGTACCAGATACTTTCACCATCTCTCTGTCATTAAATTCTCATTTCAACTCATTTAAATTAGTAAGGCCCTCATTTGTACAGCTCCTACTGGAGCCAAGTGTGTAAAGCTATGAGTGTAAGTGTAGCGCGTCTTCCAAATGAACCCACTCTTTATGTTTTGGGTGTCGAGGGCTACCCCCATACAACAGGAAACAAGCCCCTTCCGGCGACTTAACCACATGGGGGAGAAAACCTCAACTGTGGGTTGGACATCTTTGATCGAAGGCAGCAAATCCTTTAAAAGCAGTTAAATCATTTGGCTTCAGGAAATCTTTGGCATACAGGGTGCAAATAGCAGTTTGACTTTTTTCCCTAGCTTTATTGAGATGTTATTGACATATAACATATGTAAATTTAAGGTGTACAATGGGATGACTTGATATGTGTATATATTATGAAATAGTTCGACAATGAGGTTAGTCAACACCTCCATCCCCTCCCATAATTACCATTTTCTTGTAGTGTTAACAGTTAAGATCTACTCTCTTAGCAACTTTCAAATATATAATATAGTATCGACAACTATACTCCCCATGCTTTATGTTAAATTCCCAGAACTCATTCGTCCTACAGCTGGAAGTTTGTGCCCTTTGACCGACATCTCCCCATCTCTCCCACCCCCAGCCCCTCTCGCTTCTCTATCCTATCTTGGATATCTCCATATTCTTGCTCACCAATGGAGGCAGAAAGGAAACTAGTCCTCCACTGTCACCTGTCTACCTCTTATATGTTAAGATGGACATCTTCCAGCATGACTGTTGACCCACAGATATGGCTCCATTTCAATGACTTCTGAGCCCCTCTCAAGAATACAGGACAGGGGCACCTGGGTGGCTCAGTCAGTTAAGTATCCAATTCTTGATTTCGGCTCAGGTCATGATCTCAGGGTTGTGAGTTTCAAACCTCATATTGGGCTGCATGCTGAGTGTGGAGCCTGCTTAAGATTCTCTATCTGAGGGTGCCTGAGTGGCTCAGATGGTTGAGTATCTGATTTCAACTCAGATCATGATTTCAGGGTCCTGAGATCGAGCCCCACATCAGGCTCCCTGCTTGGCAGGGAGTCTGCTTCTCCCTCTCCCTCTGCTCTTCCCTTTGCTCAGGCTCTCTCTCTCTCTCTCTCTCTCTCTCTCTCTCTCTCTCTCTCTTTCTCTCTCCCCCTCATTCTCTTGTGAAAAAATAAAATCTTTTAAAAAAAAGATTCTCTCTTTCTGCCTACCCCTCCCCCCACTCCCACATGTGCTCATTTTCACTCTCTCATTCTCTCGCTCTAAAACAAAACAAAAGTCAGGACAGATTTGAGCGCCTTTCCATGCCCATCTGAGGCCAAGGAAAATTGTGGGATCCTGTCTTACAACCTTCCTGCTGAGATAAGCACAGACAACACAGCAAAAGTCATTTGTACCTTTTGCCAGGTCTAGGTTAGACATGTGATAGATTTCCAAATGTTTGCCACCTCTCTAGACTTTACCCAGGAAGTGAGACAGAAGTCACCCTTATCCTCAGTAGTTTCCAACGACATGCTGGTAAACGTCTACCAACCAGTTCTCCAAGGGGAAAAGTCTTGATTTGTCTCAGCTGCCGATCTCTGCAGCGTAACAATTCTCACCGTGGCCAGTTTCGAGCTCCCAGGGTGAGAACCCTGGAGGTAGAATTGGGCAGAGACGCCAGGCTTGGCTCCCACAAGCAGGTGCAGCGGCTTCAGCACACATTGCCTCACCTGAACTGAAGTGCCTGCAGTCCTCACTCATTCGACCAGCCCAGGGCTCCGTCCAGGAGCACCTCAGGCAAGGACCTCTCCTCAACACCCACCAACATCTGTTCCATCTTCCCATTTCCAGCCCTAGTCTGGCCACTCTGGGTCTCCTGGAGGCTGGAAGCCCTGGCTTTGCCTGCTACAAAGTCATCCAATGTTTATCCTTCGAAAACAATCCTAAAGCTTGACTTTGTATTTCACCGTTCAGTGACAACCTCCTATAGGTAATAACGACTTGCGTTCTTAGTGCCAAACTGGGAGAGAAAAACAGTTTAACAGAAAATGCCAGATTGGGGAATGGAGGTGAGAAGGATCTATATTTACTATATAGAAATAATAGCTTACTCCATTATAAAGCATTCACTCCCTCTCACCTCCCAACCCCACACCGGCTCTGCCAGCCAAAGATTATTCTCTGGGTGACAAAGATGTGCCATAGTTTTCAGTGGTTGCCCAGGCTACAAACTCGGGTGCGCAAGAAACACAATCTCATTTATTTTCCTCCATAAGGGAAATGAACATTTTTAGGATACCAATCTGGCCAATTTATTAATATTTAAAATGCATGGACTCTGTAACTCCACAATTTCATATTTTTTGTATATACCTATTATAGGCTGAATTGTGTCTGCCTCCCTCCCCTTATTCATATACTAACCTCTCAGTACCTCAGAATGTGACTGGTTTTTGAGATAGGGTCTTTAAAGAGGTAAGTAAGGTAGGATGAGATCATAGGGGTGAGCCCTAATTCAATAGGACTGGAGATTAGGACCCAGAGGGAAGATGGTGAAGACGTGGGGAAGAAAATCCCCTGCAAGCCGAGGAGAGAGGCCTGGGAAGAAATCAGGTACGCCAATACCTTCAGCTCAGACTTCCTGCCTCCAGATGTGTGAGGAAATCAGTTTCTGTTCTTGAAGCCACCTGGTCTGTGGTGCCGTGTGACCGTGGCCCCAGCCGACTAATACAATTCCCTAGAAAAGTACTTGCCCATTTGTACAAGACAGTTATTCGTGGAGCAGCGCTTGGACTCTGAGCACTTGACTGCAAGGAATCAGAGAGGACCGAGGACAAGAGAGCATAATCCTGCTGCGGGCACTATGAGTGAGCGTCCCCCCCAACCCCCTCCACCCCCGAGGCTCCAGGGCCCCTCTGCTGACTTCCAGCAGCACCACCTGCTCTCCTTGGCTGAGGGCTTTCCCGTGGCTTCCATGACCTGCCGGGTGTCCATGCCACTGACGTTCCTCACTTCCCTCTGCATCCCAGCATCCTTCTCACGGGGACCGAGGGGAGTTCCCGCCACCCTCCGTGCTGAGCTACAAGCTCCCTGAGTTCTGCCAGCTGTGCTAAGCTCCAGGTACTCAGAGTGGTAGCTGGTTAATAATACAGCCCCTTTACTGGATGCTTCTGTGGTTAATCTCCAAGGTGGGGGCATTGCTGTGGTTGCAGTTTTCGATATGAAAAGCATCCTCTCTCTTTTTTCTTTTTTTCTAACTTCTCTTCCAAGTCCCGCTCCGGTGGGTGGTAAAATGCAGTCAGGGGAGAGCGTGCACGAGCTCCAGACAGAAAGCTGCCCTTGCCGGTGGCACACCTGTCGTGGGGTTCTGCCCGCCTAGCTGCCCCAACTTCCTGTCTCTCGAGCTAACTACAGTTTCTTCACCTACTAAGTTAAAATTATATTTATCCTTCCCAGTGTCCCTCATCTCCTATAAAATAGAGCACTTTTAGGCAATAAGATAGAAAATTACAATCACAGTTATAATTCTCGAGCTCTTAACTGGGTGTCTGCATTAAGTTGCTCCCCATGCGTGAAATTATTTAATTTCCACAAGAACCATTTGAGACCACGTATTATTATCTCTATTATTATTATTACCCCTGTTTATAATCCGTATTTAGCATACTCTCAACTAGAACTCAGAGAAATTAGGACTGACCCAGGATCACACAACGAGCAAGAGGTAGAACCAAGATTCAAGCATCTTGTCGGATCCAAGAGTGAATGCTCTGTTTAAAATGAACACTGATAGGTGTTTCTTTTTTCTAGCTTCTTCGTTGTCTTTTTCTTTTTTTTTTTTTTAAGATTTTATTTATTATTTGAGAGAGAGAGAGAGAGCAGGAGCAGGGGGGTGAGAGAGAAGCAGGCTCTCTGCTGAGCAGGGGATCATGGGCTCATGACATGAGCCAAAGTTGGACACTTAACCAACTGAGCCACCCGGGCACCCCCAGCTTCTCTGCTGTCTTAAGACTGTTAAAGAAAATCTATCGCAGGAAGACTTGTGGAGATTGATTCACTCCCCCAGAGAAAAATACGTTAGCATACTCTAACACATTGGACCATGTACCATTGCCATGTCTGGATAGGAGATGCCTTGCAGAGGGCACGGAAATGATGCCTTCTCTAGAATCAATGCCTTGGACCATGCAAAATCAGAAGGCAAAGACAGGTTAAGTGTTCTTTAAAGCAGATTGGTTTGGTAGAGGGAAAACCATGCAAGGTTTGTTATATTTTTATTTTACTCTTTGTGAACAAAAAGGAATGGCAGGAAATGATACATGGCAGTGTTAGTGTTATTAACTCACACTCAAACATATACTTGCACACGCACAAACCACACATACCATGTCTGACTGTAACTTAGATAGATATTTTTGCTATTAGCAACTAGGAAAGAGTTTAACAAAGGGAATCTGTCATAGGAAAAAGGAAGACTGGCTGGCGGACTATGCGGCCCTTACGAGAGAAGAAAGTGTCCGTAAATATGAACATTTGAAAATCCATAAAGCATGAGTAGAAAATTACCTTTCTCCTTGTATGGAATTTAAAACCAAATAGCCAAATGTCTAGTGGATGATTTTGTAAATTGCAGCTCTGACATGTTTAAATGGATTATTACCTAGAGACACTAAGATTAATGTTTGTGATTTAATGTGTATAACTTTTGCATGCATTTGAATGAATGAATGAACATATTCACTAAATTTGTAAAGTAGGAAGCGTTATCAGGTATTTTTCTAGAAACTTCTCCAATCAAAATATTCAGCTTCTACATTTTATTTTTATTATGTTGTTATTTAGTGAAAAAGGAACTATACATGTTGAATATTAGTCTCTAGTACTCTGTATTTTTATATTTCTTCAAATTATAAAAACAAATCCGAATGAAATGTCTTTTCTTGGGGCGCCTGGGTGGCTCAGTGGGTTAAAGCCTCTGCCTTCAGCTCAGGTCATGATCTCAGGGTCCTGGGATCGAGCCCTCCATCGGGCTCTCTGCTCGGCGGGGAGCCTGCTTTCCCCTCTCTATGCCCGCCTCTCTGCCTACTTGTGATCTGTCAAATAAATAAAATCTTTTAAAAAATTTAAAAAAAAAAGAAATGTCTTTTCTTGGTCCCCACATTTTGATTCTGAATGATGAAAGAAAGGGACAACTTCTTAGATCATTGATCCACAATGTTTTGTTAAGTCCTAGCAGGTATGCTTTATGTAGTAATTAATTTAAATGATCAGGCTAGGGTGCTGATAATGCCAGGTTATGCTAATTTGTGAAGCATTTTGGACGTTTCTTTTTCTTAATTTTTTATTTCAATTTAATTAGCCATGATAGAGTACATCATTAGTTTTTGATATAATGTTCAATGATTCATTAGTTAAATATAACACCCAGTGTTCATCACATGTGCCCTCTTTAATTCCCATCACCCAGTTACCCCATCCCCCCACCCACCTCCCTTTCCACAACCCTCAGTTTATTTTCCTGAGTCATGAGTCTCATATGGTTTGTCTCCCTCTCTGATATCTTCCCATTCCGTTTTCCCTCCCTCCCCCTCTTGTCCCTCTGCACTATTCCCTATGTTCCACATGAGTGAAACCATATGGTAATTGTGTTTCTCTGCCTGACTTATTTCACTTAGCATAATACCAGTTCCATCCATGTCGATGTAAATGGTAATTAGTCATCGTTTCTGATGGCTGAGTAATATTCTGTGGTATTTATGAACCACATCTTCTTTATCCGTTTCATCTTCACAAAATTACAGGTCATGCCTAATAATGCTAATGGTTCTTCGTGGAACCAAAGAGTTAATGTTGTCATGCAAACCTACTTTCAATTTTCTTTGATTTGTCCAGAACCTTAACTGTTTTGACCTGAGTAATTTTTTAACAGGAACATCAAATGCTAAGGTACTCATTGTGGGCAAAAGCTTCCTGAGTAACATGCCCAAACTCTGACTGTAATTGAATTTTAAGTGTAAAGCTCCATTTTCCCTGAATGTGTGGCATTTAGGTTAGTTTATATTTTCTTCTCGAAATTACAAAACTTTGAGTTTTATATCATCAATCTCTAAAATAAAAAATAACTTGTAGCAAACAGAGGAAATCTTTGGTATTGTTGGGTATATTAATTTAGAGACCAACCTCGCCTATCTTTCCTCTCATCAGTAATTATGGTGGGTCCTTTACCTCTGCATTGCCTGACTCATTCCTGATAACATCTCCAATTCATGGTTATGCTGATACAGTTTGCCTATCTCAGATAATTGATTCCACCTTCTAGAGTTGCTGAGTCACAAGACCGTAGTCTTTTTTGCTTTACCACATAACGGAAACAGACAAATCATTTCGCCACCCCTGCCCCATACTGTCTCCGTGTGAGCTCAATGTAGGTCATCACAGATAGGGCTTTTATGCCAGATGCCACAATTTTTTTAAAGATTTTATTTATTCATTTGACAGAGAGAGAGAGAGAGAGAGCACAAGTAGGCAGAGCGGCAGACAGAGGGAGAGGGAGAAGCAGGCTATCCGCTGAGCGGGGAGCCTGATGCGGGGCTCAATCCCAGGACTCTGGGATCATGACCTGAGCCACAATTTTAAGATACACTGCCTCCTACTTTCTAGATTTAAACTTAGGCTCTCTGAAACATGCTCTCTACCCCCCACCCCCATTATTTTAATGAAAATTTGCCTTCAACCCAATAGAACATTTTGAGCACATGAATAGGGGATATGAAACACCTTTAGAGACCTTAAGCCATGGAATCTTAAATCTTGTAGATGAGGAACAGAGTCAAACAAGTTTAACCAGCTTGCTCAAGGTAGAGTTGGAATTTGACCGTAGGTTACTATAGCCCCAAAGCCAGTAGCTCAACTACCTCAATATCAGAAATCAGTTGGAAAATTATACACACAGACAGACCCCCGGGCCCTATTTCTGGGCAGTACCGTGGATGGATCATGGAGAGTCTCCCGCTGCAATCTATTAGCTGCTATTTGTAGCTTATTTTTATTTTCTAGGTGGACTTCAGCCAAGAAAGGAAACTAAACCAAGGTATTTTAATTTTTTATTCAAATATAATTAACATACAATGTCATATTAGTTTCAGGTGTACAATATGACTTAACAAGTCTGTACATTTCTCAGTGCTCATCCCGATAAGTGTGCTCTTAATTCTCTTTATCTCTTTCACCAGATCCCTCCACCTCCCCCCACCTCCCCCCCCACCTCCCCTCAGGCAACTACCAGTTTGTTCTTTGTATTTAAGAGTCTGGGGCTTTTGTTGTTGTTGTTTATCTCTTTATTTCTATTTGTTCATTTGTTTTGTTTCTTGAATTCCACATGAGTGAAATCATGTACTATTTGTCTTTATAAACTAGGGAAGATGTGAATGGTTTAGAGCAGCTTCTCTTGGGCTGCCTCTTCTCCTTTCTGAAGTGGACTGTTTTCTATCAGGCAAATGACATAAAAAGAAAATCAGAGACTGGTCTAGTGGTCACATTGCTGAGCTTGAAACCGCCTCTGGTGGGTAAGTGGGGAGAAACCCTGATTTCTATGGTATAAATCCTCCCACCATGGCCAATTTCAAACGACTGAAGGTATAACAACCAAAAGCACACTCAGTGTCCCCAGTTCTCATTTCTCATTCAATTTCCAATCACACGCTGGGTCTGGAGCAAAATGAAGCCATGGATAGGACTAATGGATGGCACATTTTGGGGAAGAGAAGTGAAGACCATCTTTGGGATGACTACTGTCCCTCTCACTTGCCATATAGGAGGGATAGTACTGTAGGAGAGCTGTTCTCTGCTTGAGGGAGGCTGCTGTCCTCAGGGGGGCTGGGGGGGGGGTGATGAAATATGAAATAGGGCTATAGGAAGCTTGGCTCTCAACCTGAGAGGAAAAAAGTGGCTGATCTTTCTATGCCTCTACTCACCCTAGGAGAAAGACCCAAATGGTCAGATCAGAGTGCAAGTTCAACATTAGCAAGATACCCCCAGCCTGCTTTTAATCCTCGAGTTAAGCTACGAGGGCAGGCTGGCTTCTCACGTGACCAGGCCTGGCGGAACACAACCCCAACTAGTTCGATGACAGACACTGTTCCTTTGCCTGGAATAGCCTTTGCACAGCTGACTCATCTTGGGAAAGTGAGTGATGATGGCAGTTTGACAAAAACTGGGCCCTGAGCACGCTAACATGACTAATATCACCTCACCTAAAAGTACCAAGAAACATACTCCAAAACCAAATGTAAATGATTCTAGGATCAGTTTCCATTTTAGATTATTTGTTCCTTTGGCAAACTTCCAGAGGTCAGGATAACTATTTTTTGGGTGTCAACAACTACAACAAAGGTAAATAATCCATCCTATTTTAAAGTCCGTGAGATGTAAGCAAATATTTGTATGTCGTTATTTATAACCTCATAATATGAGATCTTTAACAAACTTACTGTGAATCGATTTATGAAAGCACTTTTGACCAAATTAAGCACTTTCAAACGGACTTTTCATTTGTTTTCTAACCAACAGGCATGAATATTTTGCAGATTTTATCTCCAGTACCTTCTGTGTCTTCTTGTAAACATCACATGTAATAGTTATGAAATTCATATTTTTCAGAAAATTTATGATTTGCAAGATGAAGTAAAGGGTAAGAAAACAGAACATGTCCTATGAATAAAGAATAGTCAAAAAGTATGTGTTAAATTTTTGAAAATAAGTCAGCCTTGGAAATGCTATATTTTTCCTATATTCATACAAAATTATTGTGGACTCAAGTTTTGTTGCATCTGAACAGCTGCAAAAGAAGCAGAACATTAAGTTAACCTGTTAGGAGTAAAATGTTTCTAAAAGATAATTATTTATTCCATGTAGTAACTTTCTGGAGAAGCCAAAAACCTGAAACACTTCAAAAAAACAGAATTGAAATACTTGATCAATTTTTATTTCAAAATGTCTAAAGTTTTAACTCTCCATTATACAAATAATTTTTCAAAATTGAGACATTATTCAAATGTAAGCCAAAGTCCTTATACAAATAGAATACACACAAAGATCAAAAATATACATATTCTCTCAGCAAAATTTGTTACATAAATAAGAAAAATATATACAGCTCGTATTTTCAATTTAAAGTACAATTGTCTTAGCACTGCAACCACATAAAGAAGGTACTAAAATAAAAAGAAATACTACAGCAAAAGTTACAGAAACAATAAATTCATCGTATGACATCTACAAATCATAAAGATACACATAACCAATCTTTAAGGAATATATACTTCACACTTGGATCTTAATTTTTACTTCACTTTGTTCATTTTTTAGAATATTCTGTGGGTAGGTAAAATTCACAGTTCTCCTAGCTATCCTTGATACAAAACGTACAGCATGTGAAGAAATCTACTAATTTCTACTCTGGGATAGGTGTCAAAAGAATTAAGTTGAATTTGTATGAACCTGTGTTAAAATTTTCCAAGTAAAATGAATTGGCTATTGAAAAGTCAACCAATTCTTTTTAAGTAGGAAATGTTGGGGGAAAAAAATCCAAACACTTGAAAAGTCTCAACATAGTAAAGCAATAAAGAAAGATTATGCCAATGGTTCCCTAGACTGTTAAGCAACTCAGCTAGATATACACTTAATTATGTTTTGCCCCAGAAATTCTCCTTCCTTTTCTGAGCTCGTGCCAGAGTCTGAAAAGCCCGGAGACTAGAAGCCGCAGAGCGAGCAGAGATCTCAGATAATCTGTCCTCATCTGCAATGAAAAAATTATAATCAGTATAGAAAATACCTCTAATAAAAATACTATGTTTTATAACATTAACAGAAAATTAAAGGCATCAAGCTTTGTAATATCAATATTGACTCTGTCATAAAAAATTATTAAAATATAAGATATTAACATTTTCAGGATAGTTCACTGTAATTTCCCAAGTTTACCATATTTAGAAATTAAGTATTTTAATGTTAAATGAGCGCTCTGTTTCCTGCCTGAAATCCCACAATGTCATTACCTGAAACACATGGCCTGTGATTTCAGTATTACTTGGAAACAATTCATCATCATACTGTCTTGTCCTACTTTAAAAAGCACAGCTGTTCTAAGCAAAAAGCTTTTATAAGCATTTTAAAAACAAAATGCTATACATTAACATAGTGCTTACATCACATTTCCAAAATAATTTCACTTAATGTAAAAATAATGTTTGACTTTAACATGCTACCCTTCATCATTTTAGAAATTCCTCATTCTCAGTAAGCAAATGTGTTTTAAGGTTATTTGTAAATACTTCTTCCATGAAGAAGAAAACACAGCTGGATTCAAAGTGTCCAGGTGTTGCATTTCAAAACCTAGTAACTTGATTTCTAGCTCACTGAATTCTGAAAAAAAAGTCCCATGTTTGCTAAGAGGAGAGAAAATCTTCAATGTATATGAACTTATAATACATAAAATATTAATTCAAATTTACGTTCATATCTGAAATTTATAAATTCAGTAATTTCACACATTTCAGGATGAATTAAAATAATAATTTTGATTGTTCACCCCAGGAATTCAAAAATTGCTCCTGCCATTATTAGAAGCAAATGAATTTATCAGAATGACTGCTACACAAGAAAAATGTCCATTTTCCCTAATCATATTTTTTTTGAGAAATGAAAATTGACAATATATGAACATTTGAAAAAAATAACAGATATATAGACCAAATTTCTGAGCTCCCAGCTAGCCAGGATGGAAAAACAGAAAGAGTATTGACCTCAGGTGTGATGCTAGGCATAATCTCTCTTATCATCTGTTTGCCCTAAAGAAAATTCTTCAAGTTGATTTTAGGTTCCAGTTTACTCATTTATAAATGGGGATAATTTTACCCTCCTCACAGGGTTTCATAGGTCTAATGAAATAATATCTATAGAAGTGCTTTGTAAACTATAAAGTACTAATCCAATGTTGAGATCATTAATACTATTATAAACTACTATATAATAAAACCTCATACTTTGATCATATGTTATTTCACTATTGAAATACCTTCATCATTAAAAACTTCATGCTGAGGCAACTGGAAATTGTTCATCTTTGCTTTTCCCACTTAAAAAAAAAAAGGCAGAAAAATTATCCTTCAAAGCCACCTAACAGTATATTTTATTTATAAGAAAAACTTAGTGAAAGTAGACTGTCAAAAATTTTATTAATTTTATATTTTTAATACAAATTATTAACAGACCACTATTTATAATGTGCTTAGCAAATATGTCAACAACAGAAAATTTCTAGAATTCTTTACAGTGACAATATTGATCTAACTGTATTTTTTTTAAAGATTTTATTTATTTATTTGTCAGAGAGAGAGTGAGAGAGAGCACAAGCCACGGTGGGGGGACAGGCAGAGGGAGAAGGAGGCTCCCTGCTGAGCAAGGAGCCCAATGGGGGACTCAATCCCCGGACCCTGGGATCATGATCTGAGCTGAAGGCAGCTACTTAACCAACTGAGCCACTGAGGCGTCCCTATCTAACCTTAAAGAAATGCAGTAGGCTCCTGTTTTTAAAGATTGATTTATTTATTGGGGGGGGGGGTGGAGAGGCAGAGGGAGAGGAAGAGAGAGTCTTAAGCAGACTCCATGCTGAGGACAGAGCCTGACACGTGGGACTCAGTCCTATGACCCTGACATCATGACCAGAGCTGAGGCCAAGAGTGGGACGTTTAACTGACTACGTCACTCAGGCACCTCAAGAAATGCTGTAAGCTTCTGTTAAAGATGGTAGATGGACTACACACATTTACAAGAATGAGATAAACCCATAGGACAGAGAAAATGAAAGACAATGAAACAGCAACAAAATTTCGGAAAATGGAAAGCAAACAGAAAAGCTGGGAGTGTATTATCGTCATACCTAAGCTGAACCTAAGCCAGCAGTGGAAGGAAACCAAGAGGCAACCAATTTGTTCTCCACTCCTGGCTCAGGTGTAGGAGTACTAAACACCCTTGAAAGTTGGAATGAAAAAAAAAAAAGAAAGTTGGAATGAAGGTAAGACTGAACCAGGAAACTGGTTTACAGAACTGTCTACCAAATCCTTCTTTAAATTTGCACAGCTGGCTAACTGCTCTTCCTCCCAAAAGAGGAATGGAGGTTTCATCTCCAAAGCTTTATCAGAGTGACTCTGACTGAAGGACACAGGTTCAACTGAGGGCAAGGGTCCCATATTCAAAACAGGGGAATTCTATATATCGTTTATCTCTTCAAAGCGATAGAACATGACATCCATAAAATGAGTACAGGACGCTATATAAAGGGAGTATACAGGGTTCAAAAATTCTTATAAATTAGAAATATCAAAAAAACTTTTTAAAACTCAGAAGAGGTAGAAAACAAAAATGAGCAACCCTTTCAAATTAAAATAAAAAGACAGAGATGGAAAATAGGAAAGGCAAAATAAGAAAATAAGATCATGTCCAATGTCAGAATAACAAGGAGTGCCAGAAGAGGAGGAAACAAAAAATGGAGGGAAAGGAATTACTGACCACATAATTTGAGAAAGTGAGGAACCAAGATCCTCGGCTGAAAAAGTCCACTGAGTACTAGCAAAACAGAGACCTGCGGTAAAAGCTCAGAGCACTGAGTGGGAAGAGAAGGTCCCTGAAGATGCCAGGGGAAAAGAAGCCACACACAATCATCAAAAATGAGAAGAACACAAGACTTTTCAACAGTAAAAGTGGAAGCTAAGAAAGAGCAGAACAGTGCCTGATAAGACCAAAGGAAAATAACTTACGACCTTGGATTCCCCATCTAGGCAGGATTTAGCAATTTCTGAAGACATTTTTAGATGTCTCGCCTGGGAAAGGGGTGCTGCTGGCATCTAGTGGGTTGCCTCTAAGTGTACAGGAAAGACTTGAAAGAAACCTCACACTTGGGGTGCCTGGGTGGCCGGGTTCGTTAAGCGTCTGCCTTCGGCTCAGGTCACGATCCCAGGGCCCCGGCATAGAGCCCCACATCAGGCTCCCTGCTCAGAGGGAAGCCTGCTTCTCCCTCTCCCTCTGCCCTCCCCTGCTCATGCTCCCTCTCAAATGAATAAATAAATTGAAAAGAAAAGAAAAGAAAGAAGAGAAGAGAAAAGAAGAGAAAAGCTCACACTTACACAAAAGTCAACTGGGGTTATAGCACAGCTGATTGTTCCAGAGAGAAGAGACTTTTCCCATTTAAAGAAATCTGTTACATTAACTAAAATACTAGGTAACATAACTTATTAACATATAGTACTTACTTAAGTCTTTGTACTCATCAGTATAACACTTTCATTTTAAAAGACAAAAAGTTAAAACCAAAATAATTACCATTATGCTGAAATTCTGGATCTCTCAGAGAGCCCTGAATTCGACGAGAGGGATGCCAGTAGGATGGAGCACAGGGTGGAGGAGACTGCCCAGGTGTGTTTGTTGGATATTCTGGAATTTTTGAAACTGGAAGAGTTACCTCAGCAAATTTGGGGATATTGGTTTCAGAATCTTCCCTCAAAGGCAGGGGATCAACTGTTTTTATACCAGCAGCTGGAGAAGTCAGGAGGGATATGGCGCGACTTTCTTTCTAAGTGACAAGAAAAAAAAAAAAATATATATAGATATATGTGTGTGTGTGTGTGTGTCTGTGTATATATAAAAAATCAAACCTTTAAACACACAAAAAATATAACCATAAAAGCTGTAGGAGAAATTATGGGGAAAAATCTACGTAACCCCAGCATGAGGAGGATTTTATAAGCCTAACAACCAATATTGGTAAACATATTTAGCTATATAAAAATATATAAACGTTAAAAAAATTTTAAATTACAAATTTGAGGAAAATATATAACTTACATATTGACAATGAATTATCACTGCTCATAAATATTACTTTTAAAGTAGTAAAAGAAACGGGGCACCTGGGTGGCTCAGTAGGTTAGGCCTCTGCCTTTGGCTCAGGTCATGATCTCAGGGTTCTGGGATCGAGCCCCACGTCGGGCTCTCTGCTCAGCAGGGAGCCTGCTTCCCCTCTCTCTCTGCCTGCCTTTCTGCCTACTTGTGATCTCTCTCTATATATATCAAATAAATAAATAAAATCTTTAAAGTAGTAAAAGAAACTAAAAATGGAAAAAGGATACATATAAGCAAATTACATAGACATAAATTACAAATAAGAGAAATATCCTACCTCACTGGTAATCAAATAATTTCAAAATAAAAGCATCAAGATACTAACTTTTCACTTACCAAATTAAAAGATTAAAAATATTTTTAAAAGCCACACTATAATACTCAGTGCTGACAAGGATATGGAAAAATTGGCACTCTCCTAGAGTGTTACTGGGAGCATAATCTTTCTGGGAAGCTGGTGAAATAGTGAAAGCCTTAAAAATTTGTGTTCTTTTATCAAACAATAACACTCAGGGAGTATTTATACAAAAATAAATAATATGAACAAAAAAGGATAATTTCTTTACAGCATTTTTCCAAAACAAAAAAATTAAAATATTAAGAAATAACAATAGGCATCTAGTTTTTAAAAATTGTTTTCAATAATAAACAGCCGGTATAACTATAGGTTGCATATCATGTTGCCTTTAAAACATAATTGTGATATTTAATGATACATAAATATGTTCACAATTCATTGCCAAGTGAGTAAAAATAGATTATAGTGGTTGCCCCTGAACAGTAGGGAGGACAGGATTTATTGTTTAGTTGGTCAGTATTTTTAATTTTCCACAATGATAATATATCACTATCCTAAAAGTCCTTGTATAATTTTACTTATTAGGAGAATTCAAGCCAGTGAAATTAAACACAGTTCCACGCTTTCCTAATTATTCCCTGTAAATGGGGCATCTGGGTGGCTCAGTTGGTTAAGCAACTGCCTTCAGCTCAGGTCATGATCCTGAAGTCCCAGGATCGAGTCTCACATCAGGCTTCCTGCTCTGTGGGGAGTACACTTCTCCCTCTGACCTCTCCCCTCTCATGCTCTCTCACTCTCATTCTCTCTCTTCTCTCATATAAATAAATAAATCTTAAAAAAAAAATTATTCCTCGTAAATGTGGCCTTTACACTTTGACTTTGGGTTTATCAACACAATATTCAAAACACTGCTTTCTGACCTTAAGTATCATTTTCTGCAATTAGAGAATGTACTGCTTTAAAGTGGAGAAGGCCTGGGGTCTTATCCAACAAACATTTCTTTTTAAATCAAGATCTAAAATAAAACCACAAATAATCTTCTTGCTTCCCTTTTTATAATTATAGGTATCACTTAGGAAAACTATTATTTTTTCTTTTTCTACGTATATACACAGAATTTAAGATGTCATATTGGTTTCACTACTGCTAAAAAGGCCTGAATGAAATCTCTAGAATATTCGTAACATACAGGGTTCCCAAGTTTAAAGTCACGGCTTTGGTGATCTGTTTTTGAGCCTAAAGCCTTCTCATTGGCCTCACCACCCCGCCCCTACCCCCCATACAGCCCATTTCCATTGAATAGCCCCCGTGATTTTTTTTAAGCAACAGAGTGGACAGAGGAGAGGTCCCATGCTACTGCTTTTTTTAATATATAAATTTATTTAAGATTTTATTTATTTATCTATTTGAGACAGAGACAGTGAGAGAGAGCATGAGAGGGGAGAAGGTCAGAGGGAGAAGCAGACTCCCTATGGAGCTGGGAGCCCGATGTGGGACTCGATCCCAGGACACCGGGATCACGACCCGAGCCGAAGGCAGTTGCTTAACCAACTGAGCCACTCAGGCGCCCCAGTGATTTTTATCACGTAAATCAGATCATGTTTGCTGTGTAGCTTTAAACCGTCCCAGAGCTTCCCAGTGCCTCAGAGTAATATCCCTCCCCCGCCTTACCCAACCTCCCTTCCAAAGCTCATTTCCTACCCTCTCCTCACCCCAGTCACACTGGTCTTCTCATTCTTTAAAACTCTCACTGCTGCACACTTGTACTTACTGCTCTTTCAAACTGGAAAACAGTCTCTGCTAATCTCTGCCTGAACACATCCCTCATGAGTCAGGTCTTAGCTAAAATGTCACCTCCTCAGAGGTGCCTGTCCTCACGGCCCAATGTAAAGCAACCTCATCCACACCTTGGATCCAGGTCCTTTGTGATTTTATTTGTGCTGAAATTTTCTTTTTAAAAAATTATCTATTTCTCAAAATGAAAAGGTAAGCTCCATGAGGACAGGGATTTTATCTTGATTACCAATGAATCGCCAGATCCTAGAACGGTGCCTGACACATAGCAAGAACACATTACATAGTGAATTGGGTGAATGAAAGTGAAATTCCTGATGTCCCTCTCCAAAGGTGATTTCTGTCCAGAGCTTTTTTACTCAGTACATGGTATCCCCCATCAATCCTGTTGGGCAAGGCAGAAACGTAGAAGTCATTCATGATCTCTTACCCCTCCAGTGTAACCCAGCACCGAGCCTTGATGCTGTTCCCCTTACACAATTCTTCAGTTTCACCCATTTCTGTCCATGCCTACCCTCCTTAGTCCAAGCTATCACCATGTCCTACTTCAACTACCCCAACGACCTTCTAAGGGTAACCACGGTCTACTCTTGCCTTCATGGCAACCAGAAATGTCTTGAAAATATTTCAGTGGTTGCCCATTGCTCTCAAGAGAATTATAAAAATTTTCCATATTGTTACCTTTCCCGACTCATCTTGACCTACTTCCCTGCCACACACTATACTTGCTTTTGTTTCTTAGAACCCTATGGGGGCCCCTGGGTGGTAGTTTGTTAAGCATCTGATTCTTGGTTTCAGGCCAGGTCATGAACTCAAGGTCATGAGATCAAGCACCAAATCAATCCCATGTCAGGCTCCACTGCTCAGTGTGGAGTCTGGTTAAGAATCTCTCTCCCTCTCCTCTGTCCCTCCCCAGGATCACTTGCATACTCTCTGTCTCTGAAATAAATTAATTAAAAAAAAAGAACCCTATGTTTTTTCTCACCACAGGATACTGACACATGCTATGCTTCTCCTCTCTACCCTTTTTATCTCATCAACTCTGCCTCTTCCTTAGTATCTCAACACAATTAGAACTTCTTCTACGAAGCATCCTGAACTTCCAGGAAGCTTCCAGACTTCCAGGAGTAGGTCAATTCCTTTCAGAATAGCACTATATACTGCTTTGAGACGCTTGTTAGTTTTAACTTTGCTTTTTTTGAGGGGGGTGTGATTCTTTAATTACTATGTATCTCTCTCACCAGACTGCAGGTTCCATAAGATCATGAACCAGGTCTATTTTTGTTCGCTATCATTGCTCTATGTGGGGATACAGATAAGGAACATCTGCTGAATGACTGAAGTGAGCCAACACATACTTGGGGTTTTAATATCATTTATAAAATATGAAAACGGTCCTTGACAAACCAATACCATGAGAAGTCTACCATAAATTTTATGAGAGTCTTGTTTAGGAGTTAAAAATGTGGGCTCTGAGAACACACTGCCTGGGACCAAATTCTGCTCTGTGATTTGGCAGCTATGATACCTCAGTTTCAACATCTAAATGAGAATTGCAAGACCAGCCTCCTGGAGTCATTACGAAGACTCAACAAGTTAATACATGTACAGTACTTAGTACAGGTCCTAGGACATAGGTAAGGGCTCAGTAAATGCTAGCTATTATGGTGGTTCTCACGTAAGTTACCCAAACTACTGCTGCCCATAACAATCCTACAATTAAATGTCATTAAAAGTTAACATTCAAAAAATTTTGGATATTATAACATATTCTCTCTGATTCCTATGATAAAAAGAGAGACATAGGATGATATTAATTGAGGGCAACTGAATAATGGGAATAATTTATTGGAAACTGTATTGTGGGCACAATGAAGCAGAGATTGGCATTAAAGAGCAATATTACTCTATTTTGTTAATTTAACTAATATTCAATAAATTCCATAATGAATGAAAATAATATATATAAATCCAGCTGCCAATATGGATTAAAGCTACTCATTTTAGCTGAGAGTAGTCAACTCTGTGGGTAAAGCTGCCTAGAAGCTTAGACCTTCCAGGTAGCAACCTGGGTCTCAGGGGGTGAGAGGGATGGGGTGGCTGGTGGGGGGACAGAACACTCCATGTGGGCAAGAGATTCCTAATACCTGATTCTGATGGGTCCAGTGACTATATTCCTGTTGTCATAAGCCAATGTATACACAAGCAGCAAAAAATAGTTTAGATTCTGTCACTCCAATAATACTCGGTCAACACCTATTTAATGGGTACCTGCTAGGAGGTGACTTCAGTACTGGGCTTTGGGAACAATTGGACTCTGATCCCATCTTCTTCCTCTCCCCACCACCTGAAAACTCTCCCCTGTGCCCTCTGAAACTCAAACAGCCACCAGCAAAATCCCTTAGATAAATTCAACCTCCTCCCTGACTGTTCTCTCTCTGACTTCAGCCATTTACTCCCAGGATTATATGTTAAGCCTTGCCATTACCAACCTCTCCGGACTTCCAATTTCTGACCACCACCTCCTACCTTTAAAACGAATCCCCATGGGTACTCAAATTTCAACACATGTGCAAAGACCTTCCACTGATCCTGTCATCTCTGCACTGTGCTTTACCGTCCTCAGTCCTATCCTTCTGCCCTAAACAACTCAACCTCCATGGCCAATCACCAGAGTCACTTCCCGGGATATATACCTTAACACTCTGCCCTCCTTTGTCATTTCCTCTTACTCCCTTGACAAAACATTCCAACAGTTAAATCCAACTCTCTACTTATCCTGCACCTCTGTGGCCAAACCTGGCTGGAGAAAAACACAAAGTTCATCATGACTGGTCTTACATCAAATTTGTGACCCCGAGCCGAAAATGGGCCCTTTGTGTGGTCCCGCATTATCTCTCATTTCCCTGGCCCACTCCCTCTCCCACTCTCTGAAAAGACTATCTCATGCCTTCTTTTCTGTACTCAAACCACTAACCTTTTCTTCCCCAGCCTCATTCTCAGTAAGGGTCTTTCTTCATGTGCCACCAAGAAACAATCCAGACTTAACCAGAGCCCCCACCACATCTCCCGATTTTATCAGCAGTGTTCACATATCCTGTGAGCACTGTCAGAGAGCTGTCAGAGTGCCTAAAATCAGCCCTTCCACTCGCTCCTCCCCAGACCCTACGCAACGTCTGGAGGGGTGCGAGGCACTCATGCACAGGTGCAAAGGGGCTGGCTGGGGCTGTAGCACCTTTCTCTCTCTTTAAAACTGTTCTTGTTGGGGCATCTGGGTGGCTCAGTCCGTTAAGCGTTTGCCTTAGGTCATGATCTCAGAGTCCTGGGATGGAGCCCCAGTCAGGCTCCCCACTCAGCAGGGAGTCTGCCCCTCCCCCTGCTCCAGTTCTCTGTCACTCTCTCAAATAAATAAATAATCTTAAAAAAAAAAACCAGTTCTTGTCAACATATAAATGTGCTGTTATCTCCTTCACCTTGACCTCACTCCCAACTACCACCTGTTACTCTGCTCTCCCTTCATGGAAAGACTCCCAAAAGAGTTGTCTGTGATGACTGCCTCTGCCTCCTCTTCTCGCCTTTCTCTTGAACTCACTTGTGTTTAGGCTTTTGTCCACACCCCCCCATCACCAAGACGGCCCTTTGTCAAGGTCACCAATAATATCCACGCTGCTAAATCCAATCATCAGTAGCACTGACACCCCCCGCCTCAACACCTCCAAGACGCCACAGTCTCCTATTTCCCACCACCTCTCTGGCTGTTCCTCATCAGCCTCTTTGCTGCTTACACCTCAACTTTGCAGTCCCAAAAGACTGGGGCCAACATGTGTCTACACGTACCTTCTCTATCTGTACCCACTACCCTGATGATCTCCCCCAGTCTTAAGACCTCACATATCTGTGCCACCCAGACAATAAAGATTCCAATCGGTATCTGCCGTCCAACCCCTCCTCCCACACTCCAAACTCGGAAAAGCAACTCCCTATTCGACATGTCTACTTGTACGCCTAATAAGCTTCTCAAATGTCATGTGTCCGAAACAGAACTCTTTGTCTGCCCTGATAAACCTTTTCCTGACACGGTCTTCCCCATCTCAGTTAAGTGGCAACTCCACCTTACTGTACAGGCCAAAAATCTTGAGTTGTCCTTGATTCTTGTCTTCTTCCCATGTCCTATCTTAATCACCAGCAAATCTGGTCAGCTACACCTTCGGTGCATAACCAGAATTGGACTCCATCACACAACCTCCACTGCTACCAGTAGGAACCAAATGACCATCACCTCTTGCCTGGATAGTGTAATTGACTCCTATCTAGTTTCATGCCCCTGGTCTCACATCCCTACTGTCTGTTCCCAACACAGCAGCCAGAGTAACCATGGGAAAAACCTAAGTCAAATCGTATCACTCCTCTGCCCCTCCAAAGGCTTCCCATTTCATTCAGAATAAAATTCAAAGTCTTTGCTATGACCAATAAGGCCCTATACACTTTAGTTCACTATGCTTCCAAATTCATTGTCCACACTCTCCCTCTCATGCTCTCTGGCTGGTCCCCAAGGAATCAGGTACCTGATCACCTCAGGGACTTTGCACTTGCTGTTCTTTTTGCCCAGAATGCTTTCCTACATATGTATATGGGTCACTCTCTCACCCACTTCAGATTTTGCTCAAATGCCACCCTCTCACCAAGAACTTCCCTGGCTTCTTCCTATTTACCTCCCCTGCTTTATTTTCTCCTTAGTACTTATCACTGTCTAAAATACTATATACCGCACCTAGTTATCCTGTTCATTATCTCTCTTCTCTACTAGAATGGAAGTTCAATAAGGGCCAGAATTTTTGCCTGCTTCTTTCACTGCTATATCTCCAGTGCTAAAGCAGTGCCTGGAACATACTTGGAATACAACTGCCACACAGTAGATACTCAATAAAAAGTATTGTTTTTCTTCTCTCTCTTCCTGTTGAGTCACTACCGACAAGATTTAAAAGTATATCAGGAGAGGGGCACCTGGGTGGTTTAATCAGTCAAGTGTCTGCCTTCAGCTCAGGTCATGATCTCCGGGTCCTGGGATGGAGTCTGGCATTGTCGAGCTCCCTGCTCGGCGGGGAGTCTGCTTGTCCCTCTCCCTCTGCCCCTGATGCCCATGCTGTCTCTCTCTCAAATCAAAAAATATTTTTTTAAAAAAGCATATCAGCAGAAATAGAATGTTACTGTAAGAAAAAAACAATTCAATGTCTTTGCCTTACTGAAAGCTGGTTAATAGCATCATCTCCACATACAACACACAGAATTTTCTAAAATCTGAATCTAGTATTCATTACATGTGACTAAAATGATCACTTCCTAAAAAGATGTTTTTCCTCCAAAATATATTTACCTTCCTAAAATCATTCTTTGCAGTTTCTAAGCCATCCTGAGAAGACATTCTTTTCCTTTGCTCTGGGACTGGAAGCCTCATTTTAGATGGAGACACCAAAACAGCACCACCTGGAAGAATGCAGAAGACAAGTCTCAAACTAAATTCTCATATAGAAAAAGCAGGTAAAATAAGAACCATAGCGTCTGCCCATTACCAACAGCTGGAGTGGTGAGATCGTGATGAGTCCTTTGGATTCCACCAAGTTCTCTCAGCTTCGGAGTAGGAAGCCGGCCTCCTTTTCCAGAAGATACAGAAGAAGAATCTGACCTACAGGTGGAAACAAACTACTATGAGGCATTTCCTCCAGAAAATCGGATTTAAAATATTCTGTCATTACTGTACAATAATAAAATAAACAATTTATAAGATAAGGCCATTTTGTTCCTGAAAAAATAACAAATCCCCATGCAGTTAAGAGTGACTGAATATTGGAAAAGAGGGAAGATCACTGCAAGTCAGCAACAATAGAGCAGAGAATTCTTCCATTAAATCGGGGCCTAAGTTTCCTATTAGGCACAAACTCATGATGAACTGATAAGGGATTTGGATTAGGAACAAAAAGCACCATTATCAGTGGTAGAGAACTACTCCCCAAAACAATTAACATATAAACCAACTAGAATTAACTATTTGCAGAAATTACTTCTTTTAATATTACAAAACATTATCTTTCTTTTTTGGTAAAACATTTGATATTAAAGAATATCAGCTTATTTTCCTTAAATCATAAGAAAGCCATTCTCTACTATGCAGTCATCAAAAAAACTGAAATCTTGCCATTTGCAACGATGTGGATGGAACTAGAGGGTATTACGCTAAGCGAAATAAGTCAGAGAAAAGACAATTATCATATGATCTCATCAATACGAGGAATTTGAGAAACAAGACAGAGGATCACAGGGGAAGGGAGAGAAAAATGAAACAAGATAAAACCAGAGAGGGAGACAAACCATATGAGATTCAATCTCCAGAAACAAACTGAGGGTTGCTGGAGGGGAGGAGGTGGGAGGGATGGGGCGGCCAGGGGATGGACACTGGGGAGGGTATGTGCTATGGTGAGCGCTGTGAATTGTGTAAGCCTGATGAATCACAGACCTGTACCCCTGACAAATAATACATTATATGTTAACTAAAAAAAGAAAAAAGAGGGGCCCCTGGGTGGCTCAGTGGGTTAAAGCCCCTGCCTTCAGCTCAGGTCATGATCTCAGGGTCCTGGGATCGAGCCCCGCATCGGGCTCTCTACTTAGCAGGGAGCCTGCTTTTCCCCTCTCTCTGCCTGTCTCTCTGACTACTTGTGATCTCTCTCTCTCTCTGTCAAATAAATAAATAAAATCTTTAAAAAAAAAAAAAGAAAGAAAAAAGAAAAGAAAAGAAAGCCATTCTCCCAGACACGTTTACAAATCTGGCAAATCATAATTAGCAGGACATAAATGAAAATAATCCTACTTCCTCCCCCAGTGGCTCAGTGTTCAAGTGTCCAACTACCAATTACTGGTGACTCAAATACCTGAGTCAATCAAATTATAAATCATATAAAAATGTCTGCTTTGTGGCATTAAAGTAACAGCTGTTCTCTGTTAGTCATAAAACCAAGTGTAAGCCACTGTCCTTAATGACAAAACAAAAAATATTAACTGTGTGCATAATGCTTCCATATACCGATTAATTTAAAACTCTCACCCTTCTTTTATCTTGTCTGCCTTAGATTTTTCATGTACTTCCAACTTCTCCAGCTCTCCTGTATGAACCTGCTTATCCTTTTCCGTTTTCTCCCCCTCTTCCTCCTCCTCCTCCGCTATTGGCTGTTTCTGCCTGCCTTCATCGGGGTTCTCTGCATCCCACGCCAGGCGCCTTCTAACAGGTACGGTGGGAGCATCTGACACACCCAATTTCTCTGTGGTATTTTTCTGGGGCTGCTCTTCCAAGACAGGCCTTTTTTCTTCCAGCGTTGTAGGAGGACATTTCTGCAAAGTCTTATGGCTTGTAGGATCTCTGCATAACAAAAATAGTTTCAAACTTGAGTTTGAGGTTTCTAGTTTATACTAAATTTAATGAGTCTGTCATTGCCTTCCAGTGTTCACAACGTTTCCCACAGATATTACCTTGCCCAGGTACTAAAGAAAGAAATCTAATTAAGAGTTCATTTGACAGTATAATAAACCAAAGCTACAATTTGGATTTTCTATTACAGTACTCCAAAATGAAATGTATATATCTCCTCCTACTCCTCCCTTCACACATGCACGCCCATACCACTGCTGACAGCACTCATGAATGTCCCCAAGACTGACATTTACAAATGTAAATGAGGACTCCACATGGTCTAACTTGTTCACTTACTCAATTAGGGTTTATACACAAACAAGTGTACTTGTGGATCGAGCAAACGGATTCAAATTTTACACTTTAGATTGAATAATCTTTTCCAGACATTCCTAAATAATGGATTTTGTGTTGAATTCTTAAAGTCAGATGTCATAATTAGAACTTATAGTTCAATTTGGCTTATACGACTTTATTAATATACTATAACAGCTAAAGACCATTTTATTTGCTACAAATCAATGTGCTATTTCTCTTATAAATAGTTAAATAATGTTCATTTTAAAACCCAAGAGAGCAGAGAATTGTCCCACAGAATCAGGGCCTAGGTATTAGCCACTGAACTCTGTTAATGAATGGTAACAGGATATTAGCCTATATTCTCTATAAGACTAGCTTATGTTCTCTAAGTTATCATTGTTGTTGCTACCATTTCTTTTTACTTTTTAACATTCTTTCCATCTATTGCATAATCATTCCTCATCTACCCTTAAGAGAGATTATAAAAATTATACATAGTATGAAGTCCAGTCTTCCTGATTTACACTATGTATTATTCACACATAGCTTTACTTTTCACACAGAATACACTAAAAATAATGAAATATAATAAGTGACTGGCATATCTCCATTTGACTGGAAGACAAATTTTGAGTGGTCATGTCAATTTCCTATATGATTCCATGATCTACCTAAGCTACAACATACTTTTGTGCCATCCACACACAACAGAGCTCACCCAGCAAGATCTAGAGCTCTAATGTTGCTACTAATGGTTCCTTCTGAGCTCGTGGTGGAGGAGATATCCCAACAGCAGTTGTTGTCAGACAGAATCTGATTCAGATGGTCCCGAGAAAAATGTGTTCCTTGAACTCGTTTCCTATAAAACTCAGCCTTCTCTCGGAGTTCTTTAACCTATGCAGGAGAGTTGAGACACCGTGTATTACTTTAAGCACTCCTTTGCAATTATCACCGCGTAGCTTATCAATGATGATGCACAAATGCAGCCAGAGAACAAGGAAAAAAGGCAAAAAGAGCCACAGACACTCATGAGACTATGTGCATTTTTAAGCAGAAATTAAAACAGTCAAGCTAAAGCGCAATGCAGTTATTTTATTTCAGGCCAGCAGGCAGGAAGAAGAATTTGTAGCAGCTTAGAAAAATATTGACACCTACTTTGTATTTCGACTGAAATTACACAAGTACTCTAAGCATTATTACAGGTTTTAAAAACTCAAAAGCAACCAACCTCCGCATACCACATGGCATTTAGAGAAGCCTAGGAGAGGAATACAGAAACACACTTAATGACAGTTAATGTCATAGTTATTAATGGGAATCAATGAAATACCTTATTATTCTTCCTTCTAAATATATAACAAAGTTGTCAATCAATATTTTAAAATTATTTTTAGTAATATTTAATTCATTGAGCAAGATATCTTAATATTACCTTGAATACCAGCCACATTCTTGCCCGGCTGGAGGGCTATCAACAACAGGTACCTAATTATTATTTCTACTTCCCCATCTCTGGAAGAGTGCTGAGAGTAGGACAGGCCAGAAACCCCTATCCTGGCTTTATTTCTGGCTTCCACAACAGCTGCTACTGCTACCACAGAAGCCCACAGTGACAGAATGGTGAGGCTTCCTTCTCTCAATGCTCCTTTGGCATCAGCAGAAGCTCAACGTTTAAAAAATGTATTAAACAATAATTGTATTCAGCAATGTGACAATACAAAATAATGTTCTGATGAATTATAAAATAATCTGAATTCCCTAAGATGCAAATAACATCTTTTCATATGGAAAGGAACCTTTTATACTCTTTGAAACCCTTTATTTTATACATCATGCTGCCACCTGCTGGCCTCCCTAAATTCAAGTCCACCATGTAAAAAAATTAAGTTGCTTAAAATTGTTTAAAATCATCTTTATTCTTCAAAAACTCAATTTTTCCTATCATAAAGATGGAATAATAACCTTAAAAGGATATGCAGATACTGTCAGCTAAAATTTTCTCTCACTCATAGGCAAAAAAGCAAATAATGAAACTTGGCATTGCAAAAGCAACTAGAGAAACACCTCCTCAATTCCTCAAGGAGACACTCCTGAATGCAGAGGGACCAAAGTGTAATATCCGTGGGGAAGTAGCCGAAGCCAAGGACAGCACCTGTCATGGCGGTGGAAGAAGGCATACAATCCCAGCAGGGCCCTACTGTTCTCATGAACCAAACCTGAAACATTCCTGAATAAAGTCAACATATTTTCTTCGCTACCAAGAAAAATCCAGCCATGTTCACCTAACGTTTCCGTTAATTTCTAATCTTTAAATTCCTAGTAGCGTTTTTTGCATTTAACAGGTGGAACTGAGACACAGAGTTTGGATCTGTTGAACTACTAACCAGGGTATTTTGCTGTTTTTGTTTTAAGTAGGCTCCACAAGCAATGTGGGGCTTGGACCCAGGACTTCAAGATCAAGAGTCGCATGCTCTCCCAGCAGAGCCAGCCAGGCTTCCGCTCACCAGGGTGTCGTGAATGCACAGAGGCCTTGTTTTAAAGGGCCTTGCTATAATCCAAATTTTATTTCTATCAAGTCCCCTCATGTTTCAAATGTTTCACAGTTGCTCCATCACCTACATGGTCAAATCTTTAAGCTTTAGCACAGCTTCCTCATCTGTTCTCAAAGCCCTTCATGCATATCCCCATTAGCATTTATTTCATTCTACTGGAATTAATTGTTCTTGTCATTTTCCCCCATTAACCTATAAACTCCACAATGTGAGGGAAAATGCAGCACATCCTGAGTGTCTTGAGTATGGACTAAGGGTTAGGCCTGAGCTGGGTGGGTGGGAGCCAGAGATAAGCAAGAAAGTCCCCGCAGCACTCAATGTGCGCATAGTCCGATAGAGAAGGCAGACCTCGTCCTCAATGATAAATTATCATCATAACACTGGATGGTCCCTGCCATAATAAACAAATGAGATATAAATTGAAGGAGTGGTTCAAAAGCGGGTCCATCAGCCCTGCACTGCATGTAAGGTGGGGGTGGGGGCAGGAGCAGCAGAGAAGGCTGTATTCCATCCAGGTGGGAGGACCTACGGTCTGATGAATGAGAATGATGGGTAAATATCACCTCTATGTGCCTGTGATTCAGTTTTATTTGTCAATAGTATTTTTTTTAAGGAGATACTATGGAAATTCTCTAAAATTTTATTCAGTTCTATTTGTTACTAACATTCAAAACTTAATGTTTTAAATTTATCAGCAATCTTTATTAATAATCTTAGTGCTACTGTTATAGTGGTTTGCAAATACCTAATTTTAGATTTCTATGATCCTAAACTAATATGAAAAAAATAGAAAGTTGATTATTTCCTTAAGCAAGTTGTTTAACTAGGAAAAGAAAAAAACCTAATGGTATGAACTCAATATCAAGAACAATCCCGGGGTGCCTGGGTGGCTCAGTGGTTAAGCTACTGCCTTCGGCTCAGGTCATGATCCTGGAGTCCCAGGATCGAGTCCCATATCGGGCTCCCAGCTCCACAGGGAGTCTGCTTCTTCCTCTAACCTTCTCTCCTCTCTCAAGCTTTCTCACTCTCTCAAATAAATAAATAAAATCTTTAAAAAAAAAAAAAAAGAACAATCCCTACAGCCAACAAGTAGAGCCACTAAAAAGGATATGAATTCAATTACACTCAAAACAACATACACATCCCTTTCCAAGTCAAGTAATGCCATCAGACTATAGGATATAAATGCTAGAAGATTCTAGAATGTTTTCATTTCTGAATTTCTTTTTGCAAAATAAGAATTCAACGAAGTTGTTTAAAATTTATATACAGAAAATTCAAACTAAAAAAACTGAAAGATTAATAACAATGTTTTCCCCAAAAGTCATCCCCCTCAAAATGAGTCATCTTATGTCTAGCCGTCCTCACAATGTCTGTCAAATTACATCATGTCTCTCCAATGTGGAACTTCATCTTCAAATAAAGTCTTATTTGTGGAAGACACTTTAGGAAAAAGTATCTCAACTAATGTTGTTTGGATGATTAGAAGATTACCTAACAATCAAGAAAAAAGAAATTTAACACAGGTTCAGTTATTCTAAGGATGAGACCAAACAATCACAACTGCCAGTTATTATTAAAAACAACCCTTTAGAAAGTAATTGTGCCAGTGGCTCTATAATGGACATAATACATACACAGCCCCGGGACAAATAAAACCAACCACTCTAATGTTGTATCAATAGGTACTTGGGTCTTAGGATAAAATACCCAGATACTACACCACAAATATTCAAAAAGTTTAATATTTCAAGCAACCCAGGAAGAAATGAATATGACATATGGACCAGAAAACTATAAAACTAATATTCAAAGCTAATATCAAAAAGCTAATATTCTAATGATAATAAAGTCACTGATGTCCAAGTACATTTGAAGAGTGTGAATAATATTCCTTCATGAAACGTAAGGAGAGGGAAATTGAGGGAGTACCTTATATTTAGATGCCTCATAAGCAGCCATATAAGTAAATGTCTTCAAGTTAAAAACAAAATCTAAGATTTAAGTAAAATATGGCCCATATTAAATATCTATCACCTGGTCAACTAAAATAGCTGTCACCATCAGCAATAAAATTTAGCTAAAACTTCTTATTCTTTTCTAATTCCAATTCACTTTTTGAATTATTTTGCCCACAAAGGTTAAGGCAAACAATCACACCAATTTGAACATTAACAACCACCATTAGCAATGAATTTTTTTTAAAGCCTAAAAAAGTCATGTTACCAAGATGTTATAATAGGAAACCTTGAAAAGACAGGTCTTAAATTAGTATCAACAGAAATATTTTCTTACAATAGGGCAGGATAAGGACTATCACCTTGTTATGACTCCAAACAAAACAGTCCTCTAGTTCATTAAATTTTTAGATCTGAGGCCTTAGTACCAACTCATCTTAAAGAAGTCTTTTTTAAGAGGTATTAAGAGATAATCTTTCCAAAACAAAGAGCCTCTCAGGAGCTCAACCTAGTGAAGCCCCTAAATGTAACAGGCCAGTGGCTGACACCTAGTAATTGGCCACACTAGCCCTCTATGGCCACGCCCCGCACCCTGCCTCTGCCCGCAGCTTTTCCTCACTCCCCTTCAGACTGCTCAGAGCTCCTCGCCAAGATCTGGCATGGCCATAAACTGCTCGGAGTTTCACTGATGCAATGCAAGCCTTGTTTGCTCAGGCTTGCTCCCGATGCTCTTATTTTTATCTTTATTTCGGCAGGGGGATTATATGAATTTTGCCTCCAACAATAATTGGGACAGTTTCAAGATTTGCCTTTTACTCTGTATTGCTGCAGAGCCATGCTCAAGCAGGGGGAGTAGAGAGCACCAGGTGCAGCCACAGTGGAAGGAATCAAGTAACCTCCTGAAACAACACGTGGAATACACGACTCTCACCAGGACATCGGTCTGGGAGCTGCCGATGCCAAGAGCCAGCCGCTCAAAGTGCCAATGCCTTCCTCCAGAGGCTCATGACATAAAACTGTTAGCCACGGCTAAAAGTACAGAGCTAAATGAAAGATTCGTTCCTGATCCAAATTACCTCTTTCTTCACAATGATGGGGCAGGGGGGTGTATATTAAAGTCTAAATTGTTTTGCTTTTGCTTATTCACACAGAAAAGGCAGGAAAACATCAAGATGTGGTTTAAAGGATGGTAATTGCACAACAACCAGAAACTCCACTGTTTCTCACTGTAAGAAGCTTCCCACTTCTAGGATTACCCTTTCCCTCAAACCTTTCTTTAGGATCCTCAGAATTTCTCCCATATGTCAGGGTATCCCAACGCTGGAACTCAAACCTCTATCAGCACAGGCCACACGTCCCTTACGCTTACAGACTGTCATAGTATACACCGCCAGCGGAGGCCACTGTCAGACAAACTAACCTTGAAAATGAATCTTCAGTTGAGAGACCGGAGGTCTGGATGTTACTAAGAAAGCTACAATTCTACAGTTCTAGAAACTGAGTTATATTAACACCAGGAAATACTGGCTTGTAAAAAGCCTTTTTAACTTAAAAGACTTTAATAATAAAAATCTCTAGCTGAAAAAGGAGCTATCTGATATTAAAAAAAAAAAAAGGTAAACAACACTGATAAATTATATCCTAACATTTAACTTTACATTCCTGATACTTTCAGTGCTACTACTGTATCACACATCTTTAAACTGTAGTCTCTATTACTAAATGAAACTCAATGTGAAATCAAACGAGGATCCGAGCTCAAAGAAAATGTGAGTTTACTAAGTTTATGTATACTCACCTGATCTGGTATGTTTTCTTTCACACGGGTCCAAGCCCCGGCTTTATACAAATACTGGGCTGGGCTCAGAAATTTTGCCCTATATTCAGAATTCACCTTCCTAACAGAAATGAAATGACAGTAAATACTTCACCATGCTGATCATGTAAATACCATGATGTTTTTCTTCTAACATACGTACCCAAGCCTTTGATGTCTCCAAGGAGTAAGCTTCTTTTTAGGCTGGTTTGACTCTTTTGATTCCATCTCTGCTTCTAATTTTAAAGGATCATCTGTTTTATTACACTAAAATGGAAATAATTTAAACATTTTATGTTTAAGATATATTACACATTAAAGTGAAAACATAAATGTCATAAAATATAATCGGATATTGTATTATAATTCTGTTTGTAGAAGTAAGTTTCAACTACTAAAGATAACCTAGAAGTCACAAACGATCAACAAGCAAGTTTTGAAACTAGTATACCTGATTGGGTTTTGGAAGTATAGCTCAGGATTTGGTTCACTTTATAACAAAGACATTGTATATCCTTAGCTAGGAAAAAACCCCTTTTAATTAACAAATAAACATCTAAATAAATAAACTTTGATGTAACTATCTATTGAATAGTGCTTTTACATTTGCTTTTGATATTCTAAATTTATATTTAATTGTGTTACAGTAATTAAGTAGGTTCGACACCCAGTGTGGAGCCCAATGTGGGCTTGAACTCATGACTCTGAGATCAAGACCTGAGCTGAGAGCAAGAGTCAGATGCTTAACCTACTGAGCCAGCTAGGTGTCCCTAGTGTTAAAGTAATTGCACATAAGGTCCCACTGAGTAAGTTACCAACCACATTGCTTTACTGAATAACTTAACCATTTTTTTCTATCTGATATCACAGATCCAAAAATATGCATATATGTGGGTGTACAGAAATAAATATATAGATGCCAATTTTAGTCATATTATTTATGACTAAATAAACTAAATAAACTACTAATATGGCTTTTAGTCATATTATTTTCTATTATTTTCATATTATTTTCTATTATGTTCTATTTTTAGAACCCATAAAGTATTAGCTATAACATGCCAGATGATTTGAAAATAGGACTTTACTCCATTTACCTATAATTTACAATAATTTTAACCTGACACTGTAACTTAAATAAGATGTAGTTTCAGAGGCAGGTATTTGCACATGCTGAGGTAAATCACGTAACTTAGACTAGCTATAATTTGGCACGCTGAAGCTTTGGTTTAAAATGCATGTATATATACTTTAACTAAGTAAAGAAATAATATAAACTAACCTAACTTAACATAACATAACAAAGAAGGACCTAGATGGCTCAGTCTGTTAAGCATCAAACTCAATCTCACTCAGGTCTTGATCTCAGGGTCCTGAGCTCAAGCCCCAAGTTGGGCTCCACACCCAAAAACAAACAAACAAACAAACAAAAAATTAAAAAATACTTGTACATACGTGTGTTTGTGTTTGATTTCCATTATTTAATTTAAAGTAAATATTTCTATCTCTACTTTTACCCCTATAGCTAGCGTTACTGTAAGGCCAGTCATTTGCTATTAGACATCACAGACTTAACCACCGTATTGTCAAGCACTGGCCACAGTATTATATTTATTTAGTTATATCTCTGTCTCCCCACTAGCCCAAAAGCTGTATGGGGCTTACTTGGTTATCACGGTATTTTCAGTACCTACCTAGTGCCTGGCTCCCACTAAGTGCTTAATGAATATTTGACACTTAATGAACAAACAAATGAATTAATTAATCTAGCTAAAACCAAAAATCTCAGGTAGTGTTTGGTAAAAGAAAACATGTAGAGTCTACAATCCTAAGTTTTTAAATTTTGTTTAAAGTTAAGAAGGGGTGCCTGCGTGGCTCAGACATTAACCGTCTGCCTTCAGGTCAGGTAATAATCCCAAGGTCCTGGGATGGAGCCGCACTTGGGGCTACCTGCTCAGCAGGAAGCCTGCTTTTCCTCTCCCACTCCCCCTGCTTGTGTTCCTGCTCTTGCTGTCTCCCTCTCTCTCTCTCTGCCAAATGAATAAATAAATATTTGAAGTTAAGAATTGATGAATACCTTCTTTTCAGGAGATATTGCTTCAAAATTTCCGTTCTCCTTCAAATCATTTCTTAATTTTGGTTCTTTCACTGGAGATAAACCCTTGAAATTTCTTCTGTATTCAGTTTCATGGATGATTGAGTTACCTTTGAATTGTGGAACAAATTTGCTTTTATTGTGGAAAACCTTAAAACAAAAATTACTTTAGTTTAGTTTTTTTTGTTGGTTAAATATAGAAAATTTAGTTTTTCAAATGCTTTAAGAATTTCACACATGAAGTTGAATTATAGGATACCAAAAAATTATATGACTTTATAATTTCATTTCTATCATCCAAAGGACAACAGAAGCAAAAACAGACAAAATGGACAGCATCAAATTAAAAAGCTTCCATACAGTAAAAAAAAAACAAACAAAAGAGGCAAACTATGGAATGGGAGAAAATAACTACAAACACTACAACTGATAGGTTAATATTCAAAATATATAAGGAACTCAAGCAATTTGATAGCAAGAAAACCACCTGATTTTAAAAATGGCAAAGGAGGGGCGCCTGGGTGGCTCAGCTGATTAAGCATCTGAGTCTTGGTTTCAGCCCAGGTCATGATCTCAGGGTCCTGAGACTGAGCCCCATAGGGGGCTCCACACTCAGCGGGAGTCTGCTCAAGTATTCTCTCCCGCCTCCCGCCCACCCCGCCTGCCTCGGTCCTCCCCCTCCCCCATTTGCTCTCTTCTCTGAAATGAATAAAATCTTTAAAAAAATAAAAATAAAAATGGACAAAGGACATAAAAACAGACATATACATCAATGAAACAGAATAGAGAGCCCAAAAATAACCTTATGAGTGAATATATAGTCAATTAATTTACAACAAAGGAGCCAAAAATATACAATAGGGAAAGTATAATCACTTCAATAAATGGTGTTAGGAAAACAGTCACATGCAAAAGAATGAAACTGGACCCTGTCAACCCAAGATGGATCAAAGATGTGAACATAAGGACTGAAACTATAAAAATCCTAGAAGAAAACATAGGTAGTAAGCTCCCTGAGATTGGTGTTGATAGTGATTTCTTTGATTTGACACCAAAAGCAAAGGCAATAAAAGCAATAATAAACAAGTGGGGCTACATCAAACTAAAAAGCTTTTGGACAGCAAAAGAAAGCCCCAACAAAGTGAAAAGGCAATAATGGAATGGGAGAAAATATTTGCAAACCATACATCTGTTAAGGGGTTAATATCCAAAATAATAAAGAATTCCTACAACTCAGTAGAGAAGCAAACAAGCTGATTAAAAAATAGGCAGAGGAATTGAACAGACATTTCTCCAAAGAAGACATAGAGATGGCCAACAGATATATGAAAAGGTACTCAACATCAATAATCATCAGGAAAATGTAAATCAAAACCACAATGAGGTATCACCTCACACCTGTTCGAATAGCTATTATTAAAAATACAAGATAACAAGCGTTGGCAAGGATGTGGATAAAAGTGAACCCTCGTACACTGTTGATGGGAATATAAATGAGTACAGTGATTATGAAAAACAATATGGAAGTTCCTCAGAAAATTAAAAATAGAACTACCATATAATCCAACAATTCTACTTCTGGGTACATTTCCAAAGGAAATGAAATCAGTATCTCAAAGAGATATCTGCATTCCCACATCCATTGCAGCATTATTCACAATAGTCAAGATGTGGAATCAACCTAAGTATCCACCAATAGATGAATGGATAAAGAAAACGATACACACAGAGGAATATCATTTAGCCTTAAAAAAGAAGGAAATACTGTCATTTGCAACAAAATGGATGAACCTGGAGGATATATGCTAAGTAAAACAAGCCAGGCACAGAAAGACAAATAGAGCTGATCTCACTTATATTGGAATCTGAGTAAGTGGAACTCAGACACAGAGAATACAGTAGTGGTTACCAGGGTCTAGGGAGTGGGAGAAATGGGAAGATGCCTGCCAAAGGGTACAAAGCTCCAGTTTGCAGAAAAAGCAAGCTCTGGAGATCCAAGGTACAACACAGTGACTATAGCTAATACTACTATATCATATACTTGAAACTTGCTAAGAGAGTAGATCTTAATACACATATGCACACCCACCCAAAAAGGTAACTATGTGATAAATGTGTTAATCAGCATGATTGTGGTACTTAACAATGTATATGCATATCAAAACATTACATGAATACTATAAATGTATCATTTTTAGTTGTCAATTATACCTCAATAAAGCTGGGGAAAAAATCCAAAGATCAACTTTCTACACTCATTACTATGTTTTGTATAATAGTTCCTATAATGAAAATAACATTTAAGCCAAAAAAAAAAAATGAACTGTATCTTTTCTCCCCAAAGTTTCCCACCTCTCCCTCCCATCAGTATGATAATAAATAAAATAAGCATATTTTAATGATATAAACATAGACATTCACTTTACAAGGCAATTCTGTGGTTAGCTCTTTTTTTTTTCCTTCCTTGAATTTTTTTTCTTCCTCCAAAAAGAGAAGATTCTTAACATTTTGAATGTCTGATGTATTCATTTATTCTGTTTTTCTCCTTTGCTCACTTATCTTTAGCTTAATGTAAGGGGGAAAAAATCAAGTAATTACTATGTTTACATTTTTATTTTTTTTTTTAGGATTTTATTTATTTACTCATCAGAGAGAGAGCGAGCGCACAAGCAGGGAGAACGGCAGGCAGAGGGAGAAGCAGGCTCTCTGCTGGGCTCGCAGGCAGAGGGAGAAGCAGGCTCTCTGCTGAGCCTGGAGCCCAATGGGGGGCTAGACCCCAGGACTCCAGGATTACAACCTGAGCTGAAGGCAGACACCCAAATGACTAAGCCACCCAGGCATCCCTATGTTTTTATTTTTAAATATTCCTTTTTATCTTTAATATTTTATAATATGGTATCTATTTTATAGTATATTACCACTATCTACAAAGAAAGCAAAAGAAAAAGATATGGAGCACAAATAAGCTATATTACTGCTTTACAATGCTGACTAGTGCATTAGATACAGATCAAATTCAAACAGAGTATCTTTTTCCTAAGTATAACCTCAAGGACTTTTCTGCCAAAAATTGTTCAGACTCCTTTACATATTAATACAAGACATCCTTTCAGAAAACAGGTGTTTGATAAAATACAACTGAATAGCTTAGAGGTTCCCTATCAACAAGCATTGAAAGTTTCCGTCACGTGACTCTTCAATCCACAGACCCTGAAATTGATATGCTTTGAATTAACAAAGAGCATTTGCTTCCCCCAAAAATTATTTGAAACCTTCACAGATGAAAGCAATAAAACTACAAGTGAAGGTATCGCCAGCGATTTATTTTATACTATACTTTGGAGCCTATAAAAAGAGAATTTCTACACAATGTTTCCACTGAAATATGTAAAAGCTATCAGTGGGGCTTTGATTTGAATCAGCTTTAGCTTAAAGGTGAAATGCTCTACAAAAACTGAGCAATTACAATTTTCAGGCAGTAAGTAATTTTGTAGGTACACTTACTTTCAAGAACACTTGGGAGCCCACAAAAGAAGTACTGTTCCTATTGATTAGATTCACAAAGGGTACAAACATCACCTCATGCTATTTTATATGTTCCTAAAAATGGTATACAAATACAAATTTCAGTTTTTTAGAAAACTGAGTAACAAATAAGCAAGCCCAAAGCCACTACAATTTAGTGGCTCCCGGGTATTATTATCTTAGTGTAAGATGATTCATATTATCGTCTTGTTGAATCTACCCTCACAGTCCTCAGGGGTATAGAGGTTACAAGTGAACGTTGAGATAGAAGAGAAAATGAATGTGAGGGCGTATGAAGGGGTATGTTTGTTTAGAGAGAAAAATGCCAAGATCATGAGGAAGAAAAGTCTAACTTATCAATGGGCCTCTGCAGATATTCTAAATGGGGAATTTCCTTACCTGGGCCTAGAAGTATGGTTAAGAACATAAATGAGAGTTAAGAGCCTAAGAACCGTCTAGGTGATGGTGGTAGTAAAACAACAGAATATTTATTAGCAATGGTTGTCCAGTACCCAAAACTGTACGGGTACAATGAAATCTAGTATCACATTTAGTTATCACCAGCGCTTTTGAATTTCATACAGTTAAACTGATAGTTCCTATTACTGCTCATTTGATACAAAAGCAAGATCATGTATCTTGTGTTACTTTTAACGTATGTTGTATTTATTAAAATATTCAAAGCAGTTATGCCTTTCTTGCAAGACAGAAAACATGTAACATATTAGTCAACAAGCACAATAGTTTAGATTAAAAACAATTTAATAATGTTTTAATTAAATAAAAAAAAATCTTACAGCATGCAGAAACTTACCAGGCATCAAGTTTCATTACCCTGTCTCATATTTAGTGTATGTGATGGGTCTGGCAACAATGATCATCAGTAGCCTAGGACAGTATCATATTACTACTATGAATCAGAAGTAATAGAATGGTTTTAGCAAAAATCTCATTTTCACTTTTCTAGAACCTACCTCCAGGCCTACTTCATCACCGAATTTCTTTTTTAACTCTTAGTTCTGCATAAATCTGCATCACCAGATAAGATGATGATACTTAAAAATGTATTACATCTATTAAACTACCTGATTGGCTCCAAAAACTGGAGCAGTTTCTTTAGGGGTCTTCCAAACAAATTGCCTTTGATATTCAGAGTTCCTCAAGATATCACGTGAAGGAACAACGGTCAACCCTGCTTTCTTCCGAAGAACTCTATCCAACTGTTAGGGAAAGAAAAATCCCACCCAGAGTCATTAAAAGGTTCTAGTCAAACTTTCTCTTGTGCTATGGTAAAAAACAACAAACAACAAACGCACATATAACATGAAATCCACCCTCTTAACAAATTTTTAAGTATACAGAATTGTTAACTGCATGCACATTGTTTGTTGTACAGCAAACTTTTTCAATTGATAAATAATCACCCTTTTAAACTGTCAAACTTTTAAAATTCCTTTCATACTACTGTCAAGGAATTTTATTTCTTAATTTCTGTGCATTCCAGAAAAAGATAGCATCTTTCAGTCCCTTCCCACGAATTATTCATAATTAGATCTATTACTCAGAAGCAGCAGCACCTCGCCTTATCCACACATTGCTTCTGGAACACCTTTCCCCTACCCACCGCTTACACATCACCTTCCTTGATTCTACTGTGCCCCCTTGGCTTTCACAACAAGACACGGATTCTTCACTTCTGATTGCCTCTCTGTGGTCCCAGTGGACATGAAATGGGGAAGCAGCAGCAGACTGGTGAAAAACGTAGGAGGCAGTGAGATGTCTGCACAGGTCCCAGCAGCCTATGCTTATGTGCTTGCAGGGACCTTCCCCAGGCCAGGTGTGACATAAGAGAGCAGAACTCCCAGATCTTTGAGATCCAACCAGAACTGCCCTTCCTTTTGCATTTTGTCAATTGCGATTCTGTCTGTTTACACAATAAGAAATTGAAAAGGACCTAGGTAGAAGTCAGCTCACCACCCCTGCCAGAGGTAATGGCTTACTACTCTCCTTCTCTGTCTCAATCTGATCTCTCCCTTAGGACTGTGGTGCTGACACAGGATGAATAAAATCCAGAAGCAGACTGTCCATCCAATGGAGAGATATCTTAGTATAACCAGTACAAAATGGCAACTCTTAAGAATAGAATTCCCAATAACTAAAGTCAACAGTCTCTTAACTACTCTATAAGACATTAGATAAGAAAGCAACAATGGAAAATTTTTAGGCACAAAATGTAGTCTTACTGAAATGATGATGAAATTTACAAAGAATTCTATGCTTTCAAAAAGAAATACAGTGAATATACCTACCCCATTATATACTTTTTCTGAATGCAGCTTGGTAGAACGCTCCAGGTCCTCATTTTCATTAACTGCTAAATGGTTTGCTATTACATCTGCATCATTTTCCACAATATCTGAAGCCCCTTCAGCTCTGGAGTCTGTAGAGTGAGATCTGGTTCTTTTGGGAACCCTGGAGGCTTCTAGTGCAAGTACTCTTTCTTGGTTAACATCTTCTTTTTGTTCTGCCTCCTGTGATTCTGCTATTTCTGGGGCTTCAGGTTTTGGGGATACAACCACATCATTCTCTGAGATTGCTCCATTCCACTCAAGAGACTTTGAAATCTGTGCGTCATGATAAGGGACTCTTCTTTTTGAAATAAAACTCGGCTCTCTTGTGATTCCTACAACATATAGTGTAAAAAATTGAAGCTACTAAAGTATAAAGTTACAAAGACAATTTTTCATAACACTTACGAGAGAAGAAATGAAATTGAAAATTCAGGTGAGATACAATGTCCTTCAAGTCGCGGGATACAAAAAAAATAAGTATAGTTTGTCGACATAAAATCTTTAACTTGGTTTTTAAAAAAAGTCCTGAAAGTTTGACATGAAAAAAATTAAAACGTGGGGTCACAGTGTTCAAGTTATCCTAACTTCAGTCACTAGAATCGCAACGTGACAGGCCTGGCAAGCGAGGCAGGACATGTCGCCTGCGTTTCTAATTACTTTCCTGTGCTACTTAACAGAACAATGGGCCCTGGTACTGTCAAAATTCGGAACTTTTCACAAAGCTTCTCTTATGCACAGCTGACCAAGAAGAGAAGGGATGAGATGTCATTGTGCTGGATCTTGGTTCTACATTTGCCTTGATTTCCTGAGACTTAAAGAGAATGAACCCTTTTAATAGGCGCTAAGATACTACTTCTCTATATTTCTGTCTGGCAAGCAAATGTCCAAAAAACTTAACCTTCTACCCAAGTAAGAGAAGCTCTGTGGAATGACAGTCACTGAGATGCTGTCCTAGTTTGGGGCCATTCTTTAAATAGAAGGCTGTGCAGGGTAGGGAAGAAAGTAAGACTAGAGGGAAGGAGAGGGAAGGTGGCTCGAAATCTGGCATGATATAAAACCCACAGTTCTTTAGCCTCTGGGATAGATGCTTTGGCCATTGAACCCAGGTCCCCACTTAAAACGCTTTCCTAGACTCGTGGCCTTCAAACTGGATGCGTATGTGTGTCTGGAGGCATACAGAGACATTCCGGAGGATAAGCAGAAACGGGCCGCTTAAGGGAATCATTTTGCAGATCCTAACTCTATACGCACTATTTCCCAACACTGGTCTGCCTGAGAGCAGCACCTGCCATCTGCAGTCTTCGTTCCCACCCCCGCTTTCCCACTTTGCAAAAGGGAGACAGACGCACCTCTCAGCCAGCCCCAAGGAACAAAAAATTCTCCTAGGTGTGGAGGATAAACAAAGGGACAATTCAAGAAAGTATTCACTACTGAGAATATCTGACAGCAAAGCAAAGAAAGCAGAGATTACAAATAACAAAGAAACAATGCCTTATTTCATCCAGGTCCACACCTTTCCCACCTACCTATCTTAGAATTAAAATTCAGGAGTAAGAGGGTTGTCATGTGAAACATTTATAGGAATTGAAAAACAAAGACTTTTTTCTCAAAGAAAAGAATTCTAATTTGCCTGATTAGTTTGCCACTGAGGACTGACTTTACCAATTATATAACGAACAATAACCAAAAACTGAATGAGCTACACCAGCAGCTCCAAAGTTTTAACAAAACACATATGAAACATATGCACGATATTCGATATGCCAGAATTCATATCCTTTGAAACTATTTGTTATACTTAACGATTAAAAACATTAAATATCAACTTAAAAATGTGAAAGGATACAAAGACTTTCTAAACCCTCTTAAGGGATCTAAGAGCAAAAAAGTTTGAAGACCACTGCCCTAGACTTCCCTCTGCTTTAACACAGAGAGTGGCTTCTGGCAGAATAGCAAAACGAAAGGGGACGATTCTCAAGTGGTCTGCCCTTCTCTTCCAGCATCACCAAAAATACACAAAAATACACAAAGGGGGAAAAAATACATTACATTAACAGAACATCCAGCCAATCCTAGGTAAAACTGTGGTTACTCCTTGCTGGTTTCCCACCTCCTTTTCTGAACATCCTGGAGTTCTCACTCTACTCTTCCCCTTTACTTAATATCCCCATTAATATACCTCCCCTAGAACAGTCCTGCCTTCATAATGTACCATATCCCAAAGTGGCTTTGCTCCCAGTCTTATTTCAACACACGCTCAAATGTAGCTGATCTAACTTAAAATGTTTTCGGGGCAACAATCTGGTTAATCCCAGTGTCATAACAGGCCATCAGGGGGATATCCATACTTTACGATTTACTTTGGATTAATCTAATGGAGCCTCAGATTTGTAGAATTTGAGTCATTTGGAGGATTCTGAGCACCACCTTGCCCAAGAAGCAGGGACCTTCAGTGTTTGAAGTCAGGCTCTGGGCAAAGGATCCTGATGCTTCAGAAGAACCCAGAGCCATTCGCTCTAGCCCACTCTTCCTTTTGTTCTCCAAATCTAATCCTGGAAACACTCTTCTCATTTTACTAATTTCTCAGGCTTGTGAAAATTATACTTATTTCCCATATGTCTTTTTTTCTCCTGGTTTCAAATATCTAATATTTGGGGGACATATATATCACACTTGAAGCACTCTCAGATGTGGGGCCCCAAGCACTCATCTGTATATATGCACCTGGCCCTTAACAGGCAATATCTCATTCAATCCCTCCCAGCAATCGTGTATAATGGGCTTCCTAAACCCCACTTGGTAAACAGGCCAAATTTGCCCAAGATCACACAGCTAATATGCATTCAAAGTCACGTTTTTTGCATTCATTCAAACACTAGTTTTAATAAGCACTAGAGTGTGTCAAGGCTGTGTGTCATCTACTAGGAAGGCAGACAGACAGAGCCCTTGCTCTTAGAGATCTTGTATTCTAGTGAGGGAGAATGAAAGAGACAGGTAGTATAAAATCAGTCTGTTTATTTTTCCCTTTACCATGATCTGGAAAACCTTGGCCCAGGGCTCTGACTTTCCTGGGATATCAAAAGGAAACATGTGTGATGACAAAAATACAGTTTCTGAACTCATGGGCTTTCCAAAAAAAGACTTGATTTCAAATTGTGGTTTTGCCACTTACTATGAACTTTTTTTTTTTAAGATTTATTTTATTTAATTGAGACAGAGAGAAAGAGAGAATGAGAGAATGAGAGAGGAGAGGTCAGAGGGAGAAGCAGGTTCCCCTCAGAGCAGGGAGCCTGATGTGGGACTCGATCCCGGGACTCCAGGATCATGACCTGAGCCGAAGGCAGTCGCCAAACCAACTGAGCCACCCAGGCTAAGGCCCTTACTATGAACTTAAGGCAAGCTGCTTAATCTAAGTTTCCCTTCCTTAAGACCTTGGGAGTACACCTCCCCAGGTTTATCTGCTCTCAGCTTTCACATGTCAGCTCAAGTATTACCTCCTCACAAAGGCCTTTCTTGACCATCAAACCAAAAGTGTATTCCCTCCAATCCAGCCCTCCCACAAGTTATCTATATACTAGCCTATAACCTGAAATCCCCTGGTTTATTTACTGAGTTACTTGTTTACAATTATTCCCTAGGGTTAGAGTCTTTGTCTGGTTCAAGGCTATATCCCTAGAAGCTGGGAATAGTCATGGCCTATAGGAACCCTCAAAAAATATTTGTTAAACAAATGAGAAAGCCAACAAGGCCAACCAAACAATGCTTCACAATTTTTAAACATTTTGCAAACTTAACCCCAAGATTTATTTAAGCTATAATGACTATTAGTCTGTTCAACTTACCTAATTGATCTGATCTAAGTCCAGCCCATGGATACCTTCTCCCCACTGAGGGATTATAAGACTCTGACAAATAGGACTTTTTCCACAGAAAGTTTCTCTGGTATTCACTCAGCCCCTGTAACACAAAGACAATTTGAGTACAATGCAATTAATGGATGTTGTTTTAAAGAAGACATCAATAAAAATAATTTCTGAACCACTACAGAAAGTTGAAAGTCTTGAGATTGATAAGCACAGAACTCCTTGATAACAGCTACTGTTTATCCAGCCCCCATGCTAAGCAGTTCACACATACATACTCTATCCTTTAATCCTCACAACCACCTGAGACAGATACTAGCAGGAATCTGAGCCTCTGAGCCATCACCTTTCTGCTGATTCCAAAGCCTGGTCTCTTTTCTGATAACAGGTGACAATCCAAATCCTTGTCATTACAATTATTGTAACTAATTAAGTTCTCAGTGAGTACACAATATCATGTATGATGCTCCTTGTACCTTCTGAAATTTTGGAAAGTCAACCAAAGAAAGACAAATTTCCCTCCCATTCTGGATACAAGCCCTTAAGATAAAAGAATAAAACAGGGCTGTGAAATGCTGTGGCCAATTGTTACATTGATGGGTGTCTGACAGCTACCATCTACTTGAAACTTACACAACTATGAACAATGTGTATTTCTTACACCCTATCTTTACATTGCCAAGGTCCCATTTCCCAATCCTTTAAAAGACATAGGCAATTTAAAGTTTTAAAGGGTAGGTAGGAGGTAGGGGTTAAAGGATAAACTGTGAGACGGGGCCACCACCGGTGTCCCAGTCTGAAGCCACCTTAGATCTCATTTCAAAGTGCCCCCTTCCTTCCCTACTCCCGTGTCCTCCAAAATCAGTCTCTCTCAACACCATCTAACGCTTCCACACTGCAACTTGGAAGTGTGTGTGAACGGAGAGGGAGCTAGGTGGAGGAGACAAGCATTCTCCAGGATCGTGACTGGCAGGCTGGGGAGCTGGCAGGCTCTGCGGGGCCCAGGAGCGCCGCGCCGAAAGCCAGCGACGCCTCCGCGCCCCGCACCCGCCCCGCCACGACTCTCCCCAGCAGCCTTCAGGTCCGGAGACCACGGCCTCACCTTGAAGCGCACCGGCATGTCGCCCGGTGCTGGAGCCCCCGCCACACCGACAGTTAACGGGACAAAAAGCCCCGAGGGGGCGGGGCGACAACAGTCGGTTCCCTAGCAAAATCCCAGGCCCGGCGTCCCCGACTACGCGCCGGCGCACTCTGCGCTTCTCTCCTTGAGCCCCGTCGCTCTGCCTTTCCCCGCCCATTCTGCGGTATAAGAACCAATAGAGACTCGGAGGACTTCTTGCCGTCGTTAAGATTCGACCAATCAGTGCCCGAAAAAGAGACGCCCGCCTCCCGTGACAAATCCCGGGGACTAACAGAAATGGCGGGCGGAAGACTGGCCAATGAGGTTCCCGGAACCGGGGTGGGTGGGGCCCGCGGGAGCTTCGTCCTGGGGAGCTCGGCGGCTCCTGGCCTTTCCGGGTCCCGTGTGACAATGGGTCTACCGACTGGTGGGATTCGTGTGTCGCAGGCCTCGCAGGGCCCGGTTCGTGACGTCATAAAACATGAAGGTGTGTTCTTAATTCCAAATCTGTGACGAAACCGAAATGTTTCTTTTACTGATATGAAAATGTTCAGGTCTATTTTCCTCAATACCCTTTCCTCCAGTTGACAGCCGTGTTACACTACTTACTGTCACATCAAAAGGGGTCGGCAAATAACAAAAAGCAGTAAAATTAACATTACAAGAGTCACCATGTAATCTTCTGGGAAGATCCTGGGAAGTAGAAGTGGAGGTAATTGGAAAGAAGTACATGGAATTCTCTTGGGGTACCGGTAATATTCAGTCGTTTTGACCTGGTTATTGATTTGAATATTTCTCTATAACTTTTGTTAAACTTTGCATATATGTTTTATTATGCAACGCCTTGTATTATGTCATATTTTAAAATAATGTGGAAAAAACAGTGGCATAATACTTATCCTAGAGTTTGTGCAACAATCCTACATTATTTGGTATTTAGTGCAAAATAAATGGTAATTCCCTTGGGGAAAAAAGGGGGATCGGCAAAAAATAAATATTGCTTAGGCAGGCAAAAAAAAAAAAAAACTGTTTAGTGACTCTTGAAAGAGTAACTGCTTACTTCCAGTGATGTTCTTTCCTACTACCCTGCCCCCCCTAAAAAAAAATGCACATAGAGATCTTACGTTAGAAAACATGATGCTAAAAAAAAAAAAAGAAAAGAAAACATGATGCTTGCGAGTCTCAACTTCCAAAGCTTCAGCGTTGTCTCTCCTCTCACTCATTTTAAAAAATAAAATTCCGTCTGATTTTAATAGACTGTTGCCATCATCATCAATAAATATTTCTCCAGATTCTACCATTGACAGAACATGGAAAAGAAATAAATTGTCCAGACAGTTGTCTAATATACTTGCAGAGAATGAACATCTGTTTATTCAATAATAGTATAATGTATTTGTACTAAATTTTCAAATGATAGGTATAATAATAAGGGCTATAGGAGTTGGAGGAGGGAGTTGTCCTTAAGGGGAGAGATGATTAGAAGAAGCCTCAGGAAGAAATATTCAGACTCAGCCTTGAAGATTAGAAGGACTGAAATAAGTAATAAGGAAAATAGGACAATCAAAGGGCAGATGTCTGAATGGAATGCTGCTAGGCTTCTTCCAGGAACAATGAAAACCGTGCCTTTACTTTTGTCATTTGTTGACTGAGGAAAATATACCCTCTTTTAAACTTTCAAATATTAATAGCATTCCTTGATGCTCTAAGGATTTTCTGCAAAGACTTGTCTTCCTGAATCCTAATTGATGTCTCTGTTCTTCATCATCATCACGGAAATACTTAAAAATTCATTTGAAGGAGGCACCTGGTATCTGAAACAAAAAGAATATTAAATTAGCCCCTATGTGGCCATGCATCCAGGGGGCTCTTGATAAATGTTAATTGGTGATGACAGCATCTCTGTCGTGTAAATTAAGAATGGCACAAACAAGATATGGTGGAACATAAAACGGAGGTCCTCTGCAGGAAAACAGCCTAGATCTTACAGAGTAGGAAAAACACAGCTCTGGTTGTATACACAATTTTGTTGCCACATAATGCGGAGGTGAAATCAGTAAAAGCAAGCATGTAGAATGTAGCCTGTCTGCTAAACAAGGGCCATGATAACTGCAGTAGAGCTCTGCTGAGCAGGGAATAAATGACAAGAACAGCAGATGGTAAAAATAACTGAGTCACAACCTGGGTTTGCTGAGATGGGTTATAAGGATTCCAAGAAGAGTCCTTTATTTTGCTATTTTTAAAGGAAAGCCCACTTGAGTTAATGAGGCAAAGATGTGCAAATGAAAAAAAGAGACACCCTTAGTAAATGAGAGTTTGTAGCTTGTGTTTTACCAGCTTTTACACTCTCCGCTACTGCAGGAAACAGACCCAGTACCTACAGCGTTCCACCCAAGTGTTTTGGGGAGTCTCTAGGAGGTTTCTCACACATGCTTACAGCTAGCACATATGGTATGCTGGGCAACGCTGCCTCGCATTCCAGTAGCCACACATCTGTATGTGTCACTCTTGCCGCTGGCCACCACAGCCACATTTGCTGAGTACCGAGTCTCCACTGGGAGGCATGAAACCTCCTTGGATGGCCCAACCCTGCTGGTGATCTGTGACAAGGCACTTCTCTCCCATTTTTGTGTTACCCTCTATTAAGTGAGTATCAAAGTTCTTTTCCATTTGTATTTTAGCCTTCCTTCTCTCCAAAGGGAATTCCATGGAGTCTGAGCCAGAAAGTAATCCTCAAGTGATAGGTTTAATTCAGTGTCAATCTATGACATTCTATTCTAGACGTGCTTCTCTCTTCCACAGACCAAGGCCCTCTTACTAGGACAAGAGTATCATACCTGGCTTCTTCTTACCTTGTTGATTTCTCTATTTCTAATGCACCTAGATTTCTCTTTATTACCGGTGAGAGATTAAATTGGTACCACCTCTACGAAAGACAATTTGGCAATCCTTTTGACCTAGCAATTCTACTTTTATAACTTTATCTTGCAAATGTATTTGCCCATATATGAAAAACATTTATTTAAGGCTGTTTACTACACTGCTTATAGTAACAAAAATTGGAAACAATTTAAATGTCCATCCTAGTTAAATATGTTATGGTTCCTCCAGGGCCCAGAGCAAGAACAGGCGTTGCAGCAGGTCCAGGGGACAGTGCAGGTTACTCTGCTCCTTGGGACTTCCAACCCAGCAGATCCAGCTGGTCAGACCCGCTTCAGGTGTCCAATATCATATCCATCAGGGTCTGGATGGGAAAATAGAAACTACTAGAGGCGTTTCAAGAAAGAAAGCTTATTAGAAATTGTTGGTTTATGAGTTATTGGAGAACTTAGAAAGCTAAAAGGAGAAACAGAGTTTAGTAATTCCAGAAAGCAGCTCATAGCCCTGAGGTTAGAAGAGCAGAGGAAAATGTTGATGTTACTGGAACGCAGAGGTTTGCCCTAGAAACCTCAGGGAGTTGGCCAGATCTCTGAGAAGGGTCAATGCCCAGCTGGTACTGGTACGACTTAGGGAACAAAGTGAGGTTGCCTCTGGGAATGATGGGAAGGAAGGAAGGGAGGGAGGGAAAGAAAAAGAAGAAAGGAAGAAAGAAAGAAAAGAGAAAGGAAGAGAAAGAAAGTGAGAAATAAAGAAAAGGGAAGAGAAGAAAGAAAAGAAAAGAAAATGAACGAGAAAAAGAACAAAAGAAAAAGTTGGCGACTGCAACCATTTACTACTATGGAGCAAAAGGTCATCATTAAGGTGCTACTGAGAGCAAACAGTGAACAAAAGCGAGCATTCCGGTCTCTACTGTCCTCTCTTAGCAGACCTAACAAGGAGTTAGCAGGGTCCAAAGGGTCTGCAGAGCCCAGAAGGTAAGATTGGAAGTAAGAGTCTGTAACTTGTTAACTTTCACCCATCCAACCCTTAAAAAAAAAAAAAGCATTTTTTTAGTGAGCTAACATGGAATGAGTTAAAAAAAAAAAGCAAGTTATAGACATGTGTATAGTATAACATCAGTTGGGATAAAAGACAAAGGAAAGAAAGAAAAAAATGATGTTATATAATAGCATCATTCACAAGCACTTGTTCCCTCCTCATGAGTCTAACTCCATTAGCAGCAGCTATGAAGATGAAGAACATTTCATTCACCTTGCTTAGAAATACATGGAAACTCTAAGATATTGGTAGTTACTATGGCTATTCTCTTTACATAAAATAACTCCTTGACCCTTTCTAGATTCACTTTGATTTGCATATATTGCAATAAGTCTGTTGCTTCTTTTAGAGACAAAACCATATCAAAATCCTTTAAAAACAACTTTTATTTGCACTTAAAATATAAATATGCTACTCATTCTATTAAAAACAGGAAGTCGTAGGGATAGGGTGGCTGGGTTATAGACATTGGAGAGAGTGTTTGCTATGGTAAGTGCTGTGAAATGTGTAAGCCTGATGATACACAGACATGTATCCTGGGGCAAATAATACATTATATGTTAATTAAAAAATTAAAAATAAAGACAGGAAGTCAGTCGCTTCACAAATCTAGCAATTTCCCATCATTTTCTTTTTTTTTCTTTTTTTTTTAAAGATTTTATTCATTTACCTGACAGAGAGAGAGAGAGAGATCACACAAGTAGGCAGAGAGGCAGGCAGAGAGAAAGGGGGAAGCAGGCTCCTTGCTGAGCAGAGAACCTGATGCGGGGCTCGATCCCAGGACCCTGAGACCATGACCTGAGCCGAAGTTAGAGGCTTAACCCTCTGAGCCACCCAGGTGCCCCCATTTTCTTGACAGCAACCGAAACATTGGAGAATTTGTACTTGTATTCGAATTTGTGTTTGTGTTGAATCTATATGAGCCTCTAACCATATTTTTATTTTACAAACAAAAATGTATTACATATAAGTAGAACACTGTTAGAAAGGGTTCAGGAAAGAAAATACAAAGATGAATAAGACACAGCCCTGCCTTCAAATCTGATTGCAGTCGAATGAGGAAGCAGACGCATACACAAAGACCCCAGGAAATGATAGAAAGAAGGATTCGAGGAAGGGGCTAAAAGTGAGCACTCAGGTATTCTGGAGATGCTTTTAAATCCAGTGCCAGGAAGTTTGATTCAAGACTGGGGACTAAAGAGCAGACAGGATAAGATAGCTGCTTTTAAGTTCCATCCTGGGCAACATCTGATCTAGAGGACCTTTCACTTTCCCTTTTGTTCTGCCCTAGGTAGCTGAATCCAGGCCAGAACTAACATTTGCTCAAGCTTGGGTCCCAAAAAGGTAAGTTACTTGCTCTCTGTTGTCTTTTTCTCTCTTGTTGCTTCAGAAATCAGAGTAAGGTTGTTTTAGTAACCACCATTCCATCAATGCAGTATCCGCCTTGTGTTTGCATATATGTAATTTTTTTCTCAAATACCTTGCAAGGTAACCGGAATTCCAGTTTCCAGTCTTAGTAATGCTCTTGAGCTCTGTCACTTCCTCTTGGGTCATATTTATGTGGGCTTTCCTTGGTAAATCTCGATCTCAGCCTCTGCCAAAAAGCAATCAGTCTGACAGCCGCTTTCTTTGGCGTTTTTCCATTGGTTTTAACTGCTTTTTCCTCACATGAATGAATTTCTGATTGCACAACTGAAAAGAAAAATGACAAAATTAAATCAATGGATTTTGTCTCAGAAGCAGAATTGCTGATACTTCACATTAGTGTCAGTAAAAATCAAATAAACAGGGTGTGTGATTAAGACTCACCAATGAGCCAAGGGCAATTTATCCTCCAGACTTTTCGCCGTGGGATGCCTTTGTTGACAAAGAAGTGTCTGGCTTTTGAATCAATGGGGCACCTTTGGAGGGACTCCACGTTCTCTTGACAACATATACTTTTTTTTTTTTTGGTGAGCTTGAGGGACTCCTAGCCTTACAAGGACATGACTGAATAAAGAAAGTAATTCTTAGTAAGGCATAAGCCACTGCAAGCCTCACATACCATAATAACATGTCGTGCCTCTGCTGAACAAGAGACAGGGAACAAAATATGAAGGCACAAAATTCTTTTCATTTTAATGCCTTCACTGTTGATGATTCTGTTATCTAAAATTGCCTTCCCTTTTCTTCAGTGATTATTGTCTTAAATCACAATCCCTATGAAAATATCCACAGGGACACAGGTTTTTCTGGAATTGCTAACTCTGTAGATTGGGAAGCATTAATTCTCTGACCACTTAAAACCAGACATCGTGTCTTAAGGTCAGATCAGAAGACACTGTCTTTCTAAGAACCTTCTAAATCTCTACTCTACATCTAAATAAATTTTGAAATATTCTTTTATCACATAGTGTACGGCACCTTAAGAACTTCCGGTCAAGGCCAAATGGTTGTTATTATTCCTTCTGAAAACACTGTTGTATTAGTAATGCTATATCAAAGCAATATGGGACTAAGAATTTTTTAAAACATCAATCAGGTTTCCTCTCCTTAGTGACTTATAATTGTTGGTTCCCTTTAAAACTCATTCATTTGGGTTTTGCTGGAATAATGAGTTCATAAAATTTTAGTACAATGTTCATACTTCAGTGTCTCAACTTCCGGTAATTAAGTAATTAATTCATAATGTTCAACCCTACAGAAAGTGATTTACCCAATTGTAAAATACTGTGTATATGAATTTAAAGAAATTGTTTCAATAGTGCTGAGCACAACTTACAGAATTAAGGTTTAGGAATCCTGCTCATTTAAGTTCATCATAGCTGTGGCAGATACCGAGGCTGACACTGCAAATCCACTCCAACCTCCTTCTCATGTATTATAGAAATTAAAAAGCTGAAAGTCCCTTTGACATGAGGCCCCTTTGCTGCTGAAGGTCAGGTATAACTTACACTTTGCTGATGAGAAGCACTTGCATAAACTAAATTATATGGGAGAAAAGCAAGCCACAGTCCCCTGTTTTGATGGCATAAGTCATGCAGGAGCAGCAGGAGCATGGTTCTGAGAGGCCAGCTCCAGCAGCCACTCCCTGATCACCGCAACAGTGACAGAGTTCCAGAGCCAGGGTTTACAATAGTGGTTTATTAACTTAGCCAAGAATTTCCTGGTTCAACAGCTCCTGGAATTAGTGAGTCTATTCTGTGATGTGGCCCTAGAATTTACTTCTTCTGCCTTCCCAAGGATTCTGTAAGCCACTATGTATCAGTCATCTATTACCACAATAAAGCTGTATAACAAACACCCCCCATATGGCGGTGGCTTAAAACAGTAACCATTTATTATTGCTTATGAATCTGTGGGTCAGCTGGCCAGTGCTAATAGTCTAAGTTGAACTTGGCTGACCTAACTGGGCTTGCTCAAGTACTTATGGTCAACTGGTCTCAGATGACCTCAGCTAGGACAACTGTCACTGCTCTCTCACCTTCCAACAGGACAGCCTGGATTATTCTCATGGGAGAGGAAGGTACCAAGAGGGAGAGCAAAGTGTGCAAGGTCTTTTGAGGTTTAGGTTTAGAAACAGCACACCATCACTTCTGCCACATTCCATTGGCCAAAGCAAGCCAAGAGGTGAGCCCAGATTCAGGAGGTAGGGAAACAGACTCAATCCCTTGATGGGAGGAGTTACAAAGACAAATTGTAAAGGAGGAAAGAAAATGTGGGGCTATTTTACAATAAATCTGTCTCAACACTGAATACCCTAATCCTAGGATATCAGAGGGTACCCTAAAAATACCCTCTCTGCTTTAAATGGCTGAATAAATTATGTTCTCTGCAGTTTAACTCTGACCAATACAATGGTATGTATTGTATGTATGTATCTCCATTCCCTCTAAAAATGCTATAAAATGATAGTAAATGAATAAAACCGATATAAATTTGGAAGGTTGGAGAGAATGGCAGAGGAGACAACTGCAAAATAGAGATGTTGGCAGACAGGAAAGCCAGATACAGGGGCCAGCGGGACACTCTGTTTATGAGTTTCACAGGCAAAGAGTGGGAATTGGAGCTGGAGAGGAGCACAGGAACCCCTATCTTAGAGAGGAGCAAAAGAAAAAAGCTGGACCTGAAGAACTGGCCTAGGACATGCCTTTTTACATATAGGTAAATCAAACTCACATTACAAAAAAAATTGTCAAAACCAGTGAACCAAGAAGAGAAAAAAATATTGACTCCCCAAAATTATTCCAATTACGGTCATTTGTCAGCTGGCTTCTATCACTTACACCTGATTACCACAGAGCACAATAACAAGCATACATGCCATAAAGTGTATGATCAGTAAATTGATTAGAAAGCTAAACTTTCCACTATATGGACAGCTGTTAGGGTTCGCTACTTCTTTCTTGTAATCCAAGGCTCACCTTATAACCCTGGAGGGCACACGAGCCAGAGGGTAATTCCATTCTCTTCTGATGAAAGAACACTCTGTGGAAAAATTCATTTTTCAAGTAAATGTTCTCTTTACAATTCAAGCCACTTTCTTCTTTGAATTGTGATGTTCTCTTGATCATGGGCTTTTATTGTTAAAAAAGCAAGGGTCCATTTCCAATACATGCTTCATCTCAGCCAAATGCAGTGAAACGTGTGCAAACACTTTATAAATTGGAAAACATAGAAATGCAAGCAGTTCCTGGTATTAGGTGTTAAGAATGGTCTCCTTTTGTACCATTTGTACCATTTCTCATCTTTGCTCTTCCTAAACAGTGGAACTCACGCAGTTTAAGGTTACTTATTAGTCTCCAATTTATTGTGAATACTACTTATTATTATTGTTATCTAATATTTATTGAGTGCTTGTTACATGTCTTAGGACTATATATGCTGCATTGGAATGGTTTCATCAGGGAAACAGGGCCACTGCAAATGGTATAGGAATAAGGGGCTTCATATAGAAATGACGACTTACATAGATATGAGAGGAGCTGGAGGAGTAAAGGTCTAGAAGGTGGCAGCCAGAAGAGTGGCGAGTCACTGATGTGTTCAGTCCGAAGTCCTAGAGTGTGGATGGAGAGACGCAGCTCCTAGGGCATGTCTGAGAATCCTGCAGTAGCTACAGAATGAGAGCTCATGGAGGGGGCTGTGAGCCTCTATGTCCAGTGAAACCCTGAGGAGCCTAAGCAACTACTATCCCAGAAACAATGGTTGCCCTTCACTTTTGCCTTCCAAGTCTTGCTCACGTCACAGACTCAAAGTCTCACTCACAAACTCTAATCTGGAAACACATGGGAAAGATTCTGGGAAGTTCCAGGTATTCTGGTAGTTTCCAGCCTTAGATAGGAATAATATTGGTGGCGCCGAGTTACCATCAGGCAGTGCAGCACACAGACAACTCTAATATCTGGAAACAAGTGTTACTGTTAACGTTTTTTGGCAGTTAAAATGCTGAGATGTTTAATGACTTGCCTGAGGTCACATGCTAATAGGTGGCAGAGCTGAAACTCAAACTCAGGTCTGTCTGAGACCCATGATCATACTTTTAACGACTCTTATTTAATGGCCCTTCAAAATCTACAAATGTTGATTATCCATCATAATAATATTATTTCCTGTCTCTGTGAGAGCCAGAGGCATATGTTTCTACTATTCTAGAACACTGTGGTTAAGAGATACCGATCTCAGGACTAAAGTGATGTGTCAGGGATGCAAATCTTATTTGGGGCTGAGCTGGGACATTTCTGCTGCCTGAGGAATCAGGGGTCCGGCAGCTTACAGAGCTATATCATCAAGACGTCTCATTTCTTCCTCTGGCTGCAGAAAAATTAATGCCTATCCCTCCTTAATTCTCCCATCCTTTCTACATGGTATGACCTACACAACAATACCTTGAACCTGCCTTTTGGGAGAGAGGAAAGAATATACTTTCCATTACCTCAGGCTGAGTGAAAAGAGCTTCCAGGGAACATTTGGAGAGCTTGACAAATGCTCCTTGGACTTTGTGAAACAGAAAGACTATTCTTATTCCTGCCTGGAGACACACAATGGCGAAAGATTACAGCTAGAATTGCTGGTTTAATGGCAGAATGACAAGAGGTGGGTGCATTAGGAACAAACTACACTTCTGCCCATAGTAGGGCAAAAACATCTGAGTTTCCTTGTGGGCCAAGTTGGACAGATGGGAGGGAGCCAACCTGGGGTCATGTTCACTTCTACCTCAGAGTATTGCCTGGAGGGGAAATGTGACCCGCAGGTGGATTGTCAGAACACCAGGTGCTGAGGGTGGGATCATGGTGGCTATTGATGTACAGCCCCTCCCACACCAGGGGAGCTGCAGTCAGAGGTCCTCAGTGGGCACACCTTCAATACTTCCCTCAAGGGGGAAAGCCAGCAATTGTGCACCTGCCACCTCAGAGGAAATCATCAGATTACAGGCTACACAAGCCACAAAGTCTGTTTCATTAATCCCCTCTCCTTCTGAGCCTGGCCCTGGAAAGGTCAGAAGTAGCACCTACAAAGCAGGGAAAAGTAGATGGACAAGGTAAAACAAGCAAGTAGAGAAGTCAAATATATGTGTCTCTCTCCCACTGGGCACAGTTGGGGAGGGTGGGCAGAAGGAAAGGAAAAAGGAACTGGATCTGAGTTTTATACTACATGAGAACTTTAAAAACTACCAACTATAGGCTGTTCTTGTGACTAAAAGTAAGCAAGGAAATTTTTTTCCCCTATCTATGAGTAACTGAAAAGGTTTGGGTACCAAGATGCATCTAGGAATGGGATCTGATTGGGAAAGAATGAAGTTGATTTCTGCATGACCTTATTCAGTCCAGCTTATGAGTAAAATGACTATACCAATATAATAGGAATAATGGGTTAACATGAAAGAACTCCTAGCACCTACGAATATTATAGCAGCATCTTAAAATGTCATGTAGGAGTTAGAAAAAGTTGAAGCCACCTTCAAGTTGGATTAAAAAAATCCATAAAAAGAAATAAAATACAATAAAAACAGTCATTGAGGAAATCCAAAATCTGACATTATAATAGGAATTTATAAAAGGGAAAACAGGAAAAAAAGATGTGGAGTAAGAAATTTAAAAAATTTTTTTCAAGAAATCTTCCCAGAATTGAAAAGATGAGTTTCTAAAATAAAAGTTCTCACCAATCATATGCATTAATTATTCAGCAGATATCTGAAAAATACCATTTTTGTGCTGGGCCCTGTTCTAAAACTATAACAAAGGCTAAAGTCAAGGATGTAAATCCCTGCCAAAGAGCTTGCCTCCTACTGGGAGAGACAGGTAATAGACAAAGAAATAATGACATATGTCAGATGGTGATAGGGGTCATTAAGGAAGATAAACCAGGAAAAAGGAATATGGAATAATGAGATGGTGGGAAGGGATTGCTGTGTTAGGCCAGGTGGTCAGGGAAGGCTTCTCTGATCATGTGACAGTTGAACAGAGGGAGAAAGAGTTGCAGTCATGCTGGATCTTTATCCACCATGTTTACTAGTACATCTCAACTGTCTAGAATGGTGCCTGGCTCATAATAGGCACTCCAGAAACACTTGGTGAATGAACGAATCAAAGCATAGAGAAAAGCATATGCAAAGGCCATGATACAAAATCATTCTTGACTTGTTCAAGAACACCAGTGTAACTGGAGCAATGGGAGCTTGGGGAGAAATAGTAGGTGATGACCTTGTAGGCCACAGCAAGGACTTTGGATTTTTTTCTGAGGCAGATGAAAATCCATTTCAGGGTTCTGGGCATCAGAGTGTCATGATACAATTGCTATTGTTAAAGAACTACCCTGGCTTCTATAAAAAGGTAGACTGAAAGGAGGTGAGGCTGGGAGCAGGGGCACTGCACTAGTCTAGGCAAACGTTATGAGTGCCTTATAGTAGGGTAGTATGAGTGGAGAGAGTGAGAAATTATCAGATTATTGATTACTATCAGATTATTGATAAATCTCGAAGACAGGTTACACAAGACTTGCTGATGAATTAATTAGATGTCATATGTGAAAGAAACAGAGAAGTAAAGAATGAAGCCAAGGTTTTTAGCTGCAACAGTTAGAAGGATGGAAGGGGAAATTGTTAGTAACAAGGTGGGATGTAAGGACCAGATATAAGGATAAGAAATGAGGGGTTATTTTGGACTTAATAATTTTGAGATGCCTACAAGACATACAAGTGGAGATGTCACACGTATCTCTTTCCTAAACAAATTTAAGGGAAAATACATATTCAAGTTTGTCCTCCTCAATACAATGCATCTAAAGGGCCAGACAAATGACCAGATTTTAAAGCCAATTTCCAACTCTGAGACCCAACAATCCAATAGTCCTCTCCTCACAGCTGAAGCAAAAGGTATTGATTCTCCCCTTTTATGATGCCTACAGGATCTTTCCTTCTCCAAACGTATTGCTTGCATTTTCCACGTCACATTCTCCCTCTTTCTCCTAGTTTCCTGAAGAATAGATCTCTCATTTTGGAAAAAGAAGCAAAGAAATACAAAACCTTCGTTTGACCATCCTTTTCTTTCTTCCTAATTTCCCTGATAAAACACAGGTGCTTCCCCTCCAGTCTCTGATGCTTTCTCTTAACCCTGGTTTCCCTCTCCAGTCCTATCCCTAACCCAGTCCTTTCAAGCCCAAGGTAAACCCTGTTCTCTGATCTGTGCACCGTTGCTGGGGTTCTGCACCATTCCCTGTGGTTGACTTTTCATGGGGGCCTCCCCCAGGATTCATTTTTGGCCATCTGCTCGCTTTCTCCCTCAGAAAGCTTATCATTCCTATAACTGCAATGAACAACCCTGTGTGGATGACGCCCACCTGTTCATTTCAGTCTTCACTTCTTACTAGAGTTTGACTTCCTAAGAGTATCCAAGCAAAGTGGTGATCAAGCATAAGTGCTGGAATCAGATGGCTCAGGTTTAAGTTTAACTATATAAACTTGGGGTTATATTTAGCCTCTCATCCTTTATGAAATGGGAATAATAATAATAGTACCTAACTCAGTTTCCATGAGGATTACATGAGTTTTTTATGTGAAACACATAGTCCCTGGCACATAGTAAATAAAAAATGTTAGCTATCATTATTGGAGATCACACTATCACTGAAAACTCAGTGTGTGCAACCCCAAGTTCTTCCTTTGCTTCTCTCTGTCTCTATTCAGTTCTCAAGTTTTTCTGTGCTATCTTCAGTTCTCAGACTCACAGATTTTTTTTTTTTAATTTATTTATTTGACAGAGAGAGAGATCTTAAGTAGGCAGAGAGGCAGGCAGAGGGCAGGGGAAGCAGGCTCCCCGCTGAGCAGAAAGCCTGATGTGGGGCTGGATCCCAGGACCCTGAGATCATGACCTGAGCCCAAGGCAGAGGCTTTAACCCACTGAGCCACCCAGGTGCCCCCACAGATTTACATTTATAATAATCTTTGATTTACCCAATACTTCAATTTTTTTAATTCAGTCAGTTGACAAATAGGTCTTGCTAACTTTCCTACTAATTTTTTCTTCAATTTTTTTTCTTTTTTCTTCATCCCTCTGTTATGCCCCAGCTTAGTTCCCATCTCTCACACTAACGCAACCAGAGCAGCAACCACCTCCTTAGTCTTCATGGACTCAGCCTCCAAACCCAAACCATGAAAATATTATGTAAGTCCCCATCTAGTCTCTCCTTTGCTCAGAAGACTTTGAGTTCTGCTATTTGCATTTCTATCAAGTGAAGAATCGTCTAAGTAGATAGAACTTTCTAGAACTTCCATAATACAGCTCCATTCTACGCAGTCTTATTTCCTTCCACTCACCTGCCTTGTCAGCTCTGTCTCTCCACTGCCCCAAGACCATCTCCCACTCTTTCTGGCCTCTCTACTTTTATGCACATTGTTCTCACCTGGAATGCACCCCCCACGCACCATTTTTCTCCAGCTATCTCAGCCCTACCTGTTCTTCAGCCCAGCTCCATTTCAGCCTTCTCCTTGAGGTACATGAAATGAAATCTCATTCATTGCATTACTCCAGCATCTGAAATCAGTATTTGATCCCATTTACATATCATTCATAACATATTGTTCCATGAAGCACCAAATATGTCATTTTCATATGTGTTAAGTTATGAGATTCTAAAAGATTATAATTTTTCCTAAACCTCAGTGTTCCTGCTTCACCCCTTCCCTACCCCATGCCTAGGAAAGCTATAAGTAAGTGGTAAAGACCCAGGAAGTCTTGGTAATATAAAAAGAAAAATAATGATAAAAGTAATATACACTGTGCTATATATCAAGTACTGATCTCAGGAGCTTTTTACATATTTACATATTTGCATATTAATTCATTTAATCTTCACAGTAATTCTATAAAGTAGAAATATTATCTCTATTTTACAGCTGAGGAAACTGAGGCACAGAGAAGTTAAGTAAGTTGACTGTGATTGATTACTGACCCAGAGTAATCTTCACACATGTAAATATGTGCAAGAATGCAAAATATAATCTAGGAAGACTATATTGTAAAAACGCCACTGAAAACCCAAAGAAAAATCTTGAGACTTACCCTCACTTCAGTGATACAAAGTAACTGTGTTTCTGGGTGGTGAACAGGAAAGAGTAAATATGGATCACTTTTTTTTTAAAAGATACAATTTATCATCTCTTTGTTTCTCTTATTCTAAATGAATCACAGAAGGGACTGGAAAAAACATCCAGTCCCAACCTCCATCCCCCCTCCCAGGTATAAATAAGGCCACCCAACTACAACCATCAGTCCCTCATAAAATAAGCATCCATGTAAATTGGCTACTGCTCTGCCCTAGAAGGAGACACATATTACATGGTATGCTCTGAAAGTCACGTGCTTCTCTTCTTTACCTGTCACAAGGAACCCTTTTGGATATGCATAAATAAGGAAGTGCTATGTGAACTAACTTGTGACTGTTTGAAAATCGGTCAAGTATTCCCCACAAATAGCAGCTCATCAGCACCTACCTGATCTCTAGGTGTTGACTCCTTAGAAGAGAGCGTGAGGAGACTGGAGCCATCCCTCCATGGCTGGCCCAGCAGGCCACTCTATAACACAAAAAGCAACTCCCCAAAAGCTGGGCTGTCCCACCCACTCAGCACCTCCCACAGGTGAAGGAAAGACTGTAGCCTGACTGCAGCACAAGACTAATGTGGTGAGGTGAAGAGTTGGACAAATCAGTTATTTTCCTGTTGCATAAGTAGGAATTTGTACCTCTTGGCTTTTTGTTAGAGAAGGAGGGAGAAGTATGGCTTGTTATCTCAGAAAACTCTGCCCAATGAGAGGGGATGGCCCTTTAGAGGATCTGCCTGGGTTACCACACAGAGTTTTGCAAACCTGGCTTAAAAGTTCTTGAAATAGTTATCTTTGCTTACAGTAGTGGTTAGAAAAATGAAATGGGAATTAAGAAACCTTACAATAGTCTATACCACCTCATTGGTATTCAAATATTTTTTTAGCTCAGATAATTTCCATATGGGTAGAAGACTTCAGATTTAATTTTATTAAAGATAATTAACATCCCTCTGAAACAGTAGTTATCTATAAGTCATTCTACCTCCAGGAAAATATTTATGTGTAAGGATGTTTCATCTGCCACACATATACTTGACTGGCATTCAAGTGGCTTATTAGCTGTCTTGCCCCTAGCATCTATTCTGTCTTAATGACTTCTATCCTCTAACACTGCTGAAAGTGACTTAAGGCAGTACAGATTCCAGAGGCAGCCTGCCAGATGAAGCAGAGAAGCCGCAGGAAGCATACAATGAAAGAAAAGTGAGTGCGTTTCCCGTGAGATAGGTGTACGTTAACGTAACCATGGTTTTTAATCTCCTCATATACTCTCTTTGTAACTATACATGTCTTAAAGAGTAGGTTCAAAAGAAACATGATAATAGCTAACAGCTGGATTCTTTCTAGCACTTTCTAATCAAGTACCTTCTAGTTTTCAGCCTCCCAGAACAAAGAGTGCCTCTGTTACTTAAGCCCAGAAGCTTGATTTATAAACATAGCGTAATGAACCCTGTCAAAATTTTATTACCAATTGGTTTGTACCATAATATATGTGTGGAGCAGCCATTGTATAAGGATGACTTATTTTAATGCACTAGAACTTTCCCTTTGTTAACTTTCTCTTAGCCCTGGGAATTGTAATGTCTCCTTTGTATTTAGATAGCTGCCATTTAGCCAGCTGCCATAAGATAGCCATCTCCATCTGATTTCTTTGGAGCCACAATTCACATATTAAGGTGGAATCCATATCTTTTATCCCCCTTGGGTTGTGAACAGAAAAGATTCTGTACACAACTGATCTAACACCTGTGTGTTCCCATAAGAGCCAGTACCCAAGTTAAATCTCGAACTACAAGTACTTATTACAGTCTTTCTGGAACCCACATATGCCAAGGCACTTGCCCCACAAGACAGCCTGGAACCAAGGTGTAATCAAGCCTTTCACTGGTCCCACTGGACTGGGCTATGAATCATCTCCCTTTCTTACCCAGCTGGCACAGATAAATAGCAACTGAACAGCATTTTATCTCCTGAAGAGTATAATTTCCTTAAATTAACATAAGGTACTAGCTGTTGTATTCACTTGCAGCTTTTATAAGGCCAGACATATCTCAGGAAGACTTAACTAATCTTGGGAAGCAACCCACACATGGAAAAAGCCTATTACAGAGTTGAAATCCTCTTAAGGAGGTGGAGTAGGCAGAATCGTCCTCACAATCACCTGTCTGGGAAATTTGAGCTGATGGGACCTGAACAGCACTGCAGCTCCAAGCAGTAACACCACCTTTTGTGCTCAGGTTCATTTTATTGCTGAAATCATTCTGTCACCTGCCTCTTCCCTAGGGGCTGAGCTAATAAGCAATTGTTACATTTATCAGCAAGTCCATCTGGTTCACTGAAATTTATCTCACAAATAGTAGCTGGTCAAAGATGAGAAAGTGCCACAAAGTGATCTAATTTTTATAAACCCCCTCCCCTCTACACACACACACACACACACACACACGTACGTACACACACACACACACACGCACACACACAACTTTGTGGCAAAAGCACCAGCTTCCCTTTCACTGGAGCAGCAACCTGTAAAGTAATGGATCCCTTCAGAGCATTCTGATAGAGCCTACATCGGGGCTGATATTTATTCCACTGGTTTCTGGTATTTTATTTAGATTAAACATGCAGTGTTTCGTTCTTCCGCTGAAAGTGACTTTTTTGTTCTTAATCTTCATAACCTAGAAGGAGTGCAGATCGTTTAGGCATTTACAAGAGGTAATAATGCATTCATAATATAAACAAAAAGCAGGAAATTTTTTTCCCTTGCAGATTCCTGCTAAATATTTTAAGAATAAGTGGGGATTGTGATATTTTTTCATTTTTTAACCATGGGCCAGATTTGCAGCACCCCGTCCACCCCCTGCTCCGTAGCTAGAATGGAGTTTCCCAAACTTGGTGCCCTAGTGGTCAAGAACGCATGCTCGCAGCCACCTGGGTTTGAATCCTTGCTCTACTATGGAGCTAATAGTGGCCTGGAAATGATAATAGTACCTCCATCATGAGACAGTGATGAGAAGTCATTTGGTTAATATAGGTAAAATATTTAATAGTGACTAGCTAATCATAAGTGCTACATATTATCTTGATTATATTCCACAGAACACTAGTTCCAAGAGATGTTCCTGGGGAAACAAGAGTCTGTGGTCAAATAAGATTGGAAATACTTCAGGCTAACATATTTCGTGAGATCTGTAAAGCTATCAGGTACCACTAAGAAAGAAAAAGCAGGACACAAAGCTCTCCTGGGGATTTGGCAGTTCCGATTTTGGGTTTATTGCTTTCTTGGCACATGCTAGGTAATCCTCTTGCACCCATCTCAGTAACAAAATACACCCTCAACTATGGGATATCTTCCTTTCTTAAGTTCTATCAAGCACTTGGTTATTGCTTTGCAAGAAAATATGGAATTGTTAAGCCCGCAGTACTGAAGTTTTGCCACTCTAACATCAAACATACACGCCACTGCTTTGGTCCCATACCTTTTGGCATATACAGTAACATTTCATTTCAGTGCCAGATCATGGTGTGATCTTTTGAAGACATTCTAAAGAGAAATTAAACATCACATATGTCCTAAGACGGTACCTGACTCAATTAATGTGATGACAGCAAGAACAGCTGTGACCACGTTCACACATGCCTAGCAGTGACCTCAGTCGAGCAGGTCTCAACGGCTGCCTGCCAACAGCCTTTAAGATGCCGCTGTCCAAGAAGTACCCTAGCACCAGAGATGATAAAATACGGGAGGGAAGTGCTGCTTAGAATTGATGAAATATTTATGTACTCCTTTAGGACATCCCCAGTGCATATTTAGCATATTAAAGGTGGAAGGAAGCCCCTCAGTAAAAAAAACCATCTTCCCTGATTTAAGCCAACATATTGGACCACACAACCTTCTTTACAAAGCTAACACCTATCAACATGTTGGGGTGTGCTGAGATAGAACGTGATAAATCTGAGCATTACAGGGTAATTGGAAGAGAGTTTTGCAGCTCCTTGATAATTAAGCAGCAACAAAGAGAAGGAAGACTGACCCTGATGGGGATTCAGAATATACTACCCCAAAATATGGCACCATGGCATATTGAATATTCTAACCTGGAGGAGTTTGAGAAAAGGGCAGCAGCAGCAAGGAAGGTCAATCACTGTTTTCCTCTGAAACAGGTCATAAAATCCATATGCAGGAGTGTCCTCCCTCCACCCAGAGGAAAGGAGCATCCTTGTCTCCAAAGACAAAGGAATGCCCAGAAGAATCCTAACGAGCAGGTTCTGCTAGTTTCCCTCAGTTTAGTGCACTTACTTCATACTCTTAAACCTATCCTGTTTCTCCACAACTGCCCACTCTTCCTCAGACTCTGCAGAAAGATACACAGATCTGTTTCTTCAGGTCTTCCTTTCCTAAGGAAGGCTTCCACGTCACATAAAACCTATATTCAGTACATCTGTGTGCTGCTTTCCTGTTAATCTGTCTTTATTGGTTTAATTCTCAGACTCAGCCAGGGACTCTGAGAAAGTTTAGGAAAACTTTTTCCACCTCTACAACCCTGTTTGGGATCAAACACAGAAAAATAACCCCCAAAGAACTCCTGGAGACTGGTCAGGACTCAATCTCTCCATACTTTTAAGGAAAATACTTGCCTGGATCTCAGTCCAGAGTTCTTGTTGTGAGAAGACTAACTCCTCAGAACTGATTAAATTCTAGTTTAATAACAAACGTTATTGAGATCTCAATAGGTGACAAGGCCTGAGCCCAGCAGCAGAGCTAAGAAATAATTATGAAAGTGCCCTTTCATCATCTGTAAAAAGGCAATAGGAATGACACAATAATAGTGTTATTGTCCATATGCAGTGAAGGAATGGATGGGACTTAAGAAACCTTGTAATAGAATACTATATCCCACCTTAATTACAGTGCCCGGCACAGATTGTTGCAGAGTTCATTCCAATGAGGAAAATGGAAAGAAAATGTAAGAAATGCTGAAGGAGCAAGGACCACTGCCCCTCCCCTGTCCCTTGCTCTAAAAGGGCAGATTCCTATAGAGGCCACCAAGCAAAATGGCTTACTGTGCTCTGGCTTAGTTTAAATTCAATCCATTCTAGTTCCTTTGTGCCTGCAAAAGGACAAGAGCTAAATGAGGCTTCAGCCTACTTGGCATCTGGTCATCTGCCCCTTGCAAATGCTGGGGTAGGGCAGAGCAAAGCAGTAACTTGGTCTGCCTTCAGCTTGGCATTTGC
>CM052807.1:77121516-77189403 GCA_028533885.1 Nasua narica
AAGAAGGAAGGAAAGCGGATGAAGAGTAGAAACTACAGAGAAGAGCGAAGAAATCAGAGAGCCAGAAAAAAAGACAAGCTGGGTGGGAAGGTGGTCTCAGTGGATATTACCCTCCAGTAGACTTTAACTGATTTATGAGTGAGTGTGTGTGTGTGTGTGTGTGTGTGTGTATGTGTTGATGGAAGGGTGTGAAATGAGAGTAGATGTTGGCCTGGGTTCATCTAAAGGGTTTGACATAGAATAAAAGGAACAATCTTAAGGCTACTTCACTCCCCTAAGAAGAAGAAACAGATGTTCAGAGTGACTGCTTGGCCAAGTGGGGTGAGAGTTGAGAAAGTCTGCACTCTGAAAATGGAACTGAGACACTGCCCTCAGAAGGGAGTGGTGGGAGAGACAAATGTTGGCCCTATGTTCTTAGTGCTACTGTCCTTGGGGGGTACATGTTCTTTGAAAGTTTTTAATGGGTTAAAAGAAGTGACTTTATTGAGGATAAATGAAATGAGCACTCACATAATTTGATGGTGACAATATAAATTGATAAATAACACTATAAAGACAATTAGGCAACATGTATTAAAAACTTCAAATACCCAGTGACCTTAAAATTTTATTTTAGGTTTTTTAAGGAAATAATTCAAAATATGAAAAAGCTTTATGCCCAAAGATATCCAAAGATGTTTTTAAATTATTAACAATTTATAGCAGGCAAAATAATCTTAAATGCTCTACAATAGAAGATAACTGGAATACATCCACTTGATGGAATAGTATGCAGTCGTTAAAAATGAAGTTTATGAAGACTTGGTAAAATTAAAAATACTTCATATAATGTTAAGAAAAAACATAAAAAGAAAATGTTTGTATGATATGGCCCCTAACATAAAATTCATATGATTAATTTTATCTATGTAGAATGGAAAACACTATATGTTTAAAGCAAAGGTTAAGAGGAAATGTTTCTAAAATGTAAACAACAATTCAATTTGAATTCACCTACACAAATATTTACTGAGCCATGTGACATGAAGTAGGCACTGTGCTATGTACTGAGAATAAAGAGAGACCCTTACAGATAAGAACTAAAATACTATATGGTGGGAGCTATATGGTGGAAGAAATCTTTGGGGTTTTTTGAAGCAAAAAGGAGGACTTCCAAACTCAGATTTGGTAGGGCAATGGGAAGTACAGTCAGGAATGGTGTTTTAGGGGGAAAGTAGTATCTAAATTCCGAATGAGAGAGAGAAAGAAGATAAACACAGGCAAGGAAACAAAGAGATAAATAATAGAACCAAGAAAATTGGAGAGAGTTTTAAGCAGAGTTAACAGCTTGTGGAAAAAGACCAGAGACAGCAGACGAAGGTGCCACTCATTTAAAGAATTGAAGGAAATTCCATTTGGCCCAAGTGTAACATGATAGGGACTCAGAGGTATAGGAAGCCAAAGACACAAGCAGAGCCAACCCCGTTGAGTGGTTTGGACACTGAAGGCAGTAGGAAGCCTTTGAATTGCTTTAAGATCTGTGTTTTGGAAATATCTCTCGCAGGCCCTGCAACTAGATTGGAGGGTTGCTAGGCTGGAAGGAAGGGGGTCAGATTTAAAAGACTTTCAGTAATCCAGGAGAAATAGAAAGATGGATTTGTGTTTGAGTAAAGGGATTATGGATAATTTTTTTGACCTTCATGTTTTTCTACTGTTTCCATTCTTAATGAACATGTGTTATTTTCATAATGGGAAGAAGTAAGATGTTTTAAGGAAGAGGACTTTATAGTATTATGCCTGAAAGTCCTTCTGAGCTTTTGGGACTATCTGCTAAGCCCGGGGCCTCTGTGTTTGTATAAGAATCCACACCCACATGCTGACCCATAATACCCTGAGAACCACGTACAGTCTCTACCCTGAGATAGTGAGATAGTGGAATTTACCATAGGCAAGGGACTCAAGGTATATTTGGCAGAACAGCATCTGAGAAAAGAGACAGGTGGCTTCCAGCTCACACATCAAATCCAAGTATTCATTCATTAAGTTCAATCACAAATACTGAGCACCTACTAAGTGCCAGGCACTGTTCTAGGCACTGGAGATACAGAAATGAACAAAATAATAAAGTTCCAGTTACATATTCTAGGACGCAAGACAGATCATCTACAAATAAAAATTTACCCGTGTACCCCATTTGATGGGAAAGTACCTTGAGCCGTACTGCCACTTATTGACAAGAATGGCTTAGGAAACTCTGAGAGATAATTGCAGGTTTGCTGATTCATAGTCATACTAAATGTGGCATCTGTTCACAGACCTGGATGGCTACAGTGTTTATGACTGGGTTGAGTGACACTCTTTCCTAGAACAGTGTTTTCAGTATCAATCTCATATGCATGCATGTACCTTTACAAACATAACAGATTTCTCCAAGCCTCCCCAGCCAGTGGGTACAAATGAGGTTACAATAACAATTCACATTTTATTCATGTGTTCTCCTACCATATCAGGAGGGGCCTCAGCAATCTGTTCTCCCATGTTTGTATTTAAGACAGTCTCATAGGCATCTCAATCCAAGGGCATCTCGTGTGTCCACAAACAGGCTTCGTGTGTTCTTGCATCCCAGCCTCATCAGTGATGTTTGCTATACAAGCAATCATTTGGAGTAGCATCTCACCCCTGTCCTTCATAAGAATTTTGTTTCCATGCCCAGAAAGCAATTAAGAGATCCCCAAACTGCAAACTCTTTTCAATAGGAAAATAAAGTTCCTTTTATCTAACTCAAGGGAAGGACCCAAGCTGAACCCATTTTAATTGTTCAGGATTCTGGAAGCCCTAGCTCTGGAAGTGATTAGCAATGTTTAGGTATACCCTGTGTAGCATTTTCCCACCTGGACCAGAAAACAACGTAACTTGTAGCCCTTTGTATCAGAGTTCCTTGTAAAAAACAGCCCCTTTGGCTTCTGTTTGCACTCTCTTCTCCACTGAACCCAAACCCAGTCCACAGGCCCAGCTGGGGAATAGCCCAGTGCCTCCTCCACATGCCTCTCAGCTCCAAGCCCCAAGCATCAGTTTCCCTTCAGGCCAAGCAACTTGGCTGGGGCCCTCTGGGGTCACCAGATGGACCCAAACATGGCTAAATCTCAATTTAATGCAGGTGAGATGGAGCAAATTCAAACAGATGAAGCATAGTTTAGGAGAGTATTAGGGCGGAAAAATCCTTCCTGTGCCACCGAGAAAGGACGAATTAACAGAAGGGACAGCAGTCTAGAGTCAGTAGTATGCCACTTAGGACACTGGGTCAGGATGCCAATGTCCCAGCCCAAGGGATGAACCTACCCTCCTTGCTAGCCCCTTTGCCACTTGGCCCACTACTTCTCACACATGACCCTCTAGTTTAGAAGCCCTGCTATGGAGGAAAGAAGGCCTCAGGGAAGGGAAGAAGGGAAAAAAGAGAAATATTGCCAGGAAGTATTTCCAAATTCAATTTGGGGCTGTAATCCAAATTGTGTTTGTAATCCAAATTGCAAGCTTTGCCCTGTAGAGGTTCAAGGTTTTTTCAGATGGTAGTTTTGGGCCCCTACTCAGCACTAGCGGGTCAGTTCAGGAACCTACTGTCCATTCCAAGACCACTGATCAAGTTAGTATATATACAGAGAGACCCCAGGCCCCTTCGCCCCCAAACAAGCTGGAAATCCTGAAGGGAGCACCCAGAAACAGCAACATCAATCTCAAAGGTCGACTCAAGTGCTACTTCTTCCATGAAACACACGTGGAGCTCCTACCCCCAGATCCAAACTCCTAATTTTTTTCTTCTTCATATAAAGTTCTCCAAGACTTGGCCTCTCTTCACCCCATGGTGTAGAGGTTTATATGCCCATTCCTCTCCTGTAGGTGAAAGTGCCCACGGCAGATGCCGGACTTCGTCTCACAGCCCCAGCAGCACCACACCGAGCCCATCCGTCATGGACACTTGGTAACTAGTCACTGAGCCAAACAGGTTTCCAGGCAACTACATATAAAGGCCATTTTCCTTTGGCCTTGTGGTAGGCCTCAAGTCGGAGAGAATTCTCATCCAGTCTCTTATACTCCGTAGGAAAAGCCACAGAGGCTGGGATTCCTTGGCTCAGCACAAAGGCTCCCCAGTCTTTCTGTGACTCTAGCAAAAGCACTCAAGGATTTTCTGGCGCTGCCTTTTCTCAGAGTCCCTGTTGGCATGTATTATGGGTATTGTCAAGATGTTTTCCCAAAAGGGATGATGACCTACCCTGGGCTGATACCCAGCCAGTCCGAACCTCTATGACATCAAGGCCTGCGTCTGCCTGATTGGTCAGGCCTGGTCCCTGGCCTGTCCCATACATCCCTAGAGTCCAGTTGTCCTGGATTCCCTCTGAATTCTCCACCTCCTCTGCCTACCCTGTTCCCTCTTTTCTGACACCAGTCAGGCCCATAATCATTCTTTGAAGTCCAAAGGACATCTCCTGTGTGGAGTCCTCTGGCCTCTCCTCAGAGCAGAGAGGGAGTGCTGCTTCCCCCCAGCACTCTACAGACTCTACGCTTACCATATAGCACGTATTCCGTGCTGAAATTGCTTGGTGTTTCCATATCCCCCACAAATGTGAGCTTACATTTCACTTATCTTAGCAGATCCAACAATGCACGTTACGTGGCAGGAGAAAGTAGCTCAGCAAATGTTTCTTGAATAAATGAATGGGCATGATCCTCGCAAACGTTTTCCAAGAAAGCAAGCAAGGAGGTCTCCTGAGGCACTCACAGTTCTTATCGTTTTGTTAGGTACAGGTTCATGTCTTGCTTTTTAAATTTAATAATAATAATGCCTCAGATTTACTGAGCACTTGCTAACTGCATGATCCTGTTAAAAATCCAAAACAGCCTTCTGCAGGTGGAGGTCATTATTGCATAGGTTTACAGCTGAATAAGTGGAAACTGAGGGAAGTTAACAAGTGTATGCGTATCCCTAAAACTGCTAAGTGGGAGTCTGTTAGGTTCGAGAGCCTGCTCTCTCAGCCACCAGGCCTTCCAGGCAGCCTTTCTACCGAATATGAATTACCGTAGGAATACTTTCCTCTATCATTAAACTATTTTCATGTTTTTCTTATAGAAAGAATAAATTTCAACACAGGACGGTGGTATCCTGCTACTCACAGTGTGGAGCTCTGACTAGGAGCACTTCCATCACCAAGGAACTGGTTAGACAGGCAGGATCTCAGAAACCCCCCCGTCTACTGAATCAAAGTCTGCATTTTAACAAAATTCTTCATGATGTTTGTACATTAAAGTTTGAGAAGCACTGGTTTAGATCAAGAGTCAACAAAGAATAGCCATGGGCCAAACCCAGTCCAGTCCCTGTTTTTGTATGGCCCATGAGCTAAGATTAGTTTTGACATTTTTAAGTGGTTGAAAATTTTTTCAAAAGAAATCTGACATGTGAAAATTATATCAAATTCACATGTCAGTGTCCATAAAAAAAGTTTAATTGGAACACGTTCATTTGTTTACTTACTCTCTGTGGTTGCTTTGGAACTACAGTGGCTGGCAGGCTCAAGTAGTTACAAAAGACTGTATGGCCCACAAAGATATTTACTATTTGGTCCTTTATAGAAAACGTTTGATGATCTTTTCCCAACTCTGCTCCCCACGTGTAGCCACCAGCACATAACCGGGGCCAGGAGAAATGCAGGCGACATTTGGGAGGGCTAAGGAAGAAAGAGCATCCCCAGAGACATCCAGGGCTCAGCGGAGGCTGGGGTGCTCCAGGGGCTGTTGGAAGGGGACTTGCCATGGGATGGAAGTCCAGAGGGAGAGGGAATGGGCTGAGCATGGGTTGTGGTACAACAAGGGCAGGGGCAGTGAAGAAGAGGAAGCACAGATCAATGAAATGACCAGAGTACAGGAGTCACAGGTGCCGGACGTGGGGAGGGAGCTCCTCAAAGGGGCATAGGAAAGGATGGTAAAGGCCAAGGATGAAAGGAGTGGAGTTCTCAGCCTCAGGATTCCCCGCAGAGCCTAGTTGTAGTTGTTTTGAGACTGCAGCAAGCTGAAGGATCAAGTGGTGTCCCAGTTGTTGAAATTCGCAGACTTTTCCTGGGGTTTCCAAGCTGTGAGGGTGAAAAGGTTTTCTCATCCTTAAGACATCCTAAACTTGATGTATATAGGGATGAAATGAACTAGTTCTCTGCACTTTTATCTTGAGACGGAATCAGCTGCAGGTTTTTTTTTTTTTAAAAGATTTTATTTATTCATTTAACAGAGTGAGAACACAAGCAGGCAGAGAGGCAGGCAGAGGCAGAGAGAGGAGCAGGCTTCCCACAGAGCAAGGAGCCCGACACGGGACTTGATCCCAAGATGCCGGGATCATGATCTGAGCCAAAGGCAGCTGCTCAACCAACTGAACCACCCAGGTGTACCTCAGCTGCAGGTTTAAAGAGCTTGTTACATATGTAGACTCCCAGCTTCACCTGGAGAGCACCTGATTCTGTGGGAATCTATATTTTAACAAGCATCCCAGACGATTCAAATGCTTTGAGAAATATTGCTTCACTGAATGAAAACACTGGAAGGAGCCAGCTTGAATAGATCATGCCTCTAAAAGTAATCACGTATGTGGATAAGAGGTTGCTTTCCGGTTTTGGGTGGTGTATAGGCCTTCAAGAAGACAGTGGCATTGGAGAGGAATTGGTGGGCTCTATCTGCTAATACCAATTAGAGAGCAGTGGGGGAATGCCACAGGCATCTGGGAAACTCAAGGAAAGGCATTATCTAGGAGAGCGCATCAAAGGAGCTGGGACTGAAGCTAAGGGTTCGAACCCAATTAGAAGCTAAGGGTTCTAATCTGGCCACATGATGGCCAGAGAATGGAAATAGCTGCCTCTCCCTAATGACATGAAGATCTCAAGTGATACTTGATAGGATCATGGTCACCATAGGCAGGTGGCAGATCTAATATGTATTTGTGTTGTTTTCTGACCTTTGTTAAATTTGACCCCTACTCCCACCACTTCCATGGTCTCTTATGACAGTGCACTGTATATATATTTTCTCAGGTGCTAGATGGGGACTCAATGGCAATGAAATTGTGATCTTGGCCCCCCAAGGAATCTCTGACACCAGGGTAATATGCTTTGACAGCTTATTTTTCACAAATTACAAAAATAAAAGCATCAGGCATGAATACAAGGCATTGTCTCACATCAGTAATTCTGTTCCCTAAAAAAGATGGGTTAGGAGAAGAAGGACAGGATGGGAAACCAGTGCTTGTTTTAATCTGCTTTGGAGCTACTATGGAAGAGCATTTGTCTTTGTTTTCTGTGTTTCCTGTCCGTTTAAGGAAACCACGCTGGAAGCAACCACATTTGAGGCACAGCATGAAACATCTGTCCTGTTTGGGCTTCTCGTTGAGATGTTGGTTCAGCTTTTGCAGGCAGCACCTTGCTGCCTTGAGACAAAAAAAACATTCCCAGGCTCTTTAAGCTATTATGTAGGGCTGCTCTTAGGAACTGAGTGCATTTAAACAGACTCTCCAGCCCACCCAGGAATATAGGTCTGACCCTTCAGGATAGTAAATCAGGGAGTCAGATCCAAGAAAGGCTGACACTCCCTGTCCAGTTATTTTTAAACCCCAGAGGCTACTTCTGCATATGATATCACTTATGTAACTTCTCTTTGCAAGGACCCCTCTGTGCCCCAAGCCACCCTCCACACCCATCCCACCCCGTAGCATCAGCACAATGACACATGGACTGCCCCACCCAGCTGTGAATTTGCCAACAGTTTAAGGATGTGGACATTGAGTAAATAAACACACAAAAATGAAATTGGCTTTTGTGCAACCAGCTTTCAGGAGTTACATTTTATTCTTTTAGGCTTAAAATTTCAGTGCAGTGGGATAAGAAAATAGCCCCAAACTATATTACAAAGTTGATTAGGAATGTCCATCACCAGAAACAGCATTATGTTACTTTGGGACAAAAAGATTTTTAATTTATAGTGTAACTTCCATGTAAGAATATGACTATTAATCTAAAACAATCCTCCTGGTTTCTATATATTGGATTTATGAATGAGTTTATGATTAAAACCATGTATTAAAAGTTTTAAATAAATTCTAACAGTAATTAGTGACCATCCACTCTCTAAAAAGTGGGTACTAACTAATAGGATTTTGCCTCAAGGAATCTGGCCTATTAAATATGACGTTAAATATTCATCTATTTAAAAAGCTGCAAATGTCAACGAAGGAACAAAGCTGTCAAATGCTAGGAGCATTTCATTAAGAAAACAGCCTCAAGGGGCGCCTGGGTGGCTCAGTGGGTTAAAGCCTCTGCCTTCGGCTCAGGTCATGATCTCAGGGTCCCGGGATCGAGCCCCGCATCGGGCTCTCTGCTCAGCAGGGAGCCTGCTTCCCCTGCCCCCTCTGCCTGCCTCTCTGCCTACTTGTGATCTCTCTCTCTCTGTCAAATAAATAAATAAAATTTAAAAAAGAAAACAGCCTCAAACGCTGATGGGACGTGATAAAGTTGGGGACTCAGACAAGCTTTACCTGCTAGAGAGGCAGCTATTGATATTGTTTGTTGTTACCAAAATGTCAAAAGAGCAGGAAAACAGCAATATGGTGTCCTGAATTGAAATTTCTACTAGCCCAGTCCTATTGCAAAATAAAACCTTTACGTAACTAAATTAAGTCAACTTGTGGAAAATCATACTCTACTACACTATTTACTCTACTCTACTCTACTCCAGTACATACTACTATAGGTAAATTGATTACCATAATCAGGCTAAGAGAGGAATAGAATGGATCATCAGCATTTATAGTAACTTAAAGGGTCATTTTAGCAATTTCTTTTAATCTTCTTACTGCTAAGTGCTTTAGGTCAGGATCCTTTTGGCTACAGGTAATAGAACATCCAAATAACGGTAGTATTAAAAATAAGGTGTTCCAGTGTCTGTTGCTGCATAAATAAACCACCCCCAAATTTGGTGGCTTAAAATAATGTTTATTTTCCTCCTTAATCTGCATTTTGGGAAGGACTTGGTAGAGGACAGCTTGTCTCCTTGGCATTGGCTAGGGCATCTTGAAGACTGGGGCCTGGAATCATCTGAAGCCTGGGTCACTCACATGTTTCCTCATCCTTGATGGGAAGAGTTAAAAGAGCTGGAGCTTGGTACAGCTGGGGTCCTCTGGCGTCTCTGTCTCTGTGTGGTCTCTTACATGGTTTCTCCAGCATGGCAGTTTTGGTGTACGTAGACTGACTTCTGATATGTCAACTCATGACTCCCAAGTCATAGATGAGATGGAAGAAAAACAAGGCAGAAACTGTAACACCTTTTAGGACCTAGCCTGGGGGAGTCATGCGCCGTCACTCCTACTGCATTCTGTTTGTTGGAAGCAAATCACTAAGACTGGCCTCTACTAAAGAGAAGAATTAGGCCATGTCTTTTGATGGGAGAAGTGTCAAAGAATGTAGCCACGTCTTAAAGCCACTACATAGGGATTTGCTTTATATATATAGTGTCTAGAGGGAAGCAATTCTGTATAATGTGGAGCTCCTTGATATAATAAAAACGAAGGTTTCTTCTATAATTCTCTACCATTTTTAGTACATTGTTTTATTGTATCAAAGTCGTCACTGGATGACTGTTGGAGATCCAAACATCATAACCATGGTCAAGACCAAAAGAAATGGAAAGTATAATACCAGCAGCTTCTGGCCTCTTTTATCAGGAAATAAAAGATCCTTCCCAAAACCCTCCACTGCAAAATTCCACTTATGTTCCATTGGCCAGAACTCTGTCAGAAGGCATGTTTGCTTGCCTTGTTTCAGGGGAGATTAAAACAGTGACTATTTATCTTCTTCATTCTCCATTATAGTGGTAGGCATGAGTAGAGAGATCTGGAAGTGGGCACTGGGTCAGGCAAGCCACGCTTCTGCCTTAATAAACCTCCATATCAGGCACATAAAATTATAAGTAGGAGGAGTTTCAAAGAGTTCCTTCTCCTCCCTCAGCCAAAGTTAACAATGAAATATGGTTAGCAGAGGGAAAATGCATCAGGTAATGAATGGAATCATTTTCAACTGCTTATCTGCAGAGAGAATCAAAAGCCAGATATTGAATTAAATGAATCATTTATACAGTTAAAACAGGAAGCAGAATTGGGTCACCACAGAAACTTGCCAATAAGATAGGAGGACAAAGAAGGAAGGAGATCACTGACTTGTGATAAAATGTTAAAGATGCCTAGCAGATTACCTTGGGTTCAGAGGCTCTGGGCCTAAAAATAACTTGGGGCAGGGTAAAAAGGAACTGCTAACTTATAACCCTAATCCAAATTTTGTGTCTTTCTTTATAGAACATTCCTTTTTTTTTTTAAAGACTTCTATTGTTCACTTGTAAATAGAAACAGGAAAAATGCTGAGTTGGTGGATTTTTATTTAACCCATTTGCAACAATTATCCAAATTTAAGATTTAAAGCTTCATAACACTTAGCTAAACAAAACAAAACACAACTCCTTTCTTTCCTTCCTGTAAGCACAGAGCCCCCCAAGTCTATTGGCTTATGGTATGGTTTCAAACAAGTTAAAGAAATCACACTGCAGAAAGAAAGAAAGAAAAAGAAAGGAAGAAAGGAAGAAAGGAAGAAAGGAAGAAAGGAAGAAAGGAAGAAAGGAAGAAAGGAAGAAAGGAAGAAAGGAAGAAAGAAAGAAAGAAAGAAAGAAAGAAAGAAAGAAATCACACTGCAGCAAGTATTTTTCTGGAGCATTAGCACACAACCCCAGCAATAGCTAAGATTGAAAAATGAGACAACTGGATTTACTGACGTTGATGCTGTAGAGAGCTCTTTCCCAGGTAAATTAATAGACATTCAAGAAAACACATGTGCTTGAGGAAGAGCACTGAGTATGAAGAAAGTATGTGCCCACTGTGGAAATCCCAGTAAATCCCAAGGTACAATTTGTAGTAAGTATATGGGAATAAATGAGTAGTTAATTCGCAGAGAAAATGGAATGGGGAATAGGAAAACTTTTCCTTTACAATGAAAGAATTCAAACATAAGCAAATTAAATAATTTCTCCAAAGTGATATGGCACGTATCAAACAGAAAAAAAAGGCCAGGCATTTGCAAGGATTCTCATTTATAGTTTAATTTGGGAGATAAAGTCATGCAGATCTTTGTGCTAAGAAACTAATTTGATCTAACATGAAATAGACACTTTTTAAACAGAGTCATAAAACATATGTATGCATGGGAGTTACCAGTGTCTTTTTATCATTTATAAGCTAATAATATTTTCACTATTTCTATCATCTGAAAAATGTAATTAAGAAGCAAAGAATAGGCTTATAGAGATCATGACCCCACATGCTTCTTACTTCTATTTCAAATTATAATCATATCATGATGGCTTTTGATCCTCAGAGAGTACAACAAAATAATATATTTGAACTTTTTCTTATTAAAAAAATGCCAACTTAGAGATCTACTGTAAGATACTTCAGATACTGTCAAATCATGTAGCAAAATTCTAAAGTGCAGAAACTACCATAAACTTATTCTGTAACTCTCAAAAGACACTGCCAACAGTTCTAGGCCCAGGATAAGTGTTCAGTTCACAAAATTTCTTTGGAGAGTCAACACCTCTCACAAATATATATATATATTGAGTATGAAAATATTTTTCAGATGAAATAATTTCCACACTAACTAGAAATTCCCATTGGATTGTAAATGAAAAGATTTATTAGATATTATTCAATTAGGTGACAATATTAATAGTCCCCACTAAACACTAATTTGCTCTTTATTTGGCAAAGACTAACACAGATGTAAAACAGGGGTTGGCCACCCCCAGAACATATGTCTAAGACAACAAGCAAGCTGAGAGTAATTTGAAACATGAGCTGGCTGTCCCTTCCATACCTCCCTTCCCCCGCCAGTTCTGCCACAGATGGTTTAACACTTTCCTATAGCATGTCCAGCTTCCTCGGTACCAGTGGTTTTTATGTGTGTTTGGGGGCGTGCCCTCACCTGCACACACACACACAGAGTTTAGATCAATAAGCATTTGTCAAGCGTCCGCTGCCAGGCACCTTGCTGGTGTTATAGATACAGTTGCAAAAGGTGCAGCCTTGGGAGTCTGGCTGTCTAAATTTACATCCTTTCTCATCATTCACTAGTTTATAACCTTGGGCAAATTCCTCAGCCTCTAAACCCCTAGCTTCTTTATCTGCAAAAGGAGGATACTAATAATACCTACCTCGTGGGGGGGTTTGTGAATATTAAGTAGTTAATATACAGAGCCTGGCACCTACTGAATGCAATAAACTTACCTGTCATCACCATCATCATCATCATCATCATAGTGTGGTCCCTCAGTCTTTATTCCCCAGTAAACTAGGAGGAAAAAACACATCAACAGATTATTCCAACTGTGGTAAGTGGAACTCATAAGAGAGGCGCTTATCTCAACTTGGAATTCAAGAAAGATCCCTGAGCTGAGAGTCGAAGATGAGTAGATTTAGCCAGATGAAGAGATGTTCCAGAGGGAAGAGCTTGAGCGAAATCACAGGGAGCATGTTGTATACAGGAACTGAATATAGTTTGCTATTATTAGACATGAAGCTCAAGGTTTGGAGTGGTGAAAATGAGGCTCATGAGGAAGATGAGGACCAGGTCATCAGAAGTCATATATAGCATGTTAATATGACTATTGCTTTCTGTAAACCAAATTTCCTAAGCCAAGTTATATAAAGTACTGTTATTCATAGAGGTATTCCATAAGATGTTCTTTGACATTTTTCAAAATAATAGTTTCACTCTGACTTACATCTGAAAACATCCTCACTTTTACCCCCTGTGAGTGATTCACAATGCATACATTAGCCCATGGAAGTCCTTCAATAAAGGGACCTCTTTATCTCATGTTAGCCCAATATTTTTGAAATTGATTTTATTGTAGGACATCATTACAGAATGCTGGGAGAGGTTTTGCTGGGTGTTGTTGTTGTTGTTGGTGGTGGTGTTTTAAGTAGGCTCCATGCCCAATGTGGAGTCCAATGCGGGGCTTGAACTCATGATCCTAAGATCAAAACCTGGGCTGAGATCAGGAGTCAGACACTTAACAAACTGACCCAGCCAGGTGCCCCTGCCAGATTTTAATTAAAGAATGAACTATATGGTTTAGCTTATTAGTAAAATTGCTCTAGGTACAGAGATGCATTTTAAGGAAGCACTCCTGGAGAACATGAGTGAGGTAATGGTGACCCAGGATGGAGGAAATGGACAGATTCAAGAAATATTCAGGAGATAAAATCTGTGAGCTTTACAATGGAGTGTAGTGAGGGAGACAACTGTACAGAATGACCTAGAGTTCTGGCTTGAGCTAAAAGAATAATAGTGCAACTTCAAAAGGAATATAGGAAAACATGATGCAAGGCAAAGGAGTGAGGGGTGGGTCAGTTAAAGAACTCAGTTTTGAGACTCCAAGTGAAATTATATGTAGTAATTAAGTCACCAAACCATTTCTCAGCCCCAGTCTAAACTAGGATCATCTGACAACAGTTCCCTGGTAGTCCTAGTTAAAATATCAAAGTTAACTTAAGATTCCATAATGCATTATGTTAATTTTAACAACAAATTTACTAGTAATAAGATCAGAATTTAGTCATATTAAAAAACTCAGGGTTTTTTCTTTTTTAATATTTATTTATTTAAGAGAGCAAGAGAGAAAGAACAGGAGGAGGAACAGGAGGAGAGAGGGAGACAATCTCAAGCAGCCTCCCTGCTGAGCATGGAGCCCAACACAGGGTTGGATCTCACAACCCTGAGATTCTAAGCTGAGCCAAAATAAAGAGTCAGGTGCTTAATCAGCTGAGCCATGCAGGTGCCCCAAAACTCAGGATTTTCTTAATGCATTCCCAAATGTATCCCTACCGCAGGGCCTCTGCTTCTAGTTCTCTTCCACCTGGCTTTTCCCCTCATTCCCCACTGGCTCCTTCTCCTCATTCCGGTCTCAGCTCAAAATGTCACCTCTCTAGGAAGGCCTTCTCTGACCACCTCATTTCCCTTGTGATTTATTATCCCAACACCCTGTGTTATTTCCTTCATGTGTTTGTCATTCTCTAAAATTATCTTGCTTATTTATTTACTCATTATTTTTCAATTTCCCTTCTAGATTATAAGCTTCATGAGTGCAAGGATTATGTCTGTCTTATTCATTGCTCCATCCCCAGATCTAGAACAATGTTTGGCACAGAGTAGCTTCTTGATAAATTTTGTTTTTAATAAATGAATTTTTAAAATAAACCAATAACATCCAGTCTTGGGCTTTGAGAAATATGCCAGAATGTATGGTTCTGAAACAAATAATTTTCTTGTCTAAAATCTGCAAGAGCAAAACAGAATTTTAGATTCACGTAAAAGCTAATTGCAGTATATTTGACTCAGAAATGGTCAGATATACTTAATCCTACTAATTACCCTCTATCACAGGTAAATATTTTTGCTTACCACATACTCTTTAACCTGGTTATAGTAACATAATAAAGAACCAGACCCTTGATGTAAGTTTCCAAGTGTCCTGTTTTTAAATAAAACAAGCCCTCAGGATTTTGGAAGGGAGCCCAACGGACTCACACTTCAAAGCTTTCAGATCCATTTACATGCGGTAGCACTAAGGAAAAGCTATCCTACAGAGTGTTCCTATGGATGGCATAGAATGTCAGGGATTTTTTTTTTTCCTAAATTCTTTAGTTACAATCCAGTGAAAATAAAATGTGTAGGAAAAATGTCCAAGGTAATCAATACAGCCTCTTTAAGGGTCAGATGCTTTCAAAACCACAAGGAGAAGGAGAAGGGTATACATTTCTGGCTAGTTCTCTTTCTAGGTGGTTTATTCAGCAATTTGGAGATTTTATAGGGTTATGCCAGTATTTTCATTAGTAAATTCTTCGAATTGGAAGGAAAGGGGCAAGAGTCTTCTACTACTGCCCTTCCTTCCTAGCACCCCTACCAGGGCAAGTAAAAAGGCTTGGTACCTGGAACTGACAAAGACATTGTTGTACTATGGACAGTCCAGAAGAGGAGGAAGAAAGCCAGTAGGTCCTGGCACAGATCAGGGCACAAAGAGAACACAAGTTCCTAGGCAGCAGCCAGGAGCACTCCAAAAGTAAGGGCCACTCTCTTCCCTTGGGTCCTTTCATTTCCTCTACTTTTCTCTAAGTATAGTCCACAAAGTCCTGGGGACCCTTTCAGGGGATCTGTGAGATCAAAACTACTCTTACAGTAATGTTAAAGAATGATTTGCCTTATTCACTATGTGGATTTTTACACTGGTGGTGCAAAAGTAACAGTGGGTCCGGCAAGAGAGAAAGAGAGAAAGAAAGAAAAGAGCAAGCAAGCAAGCCAGTTTTACTTAAGGAAGTCCTTGGTGAAGCATTAAAAATTGTTAACTTCATTAATTCTCAATACTTCAGTATAGGTCTTTGTAAGATTCTGTGTAACAAACTAGAAAGTGTACATAACTGCACTTCTACTGAAGTCGCACAATCGTCGACAAGAAAAATTCTTGTGTTTTTGAGTTGCAAGCTGAACTAACCGTTTTATTTTTTCTTTTCATGAAACCCTATGTTTACTTTAAGAACAGTTTGTTCAGATTTAGGTATTGGTATTGGCAGGCATTTTCTTGAAAATGAACAAAGTGAGACTGTCACTTCAAAGAATGTATCTGGTAATATTTATTGCCAAATAACCTTTAAGAAGCTATCTCTTGTTGAGGTTTGGGGTAATACTTACAACTATCGAAAAATGTTAAGATACTCCTCTCTTTTCCAACTATCTATCTCTGTGATGCTAGATGGTCTTCATTTACTTCCATGAAAATGACATACACCACATTGAATGCAAAGGCCAGTATAAGAATCCAGCTGTCTTCTATTAAGTCAGACATTAAAAGGATTTGCAAAAAATATCAAAGAATACTACGACACTCCTAACTTTTCTTTGCTTAGAAAAATATTTTTTTTAACACTAAGATGTTATTTATGGGCACCTGGGTGGCACAGTTAGTTGAGCATCTGACTTTTGGTTTCATCTCAGGTCGTGATCTCAGGGTTGATCAAGCCCCATGTCAGGCTCTGAGCTCGTCACAGTGTCTGCTTGGGATTCTCCCTCTCCTCTCCCTTTGCCCCTCCCCTGCACTCACGCATGTGTGTGCACTCTCTCTCTCTCTTTCTTTAAATAAAGAAATAAAATCTTTAAAAAGTTTTAAAAATAGGGGCGCCTGGGTGGCTCAGTTGGTTGAGTGACTGCCTTCGGCTCGGGTCATGATCCCGGAGTACCGGGATCCAGTCCCGGGATCGAGTCCCATATCGGACTCCCGGCTCTGCGGGAGGTCTGCTTCTCCCTCTGACCTTCTCTCCTCTCATTCTCAGTCTCTCTCTCTAATAAATAAATAAAATAAAAAATCTTTAAAAAAAAGTTTTAAAAATATGTTATTTATGTTACATGTAAGGTGTTTATTACTGTTGTTTTCAAATGAACTAATATTTTTTTAATGTCTCCGTTTTGACTTCTAGTATGGTTAATATCTATAAATATAACCCAAATAAACAAAAGCTCTTTGGGATCCTCAATAATTTTAACAGTGCAAAAGAATCACAAGACCAGAACCTGGTATAGTAGATAGCTATAATAGAAATATATCATAGAGCTATGTAAGAGAAATAGAAAAAAAGATGTATGGTAAAAATATATAACAGAAATGCAAAGCATAGATGAGATCATTTTCATTCTACCACAAAAGAGAGTTCCATTATACAGTTAAAGTAAAACTTCAAGGGGTAGAGCCTGGGTTACTACCCAGCATGTCCTTAAAGTAACCAATGGCTTGTAAGAGTTAAAAAGCTATCAAGGAGCAGTGGCAGGTGGGCTTGTGACACAGGAAAGAGCCAGCAGTGACTGGACTAGAGAACAAGGTAAGGCATAAGGGGATAAAATGCTGCAATGTTTTATGGGTCTATCTAGGTGCAGAGATGTGAACAATGATACATGAACTCTGACACAAGATAACTTTTTAAAACTCCAGTATAATTAATATACAGTGTTATATTAGTTTCAGGTATACAATATAATGATTCAACAATTCTATACATTACTCAGTACTCATTACAATAAGTGTACTCTTAATCCCCTTCTCTTATTTCACCCATCCCCTGACCCACTTCCCCTCTGGTAACCACCAGTTTGTTCTAAATAGTTAAGAATCTGGTTTTTTGTTTGTTTGTTGTTTGTCTCTTTTTTCCTTTGTTTCTTAACTTCCATATATGAGTACAATCATACGGTATCTCTCTTTCTCTGACTTATTTCACTTAGCATTATACCCTCTAGATCCATCTATGTTATTACAAATGGCAAGATTTAATTCTTTTTTCTGACTGAGTAATATTCTATTGTATGCACATACCACTTCTTATTTATCCATTCATCTATTGATGGACATGAGGGTTGTTTCCATATCTTGGCAGTAAATACTGTTGCGATCGACATACAAGTACATATATCTTTTTGAATTTGTGTTTTTGTTTTCTTTGGATAAATGCCAAGTAGTGGAATTACTGAATCATACGGTAATTCTCTTTTTAATTTTTTGAGGAACCTCCATACTGTTTTCCACAGTGGCTGCTCCAGTTTGCATTCCTACCAACAGTGCACAATGTTCCTTTTTTCTCCACATTTTTGCAAACACTTGTTTCTTGTGTTTTTGATTTTAGCCATTCTGACGGGTGTGAAGTGATATCTCATGTGGTTTTCATTTGCATTTCCCTGATGATTAGTGATGTTGAGCATCTTTTCATGTATCTGTTGGCCATCAATGTGTCTTCTTCAGAAGCATGTCTTCTGCCCATTTTTTAATTGGATTATTTGGTTTTTTGGTGTTGAGTTGTATAAGTTCTTTACATATTTTGGATATTAACCCCTTATTGGATATATTATTGGCAAATACCTTCACCCATTCCATGGGTTGTTTTTTTATTTTGTTGATGGTTTCCTTCACTGTGTAAAAACTCTTTATTTGGGTGTAGTCCCAATATTTAATTTTGTCTTTGTTTCCCTTGACAAAGGAGACATACTTAGAAAAATATTTCTATGGGTACTGTCAAAGAGATTACTGCCCATGTTTTCTTCTAGGAATTTTATGGTCTCAGGTCTTTAATCCATTTTGAGTTTATTTTTGTATATGGCCAAAGAAATTAGCCCAGTTTAATTCTTTTGCATGTAGTTGTCCAGTTTTCCCTGCACCATTTGTTGAAGAGATTTGGGGTTTTTTTTCCCATTGAATATTCTTGCCTCTTGGTTGAAGATTAATTGACCATATAACTTGCCTATATTAATTGACCATATAATTGTGGGTTCATTTCATTTCTGTTCTGTCGATCTACATGTCTACTTTTGTGCCAGTACCATACTGTTTTGATTACTACAGCTTTGCAGCCTACCTTGAATCCTGGCATCATATACCTCCTATTTTGTTGTTATTTTTCAAGATTGTTTTGGCTAATTGGGATATTTTGTGGCTTCAGACAAATTTTAGGATTCTTTTTTCTAGTTCTGTGAAAAAATGCTGTTGGTATTTTGATAGAGATTGCATTAAATCTATAGATTGATTTTTGTAGCATGGGTGTTTTTAAGAATATTTGTTCTTACAATCCATAAGCATGGAATATCTTTCCATTCATTTGTATCATTTTCAATGTCTTTCATCACTGTTTTATGGTTTTCAGAGTCTCTCACCTCCTTGATTAAGTTTATTTCTAAGTATTTTATTATTTTTGGTACAATTGTAAATGAGATTTTCTGTTTCTGCTAATTTATTACTAATGTATAGAAATGGGAAAAGACTTCTGTGTATTGATTTTGTATCCTGCAACTTTAGTGAATTCATTTAGCAGAGTAGGGTTGTTTGGTTTTTTGGTTTGTTTGTTTTTATTTTTGGGTTTTTTTTTTTTTTGGTGGAATCTAGGGTTTTCTATATATGGTATCATGCCATCTGCAAATAGTGAAAGTTTTGTTCTTTTACCAATTTGGCTATCTTTTATTTTTCTTGTCAGACTGCTATGGATAGGACTGTCAGTACTATGTTGAATAAAAGTAGTAGGAGTGGACATCCTTGTCTTGTTCCTGAATTTAAAGGAAAAACTCTCAGTTTTTCACCATTGAGTATGATGTTACCTATCAGTTTTTCATATATGGCATTTATTATGTTGAAGTATGTTCCCTTTAAACCTACTTTTCTGAGAGCTCTTATGATGAATGGATGTTGTACTTTGTCAAAAGTTTTGTCTGTGTCTACTGAAATGATCATATGGTTTTTATCCTTTCTCTTGTTGATGTGATATATCACATCGATTAGCCTGCAAATATTGAATCATCCTTGCATCCCAGGAATAAATCCCACTTGATCATGGTGAATGATTTTTTTAATGTATTGTTGGATTCAATTTGCTAATATTTTATTGAGGATTTTTGCATCTATGTTCATCAGAGATATTGGCCTGTCATTTCCTTTTTTGGTGGTGTCTTTATCTGGTTTTGGTATCGGGGCCTCATATGCTGACCTCATATGATGAATTTGGAAATTTTTCTTCCTCTTCTATTTTTTGAGAGGAATAAATATTAAGTCTTCATTAAATGTTTGGTAAAATTCACCTGTGAAGCCATCTGACTTTCATTTGTTGGGAGTTTTTTTGATTACTAATTCAATTTCATTGCTAACAATTGGTCTGTTCAAATTTTCTATTTTTTTCCTGATTCAGTTTTGGAAGGTTATATGTTTCTAGGAAGTTTTCCATTTCTTCTAGGTTGTCCAATTTGGTGACATATAATTTTTCATAATATTCTTATAATCCTTTGTATTTCTTTGTTCCTGTTATTTCTCCTCTTTCTTTTTTTTTTTAAAGATTTTTATTTATTTATTTGACAGAGAGAGAGAGAGAGATTACAAGTAGGCAGAGAGGCAGACAGAGAGAGAGAGAGGGAAGCCGGCTCCCCACTGAGCAGAGAGCCCGATGCAGGGCTCGATCCCAGGACCCTGAGATCATTATCTGAGCCTAAGGCAGAGGCTTTAACCCACTGAGCCACCCAGGCGCCCTTGTTTCTCCTCTTTCATTTTTGATTTTATTTAAGTAAGTCTTCTCTCTCTTTTTTTTTTTTTTTTGGATGAGTTTGGCTAAAGATTTATCAATTTTGTTTATCTTTTAAAAAAATTAGCATCTGGTTATATTGATCTGTCCCATTGGTTTTTTTAGCCTTTGTTTCAGTTATTTCTGCTCTAATCTTTATTATTTCCTTCCTCCTACTGGTTTTGAGCTTTGTTTGTTCTTCTTTTTCTAGCTCACAAGATAACTTCTTTAGATTAACTTGTATTTCTCCTTCGGTTTTGCACCTCTGAGCAACCCTTTCATGTGAGTACCAGGCTCTGTGCTCCCTTACCTCAGTGAAAGTTTGAGGTTGGAATTCCTGAGGTTTGTTTTCAAAATCCTCATGGCGTTAAGAAGAATTCAGTTAAATCTGAGGAGGAATATCCCCTGTCTAAATTAAGGTCTGCGGTCCCTGTGTCCTAACTTATTCCCGTCACTGCCCAAGGGACACAGCAGGACCTCAGAGAGATTGGCCATCAGTGCACTAAGAGGTGGAACATTAGCCCAGACCTCCCTAACCACAAGAATCGTTCCCATACTCCAAAGGTGGCATGAAATCAGCAGGGAGGAGGCCCTTAAAAGGACCACAGAGAGAGAGAGACAATGGCATCTCAGCAGTAACCTTTGTGGCCAGGTGGCTGATGCCTTCCTGGGCCTCTGAGATGTCTCAACTCTGCTTGAGTGTCTGGAACATTGACATAGGTTCTAAATGAGAACCTTGACATAGAGCCTCCAATGGGAAGCTCTAAGAATAAGTTTAATTGCTCGCCAGTCCTCTGGAATGTGGGGAGAGAGTCAAAGTTAACTGCTGAGTTAAAAATAGAGAATTATGAATATTATTTGGCAATAAAAAGAATGAAGTATTGATAGTTGCTGTGACATGGATGAACCTTAAAAACATTAGGCTAAATGAAAAGAGTCAGTCACAAAAGGCTATATATTGTATGATTCCATTTATAGAAATGTCCAGAATAGGCCATCTACAGATGAAAAGTAGATCAGTGGTTGCTAAGGGAAAGAAGAGGTAACTACTAAACAGTTGGGTTTGGGGAGGGTGGTAATTAAAATGTTCTATAATTGATTGTGGTGATAGTTGTACAACTCTATGAACACACCAAAAAATGCCTAATTTTATACTTTAAATGAGTGAAGTATATGGTATGTGAATTACATCTCAACAAAGCTGCTACCAAAAATAGCAGAAAAATGTGATAACTCTTGCCCACTTGAGTTCTGTTCTGAGATCCATACCCATTTTGTGTGTATGATGTTTTACAAAGTTGTTTTATAAGGTTATGTCAAACTAAGGCAAAAACTTCTGAACACACACACTGTACCTGCTCAGGAGCTAGTTAGCAAGCCCAAAACACAAGCACTGGTCAAACGTACATCAGAGAAGTTTAGAACATGGGCTCCAGGGAACAGGTGGTCTAGGCAAGTAGCCTGCACCACCAAGGAACAACACATACCACCAGGGCACCATCTTGGGGGAACACGATAGATGTGGGAGGGCAGCCAGCATCAAGGACATCTTGAGCAAAGTGCAATCCCTCACCTCATGTAAGGGGCCCGGTCACTGGAGTCCTGCTCCAGTGCATTATTGTAACAAGGGCTGTAGCCCCAGAGAGACTAGAGAAATTATTAAAGAAGGATGTAATGCAATCAAGCAAGGACCTAAATAGTGACGATAATAATACTAAAAACATATAATTGATGTCATTTGTGTATAATATTATAAAGTATAAATCAGCTAGGTTCTATAATAGTAATAACAAACACCATTTGCCAGGTACTGTTATTTGTACTTTTATTTGCAAATTTACTAAATCTTTACAACAACCCTCTGAAATAGCTACTATTACTCTTCTCATTTTACAAATGAGAAAACTGAGCCACAGAAGATGAAGTCACTTGCTCAAGGTCATTAGTAAGGGTAGAGCTGAGATTAAAATGCAGGCAGTAGGTCTCAGGGCCTATCTGAACAACTCTACCATCCTCAGTTAGGATAGAAGCCCAGCAGGAACCATGGTTAATGTTGAATCCTCTTCTACATTTAACTAAAGATCTTTAAATCCTTTCCATGGCAGAAGGATTGGTCCTGAAGCCTGGGTTGTGGATAAGGCTACAGATAGTGGTTAAGTGATGGTCACTCTACAGAGAAGTGAGATGGGGAGCCAGGTAACTGCTGACATGCATCATTATTTTTCCATTTTCCCCATGATGCTGACATAGCTATTATTTCCTTCATTTACTGATGAGCAAACTAAGGCTCAAAGAATTTACACAATTTGGCTGAAGATCCAGAAAATAATAGAGCCAAGACTGGATTCCAGACCTTCTGATTCCAAAGTGAAATCCATAAGTTGGCTTTTGGACATTGGCAGGCAATATCAAACAGCAAGTGAACTGGGAAATAAGGTAGCAGAATGATTGCAAACGTGCTTGGTAGCCAGTTAACTCCAGCCATGCCAATTACCCTATGATCTCAAAAGGGCTACTTAACCTTTCTGAAACCTAGCACCTTCATCATAATACAGGTTTGGTAGTAATAATAATCATCATCACCATCCTGGAGTTGCTATGGGAATTAAATGAAACACTGTGTACATGAATATCTAATAGAATACAAACATATAGTAGATGCTCAATAAGAGGTAGTTGTTTTGGGCAGACAATGCTCTTATTGTACTGCTGAGTGAAGGCAAGCTCTAAGGTAGGCAGCCCAGATCTTTCTCCTGAGCCATTTTACCTTTGACTCCCAGAACATCAGCGCTGGAAGGAACATTAGAATTGATCGGATCTAGTTCTCTTTTAACAGATGAGAAAATTGAGGGTTTGAGCAGTTGTATGAGTTGCCCAAAGTTTTACAGCTAGTTAGGAAGAGAGCAAAATCAGATCTTTTATTTGTAGCTTAAAATTTTAAATAGCTGTTAGAAGGAGATAAAAAAGAGGAAAGCTTAAGAAGAAATAAAATTGAGGCAACCTCAGGTCGCCCTTCAGTAGGGGATGTAACTTAGCGGGAAAAGAAGGCCTGCCACACCTGAGAAGAGCCAGATGACTGATAATGCCTGGCAGAGCCTCCCTCTCACATGAGGGGACACTTCCCGGGAAGCAGACAGTATTGCTTTCAGATGCTCATTCCATATTATCGCACCCCTACACTGTGGTTTTGTCTGGACCAAACAAAGGAAACTGGACTTCAGTTGATACACAAGAGAAGTTAACAATAGGAAGGGAACCAGTATCTTGGAAAGCATATGGTTGGTATGTGATTAGTGTTAGTAAAAGGATCAGAGGATCCTTTTACTAAAAGGATCAAAAAAAAAGGAAAGAAAGAAAGAAAAAGAAAAGCCCTTTTATATCATTTGAGTGGGTTGCCTTCACTTGCTAAAGACTAACTGAAAATTGAATGGAATTAGCAAGCAGGTGTTAGATGGGGAGGCAGAATGTTCAAGAAGGTATATTGAACTGAACAGGTAACAAAGGGCTTTCAGAATGAGGTTTGAGGAAAGCAAATGTGTATGTTTGCACAGGTGCACATATATATATTTAGCTGAGAGTGCCCGTCTTCCCCCTTTGGAGTTAATTTAAGAGCTGCCCTCTAAAGCAAATTAAATTGTGTCCACTGCACTACTTACAAGTGTCGAGGGAGGTTCTTGGACATGATGGGAGATGTGGTGGGAGTCTGACAGGACAAGGCAGTTAAGGATTAAGGAGCAGAGATTCCAAACTGAAATTGCTGGGTCCCCCTGCTGAGTATTAATTATTCAACAATCACTGTCTGTTTAGAGTCACTACTGCATCTTTTAAGAGAAAGAAGTACATTTGGGAAACATTTGACAAATCTACTCCCAAAGAAAGAAAAAGTTAGAATTTTTTATGTTTTTTTTTTTTTAAAGATTTTATTTATTTGACAGAGAGAGACACAGCGAGAGAGGGAACACAAGCAGAGGGAGTGGGAGAGGGAGAAGCAGGCTCCCCGCCGAGCAGAGAGCCCGATGCGGGGCTCGATCCCAGGACTCCGGGATCATGACCCAAGCCAAAGGCAGTCGCTTAACGACTGAGCCACCCAGGCGCCCCGAATTTTTTATGTTTTTAATACATATATTACTTTGACCTATTGACAGGATTTAACACAGTTGATCACTTCTCCCCCTTGAAACGTCATCTGGTTCTAGGGCACTAATCTCTCTTGGTTCTCCTTCTCCCTTTCTCAATCTCACTTGCTGACCTTATTTTCCTAATTTCTAAACCTTGGAGTGTCCTAGGATTTCAATCCAAGGCCTTTCCATTTCTAAGTCTACACTCATTTCTTCAGTATTTTCATCCACTCCCCCATTTTCACATAGCCTGTTGCCACTTGGAATTCCCAAAGTTGTATTTGCAGTCCACTCCACTCTCCCAAACTCCAGACTTAGATGTCCAGTCACCAACTCAGCATCTCCACTTAGATATCTAATCAGCGTACATTAACATGTACAAAACCCTTTATACTTCTCCTCTTAGGACTTGCTCCTCCCATCAATATTTTTCAGCTTAATAAAGGATAACTTTTCTCTTCTAGTTGATAAATCCAAAAACTTGATTCCTCACTTTCTTCATAATCCATTTCTAAACCATCTGCAAATCCTATCAGCTCTACTAGGAAATATATCCAAATTCCAGTCACTTCATGCCATTTCCAATCCTATCATCCTGGTCTAAGCCATGATCATGACTCAACTGGATTATTACCATAGCCTTCTAGCTGGTCCAATTGCTTTTATTCATGCCTGCTCCATACTCTGTTCTCCACACAGCAACCAGAGTGAGCCTTTTAAAACACAAGTCAAGTCTTCTCACTCCTCTGCTCAGTAAGTAAGTAAAGTAGAGTCCGTCTCGAAGTAGAGTCCAAATTCCCTACAATGACCCACATAAACTACATTATTTCATCCAGTGCTTTCTCTCTGGCCACAGTTTGTGCCATTCCCCCCTTTCCCTCAACCTATACTCTAGTTGTTTCCCTTGGCTAAAACGCTTTTCTCCTGGATAGCCACATGCCTACTACTCACTGCCTTAGGTTTCTGTTCAAATGCCATCTCATTAGAGAGAGCTCCCTAACTGTAATAGGCAGTTTCTAGAATGTCCCCAGGGATCCCCACCTGCCGTATTCATACCCTTATATAATCCTCAACACTTGAATTTAGTGACTTGCATCTAGTGAATAGGATTAGATGGTGGTGATGGGTTGAGAGTAGGTTACAGAAAGACTGCAGCTTCCATCTTAAACAGTCTCTCGCTCTCTTGCGTGCTTACTCTGAGGGAGGCCAACTGCCATATTGTAAGCTGCCAATTAGAGAGGCCCACATGGCAGAGACTTGAGGGAGGCCTCTAACCAGTCCCCAGCAAGGAACGGAGATCCTTGGTATAACAGCCTGAAACGAACTGAATCTGACAACTGTTCCAGCCACAAACTGAATGCAACCTCCTAAGAGTCTTGAAGCAGAGACACTAGCTAAGTCATACCCAGGTTCCTGACCTACAACAACTGTAAGATAATAAATGTTTGTTGTTTTAAGCTACAACATTTGTAGTAATTTGTTATTCAACAACATGTAAGTAATACAATGACCATCCTGTATAAATCTACAAAGTCTTCCTATCCTTGCCACCTCCTTACCCCCATTACTTTCTCTCTAGTGCTAATCTCCAAAAGCTCACGTTATATATTTGTTGGTTTGTTTGTTTAGTTCTGTTTCCACCCACTAAGATAAAATCTCCATGGGGGCAAGGACATTAGCAGGTTTTGTTTACTGCTACATTGCTAACAGCTAAAAAGAGCTAGTAGGCACTCAGTAAATATTTGTTGAATAAATTGATGAGTGAGCAAGGGGAAGAGCTTTGTGAGGTGGGAAAAAACAACTCACAAGGCTGTGGTGTGCATTAAATGAGCAAAATATGTAACATATCTGGTCCTTAGTAGGTGCTTAGCAAAGAATGGTTCTCCCCCTCAAGGAAACTTTCATCAAATGACGTTGCTGTGGACCGGTAAAATCGTAGAGCTTTTTTCAGACTGGGATGCTTATTCGCAGAATACATTGCACAGAAGGGGGTGACAGCTCCTTTAGATTGAGACACAAAACATCATCTCAGTGGCTACTTCAATTGTGGATCTCACCCAGCTTGTCCATTTTATTCAGGGGCTCTGAAAGCAAACAACACTCCACTTACGGAGGTGCCACACCTTTAGTTTTCCATGTGGTTCTAGAACTCCATCTCCTTTCAGCCTTAAGGACCTTGAGTTTATCACAGAAGTACTTTTATACCTTTCTAAGCTCTGAATTAGATTCTCACTTGGAGAGTCATTCAGAGAAAAATAAAATAGTACCTTCTGTCACACTTATTGAATGGCCTCTTAAAACCCCACTGTCTTCATAACCACTGCCAGACAATAAGATAATCCCGAGAGCAATAGGCAATTATTACCATTTCAAAACCATTGTGCAGTTGCCTCTGAAACGGAGTCATTGGGTTAAATGATCTTCAGCTATTATGGACTTACGGCATTCTCCGGCAGGAAGCAGCGTAAGCGGATCATTTCTACAGAACAGTAATGTTTAAAACTTTAATATTGGCCAAGCAATAGAAGGAGTTTCCCTAACAGGATTGAAATGAGGATAAATGGGAAGTCTGACAAGCTACTCTGCTGCACCGATGTTTCCTGAACCTCTCAGGAACTGTGTTTCTTCACTGTTTTATTCCAAATCTAGCACAGTGCCATGTAAATGAGAGGGACTCAGAAAGCGTTTATGGGTTCACGGGATGCACAGGCAAATGAAAAAGTTATCAGGAGCCCCCAGTGAGTGTGTCCTTGTCTTAGAAGCTGGTCCACCTGGGTAGAGCACGCTGGGTGGTCACTTCTTTCCTACCTGAATCAGCTGATAGCCTCACTTGCCTTGGTGGTTAAATAGACTTGACTCTCAAATCCTGACCTGCCACTTCCTAAAAGTGTGACAATGGTCCTGTCACTTTATTACTATCACGCCTGGTTGCTTCATCTGTAAAATTAGTATAATAATATTTACCTCAAAGGACTATTAAAAGCATTAAATTAGCTAACATGTAAAATACCAAAACAGACACACCTAGGCAGCCAATACATAATTGTTAATTAATCATAGCCCTATCCTCTGTCATTATGAAGAAAAATATCCCACTTGGCCTGTTCTCTTTTAAGCAATTTTGTTTCTCAAGCCGCAGGTAGGTTGGTCCTTAGTAAGAAGAAACTTATGCACCAGCAAAGTACTTCCATTATTATGTTTGCTAACTGTTTTTACTTAAATTTTCTTTTCTATTTACAAAGTGCTCTCAAATACGTCATTTCTTTGAATCTTATAACAACACTGAAAGGCATAAAGAATTGAATTACTTCTATAAGATCACACAGTGATGATAAAGCAGGGTTCAGACTCAATCCCAGAATCTTTTCATACAGCTTCTAGCAAGTGGATAGAGGCAGAAAAGCCAATAAAATGACCCAAATACATTTCTCAACCATAGCCTGCCTCAAGCAGCATGAGTAACATCAGGTACTGCACAGGCAGCCCCTTCTGGGCTTGAGAAACAAAACTGCTGTTCATTTCTCTCTCTTATAACAGTGGGCAGGTGTACCAGGTGGGCAGGCAGTTCTGCCCCACATGTTCATTTAGAGACCCAGGTTCTTTCCATGGTATTGCTCTGTTGCTCCCATGGTCTTGTCCTCATCTCCATGGTCAAGTTTAGGGTGCTCTGGCTTCAAGCTTGTAGGGAAAGAGCATGGAGAGTATAATGTCCCAGAGTCAAATGTGCCATACACTTCTCACATTCTGCTGGCAGAGAATTAGTCCCTAGGCCACATCTAACAGCAAGGGAGACTTAGAATTATGTTAGTAGCCATGTGCTCAGCTAATGCATGTCCATTACCACAAAAGAAAACAAGAATGGATTTTGGTGGACTGTTAGCACTCTTAGCCACATTAACCATTATTGGACCCATTTTAGAAGGCTGAGAAAACTTGCCTCAAGTCGCATAACCAGTAAGTGGCAGAGTCAGAATTTGAACCCAACCCTCTAATTCTTACTACTGCATTCTCCATAGGGTGGACTCTTCTTGTTCATCCATGAGTATAGTATCCCTCTCTACAATCTCATCTCTTAGAATAACATCACCCACCATTAGCAATATACATGGCATAAATTGTTAATCCCTGATCTGTTAGTGGCATGGTTCCCCACAAAGATAGCTAGCTTCCTCTGTAACTCCCAACCATGACTTTATTTTCTCTTCTCTAGAGGGGGAGGTGTTGAAGCAAGGATTGAGGAGATTCCCCCCACATATGGCACACAGAAAAAGAGGTCTATGTAGTGATAGCTAGCTGGAAAGGTTATTACCTGACAACCACAGGAGAAATCAAGAAACAAACTGAGGTCAGAACAGAGAGAGAAAGATGCATGGCACCTGGAGAAGCAGGGGAAATGCATTAAGTGGAGGATGGATGGCCACTAAATTCAATAATGCAAGAGGCTGAAGGGAGAGATTGAGGTTATAGTCCAGATTAGGTGAACATAGATCATTTCAAATTTAGTCTGTCAGAGCACTCTTCTTATTAAAAATGTTTTTATTGACTAATTTGGATTGGTAGTACATTTCCAAAAAGAACAAAAGAGGTACAAAAGAAAAAAAAATCTCCCACCCAATCCCCTAGGCATGCAAGTTCGCTCCACCACGGTACCGCATATTATCTGTCCTTTACATATTCTTCTAGACATGTAGATATGACATACACAAAAGCAAATACATACATATCTAGTGTAAGTATTCTTTCTCTGCTCTTCTGTTACTCAATTTGCTGCACCTTAATTTTTGTCACTTAACAAAATATCTGGGAAATCTTTCAATTTATGTACATAAACAGTATTTCATTTTTTGTGGCTGTATCATATTCAATTATATGGAATTATATGGATATGTAATAATTCACTTAAATAATCCCCATATTGGTAGATGTCTGGGTTGTTTTCAATCTTTTGATATTAAAGCAATGCTTTAATATATAACCTTGTGAACTTGTTATTACCTACACACATGAATAAATCTGTAGGATAGATTTCTAGAACTGGCTTTGACTCATTAACGAATATAGATATACATAATTTTGAAGGATACTTACAAATAACCCTTCATAAGTTTGTACCAACTTACTTTCTCACCAGTCACCTATAAGAGCACCTGTCTCCTTACACTGTTACCAAATAGCGTGTTATTTTTTTATCATTGTCAATCTATTACATGAAAAATGAGTGTTGATGTAAATTTAACTTGTTTCTCTTATTACGAAGCTAGCTATCTTTTAATATCTTAAACATTGGTATTCCCTTTTCATGAACTTTCCCTTTTTTAAAATATTTTATTTATTTATTTGTCAGAGAGAGAGAGAGAGCACAAGCAAGGGGAGCAGCAGGCAGAGGGAGAAGTATACTCTCTGCTGAGCAAAGAACCTGATATGGGACTCTATCCCAGGACCCTGGGATCCTGATCTGAGCCGAAGATAGATATTTAACTGACTGAGCCACCCTGGCATCTTTGACTTTCTATTTATGCATTATGTTGGGCTCTTGGTCTTTACTGGTTTGTGAGAGCTTTTTTTTTTTTTAAAGATTTTATTTATTTACTTGAGATAGAGACAGTGAGAGAGAGCATGAGAGGGGAGAAGGTCAGAGTGAGAAGCAGACTCCCTGTGGAGCTGGGAGCCGGATGTGGGACTCGATCCCGGAATTCCGGGATCATGACCTGAGCTGAAGGCAGTCGCTTAACCAACTGAGCCACCCAGGCGCCCTGTGAGAGCTTTTTATATAGAATCAGCTCCTGTCTATTAAATGAGTTGCAAACATTTCCCCTTTTTATTATTGTCTTTTGGCTTTGCTCATGCGTTTTACATTGCAGAAAAGCATTCCTTTTTTTTACTCTCTGAAGCATCTCACTTACCTGGGAGGAGCTCCTTAAACAAGCCAAACCTTACTAAGCAGACAGGAAAAGAACATGAACTTGGCAGAACTTTATTTTTGAAGATTTTCTCTCCTGTTGGGTCCCATCTTTAATTACTCCCTGATAATGATATTGTCGGAGAACTCACCCTACTGAATAAAATTAAAATGATTAACCATGACTTCCCGCGGTAACAAAGTGCAAAGGAAGCCAAGTTTCCTGCCCACTGGCTTACCAGCTAAATCAGACAGGAAGGTAATGTTCTGAAAATCTCCAGAGAATGCTGTTGACAAAGCAGCTTTCATTCCTTCTGAACCTGCTTCCTCCACACAAGTCAGTTATAAAAGTCCTTCAATGAATGGCATCAGTCTGAAGAACAGGCCCATGGATAGATCGGATGGATGGGAAAAGGAAATAAAGAAAAGGAGCACATGAATACCAAGAGACAGCACACTTAAGTGAGGGACATTTCACAACGGGAATGAAATTGCTTCTGCCACAGGGAGGCAAACAAATTTCCTCCAGACAAGGATAAGTCAAAACATAAGTCATAGTGGGGAGTTGCAAAGACACTAGAGAGCGCAACAATATGTAGAGTGGGGACGCCCCTTTACAAGGTCTAGGAAGGAATGTCAGCAGTATTTCTTTAATGTCACCAAGAAAATGTGCTGAGGCAGCTTTGGGGAACATTCTGGTTCCTTCTGCATTTCTCAGCCTGATTCATGGCAGTTACTGAAAAACCCCAACCTTCAGTCTCAGCTGGTCAGTCTGGCTCTGCCTTGCTGCATGTTTCCCCACCCCTCTGATGAGCAAGTAGCCAAAACTCTGGAATTGTGCTACTGCCTCTCTCTGTGCTTGCCCCTTCTTCCCAGGCCTCCCCTTTCACCCTAGCCCAAAGCACTGTGCTGTGCAGCACCTGACAGGACAACCCTTTCCAGGCCTGGGCTTCTGTCTGGCTTCCTGACTAGCACTCCAGAGACTGCTCCTGCTGGAGCATTGCCCTGAACTTCAGCCTCCTTGGCAAGGGCATCGACAGCCCAGTTGGCCCTCAGCCACCATCCTGTTCTTCCCAGCAACTGGCTAGAGTACTGTTTCAACCCAGATGCCCTCCCTCCCCAACACCCAATCTTCCTGACCATCAGTTGAATTAGTGTTTCCATGATCCATTGCTCAGTTTTGGCCCTGCTGTGCTCCTGGCCTTCCACTAGATGGGACCCCATGGACATCTGTACCAGGTAGGTCAAGCCCAGTTTCACCGCACACAAATACCAATTCATCCTGCTCTAAACAATAAGCACATTAACTAATGTAACAAGAAGTCAAGGGATGGGAAGATTCCAGGCTTGGTTAATTCCGTGGTTCAAAGTGTCGTTAAGGACCTAGAGTCTCCTGTCTTTCTGCTCTACCATCCCTACCATGTTGCCTACTCCTTTCATAAAATGGATGCAGCAGCTCGAAGCCATCAGCGGTAGACTGGAGTTGGCTCCTGAGAGCCAGTTGCTAAACTTGCCAGCCACTTGTTGAGCTGTTGGGAGCTTGAAATCAGCCATTATGAGGGAGTTTACACCACAGAAATGGAAATAAGCAAACACTACAAATCAGGGGTTTTTTGTTTTTGGAGATCAGGTTAACACATCCTCACATAGTAATATCTAGAGACAGAATGGGTCTGTTTCTCAAATACATCTTTTTTGAGGAATAAAGAAGCTTCTAGAAGCCTCACAGGTCTCCCACCCCTGCCTCCTTGACTCAGTTGTGTCACATGTCTATGTTTCAATCAAAGATTTAACAAATGGATAGGATTGTGATAACTCCTCTAAAGTATAGTGGAGTATAGTGGGGCACCTGATACCCTAAGAGAAATCAATACTCTCTTAGCTAGAAAAGTAAGGTGGAAGATGGCCTTTGAAAAGGCATTCAGCAGGATTTGTCATAGACACACAAACACCATCCATCTATCCATCCATAAGCTGACTGAGAGCTTATCTCTCTGCCTTGGCCCATCATGGAGGTTCCAGCAGGTTCACAGGGCATGTGGGATATGACAGCCTGAGATGTATGCAAAACTACCTCACTAGAAGAGAAAAAGCAACAGCCATCACTGAGAATCAATTTTTCATTCGTTCTAGGCCTACGATTTACCCAAGTCGTTCCAAAAAACCTTACTTTATTCAAGCACTATAAAAAAAAATTTAAATGTCCTGTTTCCACTCTACAATGCCTTTTCTATAATTAAATTCATATTCAGGGGTGCCTGAGTGGCTCAATGGGTTAAAGCCTCTGCCTTCAGCTCAGGTCAAGATCTCAGGGTTCCGGGATCAAGCCCCGCATCGGGCTCTCTTCTCAGCAGCGATCCTGCTTCCCCCTCTCTCTGTCTGCCTCTCTGGCTACTTGTGATCTCTCTCTCTCTGTCAAATAAATAAAATAAAATCTTTAAAAAAAAAAAGAAATTCATATTCAAAAAGATCAAATGCTATCCAGGAATATAATTACATTAATTTTTATGTTTTGACATGCAATTTAAATTGAGTTAGATCTTTTTAAGCAGTTTACTCAAAATTAACTTTTCTCAATTCAGGCTTAACCTAATCCTGGTTTTCTCTCTGGCTTGAGTAGACTATAAGTTGGAACTCACCCAAATCTTTTTTTTTTGTACTCGGTCCTTCCAAAAGCTTGTCTAAGTTTGCAAGACTTTCAATGACATTGAGAAGTATCAGACTCCATGCTGTCTGTCCTCACTGTGGCTTTCATTGCCCCTAGGAAGGGACTCAAGCCTACTCTCTGTTAATCTTAAGGAAGTGTCTGGATTGCCCTTCTCTGCATCCCATCCAACTTCTTGTGCCTTTTCCCCTACATTAATGAAAATAGAACTAAAACTTCTGACCACATACGCCTATGTTTTTCATAAAGAGTTAGGCTTAAATATATGAAACTTTTATACAAGCCTCTGTAGAGTATAAGAATAAGCACAGAGCTCAGTTCTTAGCTCCAATGAACTGACAATCTGGTTAAGAGGCTTATACAAGAAGCAAAGGAATACTATAGAAAAGCTATAGACATTTGGGAAAAGGAGAAGTCATTCTGAACAGGTGATTAGAAACTTTGTTTTCTTTATCAATGTTTTCCACTATTTGAGTATGTAATTTTCAAACATAATGAAAAGTTGAAAGAATAGTACAATGAATACCATGTATCCATCAGTTAGATATAACAATAGTTAATATTCTGCCATATTATCTAGCTATCTAAATATTTTGCTATACATTTTAAAGGAAGTCACAGCCATTATTAACACTTCACCCTAACTCTGTCAGCATGCACCTCTTTAAAAAGGACGTGGCTGAAAACCACAATATCTTTGTCACATTTAAGAATATCGACAATAATTTTCTAATATCATCTAAAATCCAGTCAATATTAAAATTTTTCAATTGTTCACCCTAAAATATTTTTTATAATCCTGATGTTATTTATCAAATTTCATTAGTGGAGTCTTTGACCAGCTTTTAAAATAAAGGCAGCTTCATTATAGAGCAATATTTGGCAAACTCTGTGTACAGAGAGCTTTTTCAAGATTTTTTAGAGGGGGTAACACTGGTCAGCATTTGGTACATAAATATGATAACATCTACTGAAAATCTTTCCATATGTCATGAAAACTTGGAGGTAATTTGTGTAGCTTGAAATGTCTTCATTTTAGAATGTTATTATTTTTTTTAAAGATTTATCTATTTATTTTATTTTGACAGAGAGAGAGATCACAAGCAGGCAGATAGGCAGGGAGAGAGTGAGGGGGAAGTAGGCTCCCCGCCAAGCAGAGAACCCCATGTGGGGCTCGATCCCAGGACCCCGGGATCATGACCCGAGCCGAAGGGAGAGGCTTCAACCCACTGAGCCACCCAGGCACCCCTTCATTTTAGAATGTTATATACAAAAAGGGCCTTATCAAGAACAGAAAAGTGCATTTTCTGTGTTCAGACTATAATTACAACATAACTGGCTTTTGATGTTACATTAAGTAAATTATACTTCAAGCTCCAGAGTATGTGGGGCATAAAACCTGATTAAAGTTTTATATGAAAAAAATCCCAATAAACATTTCTTTTAAAAAATGGCTTTTCTGGGATGCCTGGGTGGCTCAGTGGGTTAAAGCCTCTGCCTTTGGCTCAGGTCATGATCTCAGGGTCCGGGGATCGAGCCCCGCATCAGGCCCTCTGCTCAGCAAGGAGCCTGCTTTCCCCTCTTTCTCTGCCTGCCTCTCTGCCTACTTGTGATCTCTCTCCTCTCTGTCAAATAAGTAAATAAAATCTTTTTTAAAAAATGGCTTTTCAACATTTCTGATTCAGTCTAGTCATCCAAGAAAAAGTAGCTGATTTTTTTTTTTAAAGATTTTATTTATTTATTTATCAGGAAAGAGAGAGAGTGAGAGAGAGCACGAGAAGGGAGAAGGTCAGAGTGAGAAGCGGACTCCCCCTGGAGCCGGGAGCCCGATGTGGGACTCGATCCCGGCACTCCGGGATCATGACCTGAGCCGAAGGCAGTCGCTCAACCAACTGCGCCACCCAGGGGCCCCAAAGTAGCTGATTTTTGCAAACCAGATTCATATGTTACATTTGGTAGTTAGGTCTCTTTAGCTTATTTTAATCTGAAAGATTTTTCCTTCTTATTTGAAAAAATGATATTGACCTGTGAAGACATCAGACCAACTGCCTTGTAAACAGTGCCAAATTCTGGATATGTCTGATTGTTATCTCGGGGTGTTGTTTAACTTGTTTTTCTAGCCTTGTTGTCCTGTTAAAATAAAGGACTGATTAGATTTAGGCAGAATCTAAGTCCTGACCCGAAGCAGATGGCACACTCCAAGGGTTTAACTGAAGGAGTTCAGTGAAGGAACTATTTACAGCAGACCAGGGGAACAGCACTGGGGGGTGGAGCCCGTGGAGATCACCACCCCAGGCTGGAGTGGAACTCCCCTAAAGCACGATTGGAGCTAGAGCTTTGGAAGCAGGACCCACAACAGGAGCCGCTCAAACTGCACCCACCCAGGGAGTGAGATGGTAGGGCATAAATATCCCGTATCTCTCTCTGTGTCCTCTTTCAGATTTCTCCCAGAGCCTCCCCATTGGCCAAATCTAATTCGAACCCCAAATGGGAGGGAGACTGACTGATACATTGTGCAAAGGGGCTCCAGGGACACAGAGCAGAACGAAGAAAGGCATCAAATGGGCTTATAAGGGCAAATGGAAAACAACCAGCACACAGCTTAAACATTTTTGCCTAGAATGCTTCACAGGCCATGCAGTGAATTTCAGATCAGGTCACTTCGGGAGAAACAATGTGTTAAGTTATCTCACCATTAGCAAAGCTACTTTTCACCACTTGGTTAAAGTGTTAACGCCAGATCTCACCACTGAGATGTAAAAGGGTATTTTTACTTTTAAATAAGCAAGAAATTCAAGGGCAGACCTTTGGCACCAGGGCACCAGGTTCTTTTACCCCTACAACTTTTCATGTAATCATCTTAGCATCCTTGACGATTCTGACCTGAATCAGTTATTTCACTGGAGTTTGTTCATTTTTCTAATTCTTTCTTTCCACATTCAGTTGAACTAGGTAAAATTTTGCAAATGAAAAATAGTTGAATATCAACAGTTTCATCGAGTGCAAACTAAAGCATTTATTATCTAGTGCTCTGTGGGGAGGAAGTCTTTCTCTCCTCAACTAGGGAAAGATTACAGTCCTTCCTGAAGAGATGAGGTAAATGTTTAGTTCCTTTCCTTTGTATATCAACTGTCAAAGTAAGAGTCACCACCAAAAGAGTAAAGCAGTTGCTACTCCTTTCTTCTTCTTTCTCTCCTTCTCCTCTTTGTCCTCCTTTCCCTTCTTGTCGTCGTCTCCTCCTCCTCTTCCACTTCCACCTTCTTTCTTTCTCTCCCTTTCCTTCCTTCTCTTCTCTCTTCACTTTTTAATACCCACATTGGCTCAAATTCAGCCAGTCGATGCTCCTTCAAGCTGACCCTTCAATAGGAATCTTGAAGAATGTCCTTTCTTTCTGAAATTATGGGATGTCCTAGGCTCACCTGGGCTAAGTTATGTTCCTCTGTCCAAGATCTTCTCCAAAGAGCCTTGGTTCGATTTAGTGGAAAATGACATGTGTGCAACATCTGTGTACTAGGTGTGCTCATTGCTACTGAGGTATTATTGCTTCTAAGATTTTACAGTGAACAGAACCCCTATACAATACACACATATTCATATATATCTTTAATTGGGACTTCATATTAACATTTATTAACTAGTCAGGAATGGTTATGTGGAGCAAAGATTTGAACTGGCTTTGGGAGGTATGTACAATATCTTTTTTTAAAAAAGTAATTTTTCTGTTATACAATCACATTTCCAAAGAAAAACATAACTTAAAAAATAAGAAAGAGAAGGGTGCCTGGGTGGTTCAGTCGGTTGAGGGTCTGACTCTGTTTTGGCTCAGGTCATGATCTCATAGGTCATGAGATCAAGCTCCGCCTCGGGCTCCACACACACCACAGGTCCTGCTTGAAGATTTTAGCCCTCTTCCCCTCCCCCCACTTGTGCACATGCTCTCTCTTTTTTCTCTCTCTCTAAAATAAATTAAAAATCTTTAAAAAAATAAGAAAGAGAAAAATTTACCAATAATCTCACCCTTTTAGCACAACCATTTTAAATATCTTCATATTAGTCTTTCATATAAGAGATGAAGGGGGCCAGAGATTCTAAAGAGGAGAGTGCAGTTCCTAATGCACACGTATGACTTGAAACAGAAAGTTTACATATGGAAATTACTCTCCTTTAGGCTTCTGTTCACACCATACTTCCTGGGTGCATAACCTTTCCCCTATCCCTGCCTGTTAAAAGCATACTCATCTTTCAAAACAGCTCACTAGCTTTCCCTGATACCCACAGCCCGGTGGAGCCTTGCCATACCTACAGTGCATTTCTCTGGACCTGATAGCACTTTTTACTTGAAAACCTTTCAGGGTATTTGTGTACCTATGTTATCTCCCTATCTAGTTTGCAAATTCCTTGAAGTCAGGAGTTGTACCTGGTTGTCTCTTATTCTCAAAGCTCTTTGTTCAGTAGCTCATAAATAAGAGGCTTTTGGTAAACATTTGCTACATTGAACTGAGATGTAAAAACCCCTAAAATGAGTATAAAGGTTTGCACTACATTCTGCAGACCTGCTGTAACTATTCTTTTCCCAGGTTGGAAAAAATATTCCCTTCACATGACCATCGTCCACCCTAGTTATTTACTTTTGAAACCTAGGGCTGATGTTGTTTCTAATTGTGAAAATATTCTCGAGGTTACTTATTACAACACTTTCAGTTGCATAGTAATACTTCAGTTTACTTTTAAGACTCCTTCAAATTTTCAAATAACAATTTTAAACACCTTTTAATAGAATATATTGGTTTTTAAACAGACATATAAAGTGTTCCACATTTTACATGTAAAAATGTTACTAGACTGAGAGGAATAAAAGACACGATTAGTGCTTCACAAGGAAAGTGACTGAATTGCCTCCTTAGCAGGCTATAAAGTAAAAGACATCCTGCTGATATTGTTTAAACTCGCTATGATGGAGGTAGATGGATACATTATGATAAGAGACCTGGAGGTCCCTTTCAGCTCTATGATTTTAATTGAGCTATATAAGTTTAAACAGTCGCACTTCTCTCGTTACTAAACTAAGTTGTTTTGAATCTAAACCTCACTATTGGTAAGTGGTAATTTCAGTAATACTTGACAACACAGAAAGCTGGCCTCCATTTTCTTATCTATAAGATGAGAAAGTTGAATTGATTCATCTCTATGGTCATGAAGCACTATAACAACATAAGTAATCTATTATAGTTCAGATACACACTTTCTATGATATTGACTGAGAATAATTTTTTGGTTCCTAAGTCTTCCTACTAGCTGATAGATTTTTTTAAAGCACAAATCCAGCTCTACTGAATACCTTTGGTTTTCTAACAAAAGTAGTATAGTTGAGGAAAAGGAAAAGGGACAAATAGACATTGAAATACCACTGGACATGGATTCAAATCCCAACTCTGCTACTTACAAACTATATGACCTTGGGCAATTTACATACCCTCAGTACTTGCATCTAAAATTAAATAACAATCACCACCTCATATCCATTAGGATGGCTACTATTACAAAAACAGAAAATAATAAGTGTTGGTAAGCACATTGAAAACTGGAACTCTTAGGCACTGTTGGTGGGAATGTAAAATGGTTCAACCACCATGGAAAACAGTATAGCAATTCCTCAAAAATTTCAAAATAAAATTACTGTATGACCAACAATTCAATTTCTGAGTATATGCAGAAAAGAACTGAAGACAGATCTCTGATGTATATGTATACACGTGTTTATAACAGCATTATTTATAAAAACTAAAACACAGAAGCAACCCAAGTATCTATTGATGGGATAATGGATAAGCAAAATTTGGTATATACATGCAATGGAATATTACTCAGCCTTTAAAAGGAGGGAAATTCTGACACATATTTACAACACGGATGATCCTTGAGATCATTATGCTAAATAAACCAGTTACAAGAAGATAAATACCATATGATTCCATTTATATGAAGTACTTAGAGTAGTCAATATCATGGAGACAGAAAATAGAATGGCGGTTGCCAGGAGCTGGGGAACGAGGTAATGAGGAGTTATTGTTTAAAGAGTATAGAGTTTCAGTTTTGCAAGATGAAACAATTTACAATTTTAGAGATAGATGGTGGCAATGGTTGCAAAAAATGAATATACTTAATACCACTAAACTGTACTCTTAAGAAATGGTTACAATAGTAAATTGTATATTATGTGTATTTCAGTGCAGTTTTAAAATCAGAAAATATTAAATAGCAATTTCTATCTTGTGGTATTAATATAAGGGTCAATGAGATAACACAAATGAAAACCCCTGCATACCACCTGGCATGTTGTGGATGAACAAATGTTTATTGGTATGTTCCGTAGTATTGTTTTGGTAGAAAGAGGTGGCTAGCTTTTCTGTTTCAAAGTCACTTTGGCTAGTCACGGTCTTCTGTGGTTCCATACAAAATTAGGATTGTTTGTTGTAGCTCTGTGAAAAATGCTATTGGTATTTTGATAGGGATTGCAATGTGTAGATCGCTTTGGGTAATACAGACGTTTTAACAATATTTGTTCTTCCAACCCATGAGCATGGAATGTTTTTCCATTTCTTTGTGTCATCTTCAATTTCTTTCATCAGTGTTTTGTCGTTTTCAGAAAACAAGTCTTTTACCACTGTGGTTAGGCTTATTCCTAGGTATCCTATGGTTTTTGGTGCAATTGTAAATGGGATTGATTCCTCAATTTCTCTTTCTGTTGCTTCATTGATGTATAGAAATGTAACATATTTCTCTACGTTGATTTTGTATCCTATATCATTACTGAATTCATGTATCAGTTCCAGCAATTTTTTGGTGGAGTCTTTCGAGTTTTCTATATAGAATATCATGTTGTCTGCAAATACTGAAAGTTTGACTTCTTCCTTGCTGATTTGGATGCCTTTTATTTCTTTTTGTTGTCTGATTGCTGAGGCTAAATAACAGTGGTGAGTGGATATCCCTGTCTTGTTCCTGACCATAGAGGAAAAACTCTCAGATTTCCCCATTGAGGATGATACTAGCAGTAGGTTTTTTATATTTGGCCTTTATTATGTTCAGGTATTACTTTGTTGAGGCTTTTTATCATGAATGGATGTTGTACTTTGTCAAGTGTTTTTTTCTGCATCTACTAAAAGGATCATGTAATTCTTATCCTTTCTTTTACTAATGTGGTGTATCACATTGATTGACTTGCAAATATTACTCCGCCATAAAAAACAATGAAATCTTGCCATTTGCAACAACATGGAGGGAGCTAGAGAGCATTATGCTAAGCAAAATAAGTCAGTCAGAGAAAAACAAATAGCATATGATTTCACTCATATGTGGAATTAAGAAAACGAGTGATCATAGGGGAAAAACGAGAGAGGCAAATCAAGAAACAGACTTTTAACTATAGAGAACAAACTGATGGTTAGCAGAGGGGAGGTGGGTAGAGGATGGGTTAATAGGTGATGGGGATGAAGGAGTGCACTTACGATGAGCACTAGGTGTTGTATTTAAGTTTTGAATCACTAAATTGTACACCTGAAACTAATATCACACTGTAGTTAACTAACTGGATTAAATAAAAACTTAAAAAATCAATAAAAATAATATAAAAAGTAAGAGGTGGTTGGAATTCCCTGGTCAGACTACCCACTGTGCTAATCCAGGTTCTTGGTTGTCAGTGTCAGAAATCCACTCTTGCTAACTTAAGCAAAAAAGAAAAAGAAAAAAAAATTACTAGAAGGATATGGGAGAGTTCACAAAATCAGAGGGGAGGCTGGAGACCAAGGCCTGCAGAGGACAAAAAGCAAGACTACTTCAGGGTCTCTAAAGCAAGCATATTGCAATAGTCTAGACAAAGTGTTGCCACCGAAATAAGTGAGCTCCAACTGTTCCCAAATTCTTTGTAACCTGATCAAAACTCAGGTTCCCTGAGGAACACTCATTTAGATTCACTCAAATCTTAACACCTCCCCCTTGACCAGGGGTGGTCAGGGATATCTTGGTCAACAGTTCCAACCAGAATGCTACCAGGGAGAGAGGAATCATTCTCAAAAGAAAAATATTAATGTCATTTTCAAAAGACAGTGAATAGATTCAGGACTGACAAAACTAAAAAGTAAAAAATAAAAATTTCCACCAATCACTGACATTTTTGCATTTGGGGAAAGTAGGAGGTGTTTGGTAGAGGGAAGTATTACATAGAAGAGCCTCTAGAACTCCCAAAAAGACCTAGCTGCTGGAATGGATATCTAGCCAAACTTACTACCTAGTCTGGAAGGTTCTTCCCAGAACTAACAGTTGTATCCTAGTTGTGATGCTGTGTAGACCCTCCCTCTCCTTCATCAAATTCTGTGACACAAGCCTTATCCCTTTCTCCAGATTCCATATGTCATTAAACCCTGTATCTTATTGGAAACTCAAACTCAAGTCTTTGCCTATTTGGAATTTCTGGCTACCACCCTCAGTCTTCCAGATCTCTGTACTTAACACTTTCCTTTTGATATTATAGTTTAGTTCAGTCAGAATGGTATCTATGTAACTTACCTCTCTATGCCTCAGTTTTCTTTTGTGGAAAATAAAACCATTTGAAAGAAGGTCAGGGAAGAGATGACCAAGGAGTAAGGAAGCCGATGCTGATAATTTTATGTGAGGAGGATAAAGCCCTTTGGACTAAGTAATTTATGCTTCCAGTGAGAAACATTGGAACATTTTCACATTATAGTTTACTACTGAGTTTAATGCAGTCTAACATAAGGCATCATAACTTATTATAAGAGCTTATTATAAGACAAATATTATCTTATCAATAACCTCATCATAAAGATCACAGCATGGACAGCACCATAAACCAGTGAAGAACTGACAATTATCAAGGAACTGGTTTCTAGTTCAGCTTTGCCACAAATAAGCGAGGTTGCCATGAAATATTTTTTTTACTTCTCTGAGCTTGCCTTTATTCCCTGTAAAATTAGGGGATTCAACCAGATTTGGCCTCTAAATCTCTCCTTGCTTTTATGTTCTATGATTTCAAACAAGATATAGCCAGACCCTCAGTAAAAGTGAAAAGAAAAGCCCGAGCAAGATGAAGGGACATAGAGTGGCCAGGATTCTATTTGAGATGCCACAGTCAGGGAAGACATCTCTGGAGAGGCAACATTTACAGAGACTGAAGGAAATGAGAGTGTCCACATGTCGATATCTGAGATTAGAGGGGTTCAGGCAGGACTGTTCTTTTTTAGTGGTGTACAGTGTGACAAGAACTCTCATCCCTCTTAAATGTCCTATCCCTGTTGAGAAGAGACCATGAAGAGATCATGCCAGCCCAGGACAGGTCCCAAGGAAGCTAGATGGGATACAACAGGGACTGGGGGCCTAAGACAAAGGGCACAGTCTGGAAGTCATGCTTCAGAAGGTGGTAATGATCAAATCCAGGTGAGCAAATCCACAACAGCCCATTAATTTAAAGGGACTGTTGAAGAATAGAAGTCTGGGGCCTAAATGAGTACGGCAAAGAGAGAGGCTAAAGTTCTAGGAAGTCAAGTTGTGAAACAGAAATTGTCCTAGAATGATACTTTTCAAACTGAGAGTAATGACCTATGACCCAATGGGTCGTGACGAGCTTATTTTAAAAAATTAAATTAGAAGAGAATGGACTCACCAGAGTATATCACATAGAGGAAGGACAAGTGATTGTTCTGCGCAACACGTGTTTCAGGTATGTACCTGTATATGTTGAGTCACTTTGTAAAATTTACTTCCACTATGGGTCATGGTCAAAAAAATTTGAGAGCCTAAGTGGCCTAGAAAAATTCCAGATATGGAGTACAGATGCCAATAGCAGCTCTTCATTCAAAGATTTATGTGAGAAGACCATTATAATTTGAAGAAGCCAAAGCAGAACATAAAAAACACTCTTGATGGGAGTATAAATGTGAACAACCTTTATGGAAACATTTTGTCAATATATCCCAATACTCTTTTTTTTTTCTTTCTTTCTTTTTTTTAAGATTATAAGTAATCTCTATACCCAATGTGAGGTTTGAATTTACAATCCCAAGATCAACAGTTGCACATTCCACTGCCTGAGCCAGCCAGGCACCTCTATCCCAATATTCTTATAAAGAATAATACTCCCATTTCCACAAATCTATCCTGCAGTGATAACTCAAAATACACAGTTCTATGCCCTGAGATTTTCATCACAACATTATTTATAAAAGTAGAAAATTAAAAACACCTAAATATTCAACTTTAGGGAAATGGATAAATTATTATATACCCTGTATCAGAGCTCTAAAATTGAGCTAGCAGGAATGAGAATCATTTTAAAAGAAAAGCAAACCAAAACAAAACCAAAAAATGCAAATTATGACTGCACCCCGGCTCAGTGATTACTGTGGGTTCACTTTCCCATCCGCTGGCTTCCTCACTCCTTGGTCATCTGCTTCCTGACCCACTGGGAGATTTATGACAGAGTGTCTTGGCCTCCACTTATCACCTAACCTGTGGATTTGGGAAGTCTAGTTTTTGAACTCTCTGCACATTGTGGACTTCTGCTTCTTAAAGTAACCAATTCTAGAATCTCTTTATTGGTAGCCTGTCCTCACTGCCTCCTGTCTCCTCTCTTCTCCATAAGGCCATGTCCTCCCACAGGACCTGCCTCTCACTGAGCTCTTATCCATTTGAAAAGAAAATCGGGAAAATGTTATATATCCATATAATAGGTCATTGTTCAGCCATTAAAATTTATTTTCCTGAATAATTTTAATGAGGCGAGAAAATGTTTACAGTGTCATTGTGTTTGGGTCAAATGTAAAGACCTAGGCCCAAAGGGAACCCCAAGGGCTTAAGGAGAAGGGATTTGGCCCTACCAGGCTTTCTTTGTTGTTAAACAATGTGTGAAAACAAAGAGGGAAGAGGTACTTTCTTAACATAATAAAGTCAGTTTTATCCGTTCATAAGAATATGGCCAAAAGTATGAAAATAAGATTCAGAATAGATGTGGGAGGTATGAAAGGAAATTTATCCTGTAGATAGAGAACTTGTTTGCATTTCAGACACACCAGGAGATAAAAAGCAGAAGCCAGAAGGTGCTCTCCCACCTTCTCCTGCAAGAGGCCACCCCCTACCTACCTTCGACTTTGTAACCACCTACAAGAAGTACAGCTTTAGCCCTGAAATGTTAGGTAAGAATTGTTTTTAAACTAAAAGAAAACTCAAATGTCCTCCAGGCCAAGAGAATAACAAATGTATGAAATTGACCAAGGTAAGAAAAATGGGAGTGTGGGGCGGGGGTAGATGAAATAGGTACCCCTCCCCCACTAGGAGGGGCAGCTGCTTCTCAGCTCCTTCAGCAGTTAGTTTCCTGCAAAAATGCGGGCCCAGTGTCATCAGATCTTGGTAGTTTTTCAAGAGATACTAGAAATCTAAAATGTTTTTATATGAAAAACACTTTTAAAACAATGTCCATGCCAAACAGAACGTGTCTGAAGGCCTGACACACTCACACTACACTAAAATGTGAATAGATGCTGTCTTTGGCTGATGGGATTTAGGGTCATTTTCATTTTCATTTTTACATTTGGCTGCATGTTCCAGAATTTTAACCAAGAACACGACAGGACTTTTGTAAACAGAGAAAAACTGTTACTTGTTAAATTTTTAAAAATTAATTACTGAACAAAGCATTAAAATGACAAATGCCACAGGAATTTTCTCTGGGTGGATGTTTACGTGTGACTAAATTTTTACAATGCTTTCTGTCTCAAATTTGCGATATATCAAGAATAATTTCAGCCCAAGCACAGCAACATGCCAAGCCTCAGGTTTAGTGATTCTAGGTTTGTGCCCATCCTCTTTAGCTAGTATTTCCAGATCAGGAGTTATGAAAACAAATAGTTTGTTCCATAATATTGTCATCATTTCTATTGAATTGTTAGCCCAGATTCTATAATATGCAAATCCAATTCTGAGTAGATCTTGGAGGAAAAGAGCAGGTAATGCTTTCTTCAGAGTAATTATAGGGTAGTCTGCCATATAAGGTGGTTATGAGCAGTAAATGAGTTAAAATTTGTAAAACACTTAGATGGGTGCCTGGCACAAAGCAGGTGTGAAATGAATATTAGCTATCAATCTTTCTGACTATTGCTAACATTGTTATGATTACTGTCATCATCATCATCATTCAATAAGCAGCAGTGAAGAATGACCATTTCTTACTAGGGGGTGGAAGAGATGATGGAGGGCGAGTCAAAAAAGGAGCGATGGGAAAGGAAGGAAAGAAAAAGAAAAGTCATTTCGAATCTGCTATTTCTTAACCGGAAAGACAGACAGGGGGAACTGGAAGAACTGAGAATATGACAAGTCTGTGGAGTCATGGTGGAGGTGGAGTCCCAGGGCAAGGACAGAGCTGGTGAGATCCAGCAAAGTCCCAGGTATCTAGTAGACCTTGATTCCCCTACCTGCAGGTGGCCCCGTTATGGAACATGAAATTAATTTAGTAAGTGACAATCCACTTTTTTTTAATGAAAGAGAATGGAGCAGAGCAGCATACAGTAGTGCAAGTAGTGAGGACAAGTATTGTTTACGGAAAATTTGTTTTTTGTTTTGGATAGATGTATGTGTGGGTGATAGTTGTGGCAGTCAAAAACTTTTGAAAGCCTTTTACTAGACCAGGATGAAGCATTAGCCTTCTCTGCATTGTACCCCTTCTTCAAAAGGGTGTGTGTGGTATGGGGGGGTGAGGGTGTGTGTGAGAGAGAATGCTCGCGCACATATACATAAAATTACCCCGAAAGAATTTCAGGAAAAAAAATCTTGAGAGAAACAAAGAAATCCCCACCTAAATGGGATATCTAAGTTTAAAGATATTTATTTCAAGGGCAAACTTTTTTTTTAAAGATTTTATTTATTTATTTGACAGAGAGAGATCACAAGTAGGGAGAGAAGCAGGCAGAGAGAGAGAGGGAAGCAGGCTTCCTGCCAAGCAGAGAGCCCGATGCGGGGCTTGATCCCAGGACCCTGAGATCATGACCTGAGCCCAAGACGGTGGCCTTAACCCACTGAGCCACCCAGGCGCCCCTCAAGGGTAAACTTAACTGCTAATAACAACGTGGTTTTTTTTAGATTTTACTTATTTGTTTGTGAAAGAGACTACATACAAGCTGGGGGAGTGGCCGGCAGAGGAAGAAGCAGGGAGCCAGGATGCAGGGCACTTTCCCAGGACTCTAGGATCATGACCTGAGCTGAAGGCAGATGCTTACCCCACTGAGCCACCCAGATATCCCTAAAAAGTAGTGTTCATTGAGACCTGACTGCATGCCAGGCACTGGGCCAATTACTCCACATTAATCCTTCCAACAACCCTAGGAGATGAAAACAAATACCAATACTAAGAAATCCCCAGATCAACAAACATTTCAGATTTACAATCTACAGAGGACAGATGACCCTCCTTCCCTGTCTTGTCTCTCTTTCTCCTTCTCTCTGTCCCAGTTTCATGTCTCGGGAAGGGGACAGAAGAATGGCAAAAGAGAAGAAGAAAGAAAAGCCACTGAAATAGAACAGATGGGAGCAAGCAGAGGAGGAGGGAAGAAGGTGATAAAAGGGAAAAGGAGAGGAATATTGAGCACGGTTGATGTCGTACCATATGGCTCTAATAAATTATCAGTCTGCATGTAAAATCTTCCGAGAAGCTCTAAGAGGGGACTCCGTGGTTAGGGAGGGGTTGAGAAGAGCAGAAGGGAACGGTGTCCCAAAACAACTCCTGCTCCCTCATTCCACTCAAGGTCTGCCTTGTCTACACACATGCATCTGATTTGGCATGAAAACCCCCCACAGACCGACTGCTTCTGTGAAAACCAGTACTGAGGTACTGATCTCAGCATCTTGTGCAGGGGGAGCCTGGAGTCAGGCATTTCCCCTCTCAGGGGAGCCCTCCATATCTATTTGATTTCTGTGAGGCATGCCAGCGGGCTTTGGCTCCACGTTAATGACTTTCTTCCTTTTGAATTCCTGTGAGATGTTATTCCTTTTGGTTTCCAGGAGTTGTGTGCCACAGTGATTTCAGCCCAGTGACACATTTGCTGTGATAAAAAGCAATGATGAGGAAGGCCTGCAATGTATCCTCTGTCTAATGCTGCTACCGAGCACAGCTACTAATGCCGGCTCTCAGAGTGCAAAGGCTAGGTTCTGTTCCCAGGGCCCTCGCCATGGGCCTTTACTGACTAATAAACTGAAAACTCCAAACCATGTGCCATTCACACCTACTCCCTACCTGGAAACGACCCCTTCTGGCCAGAGCCAAGTGGACCAACACGTCTGGAGAGACAAAAATACTGCAATTAGTGACCCAACGCTCACTCCTTAACTATGACGTGACAGACCACCAGTTACTAAACAACTTTATTGCTAGAGATTCTTCACCAGCATTTTTGGCCAGTGCTGTCATGTCAATATGTTTTAAACTAGGGTTTTGTTTGTTTTGCCAGCCTCTACGACCCTCAAACCCTGCTCGTGTGTGCGTGCGTGCACGCACACGCACACGCACACACACACACACACACACACACACACAACACCCTTCCTTCACTGATGTAACAAGCTGGGATAGGAAAACATCTGCTTAAACTGATAGGAGTTTATCAAAATTTCTACTTTGCCAAGAATAACAGATTTAAGACAGTATTACTTATACAAGTCTAGAAAATCAATTTTTAATCTTCCTGACCCCAAAGAAATCACAAAAGTATCCCCTTGGGCACCTGGGTGGCTCAGCTGGTTAATGACTGCCTTCAGCTCGGGTCATGATCCTGGAGTACTGGGATCAAGTCCCACGTCAGGCTGCCTGCCTAATGGAGAGTCTGCTTCTCCCTCTGGTCCTCCCCCCTCTCATGCTCTCCCTCTCTCATTCTTTCTCTCAAATAAATAAATGAAATCTTAAAAAAAAAAAAAAAGTATCCTCTTTTGCTTTTATATCCTCCAACCAGGGCCCAGTTTGATCTGTGTCAATGATACTCTAAATATAGGACCTTTTAGTGACTCAGGTCATGCAGAGGCACCAGAAAACTTCAGGCTGGGGCACCAAACTCTCGTTCCTGATCCAGTCTTTGAAAGCACTCCATAACATCTCAAAATATAATGAGGGCAGTAGCAGAAAAAAGTCCTCCAATCAAAATTAATTTTAATCTACTTTGATTAAATGCCTTTTAGCACTTTGTTGAGACAGATGAAGATATTGTTACAAAATCAAAAAGCAAGTGATTCTCTAATCTCATTTTTGTTGCCAAGTTTCAGCTGACCTACTTTTAAGTTGCCCTGTAAAATGTGGCCTCCACCCACTTCCCCTCCTTCCTACCCACAGTTCCTCCTGACCTCTGTGCCTCTCTTCCTTCTGGCTCTTCTTTGTTTTTCACTGACTCCTCTTTCTCCTCCAAATGTCGTCTGCAGGAAGGTCGTGAAGTTGGCCTTGACATCCTCTTCTTCCCTTGACCTGATGGTGAGACCCCACATCTTCATGGCTTCCCCTTTCCCCTTTTGAAGGGAGACACCCAAATCTCTAGCCATGACCTCTCACCAACTCTCCAATCCCCTAAATCCAGGGTAACTAACCACCTGTCCCCTTTTGCTGGGATGGCCCCAATTTATATCTGTCACTTCAACTTAATTATTAGTAGTGCTTACTTTCACCCTCAGAATGGTCTCAGACAGTACATGATTTAGTCAATATATTTTTAGTCACCCTACTTAAGATTAAGGATTTCCCTCTGAACATTTACGTGATCCAATATATCCTCATTCCCATTTCTGTTGGCAGTTCTGCTGCTCTTCCATTATTCAGAACTAGAAGCCTTGGACTTATTGACCTCTCCTCCCTCATCTCATCTTAACAACGCACAGAACAATGGCAGGAGCCAAGGTTAGAGGAGTGGACACAGCTCCTGACTATGTCACTTACCAGCTCTGTGCCCTTGGTTACCTCCTGTCTCTGTGCCTCCATATCATCATTTGTAAGACAATAAGAACAATATGTTCTGCCAGAGTCATAGAGAAAAGCAAATGAAGCAGCTTCTAGGGGGTCATCCAACACTGTGCCTGGCACAACAAATCTGATTGCTTTTTATTCATACACTCACACAACACAGATTTATTGAGCACCTACTATATGCCAGGCACTGTTCTAGGTCCTGAACAAGATAGTCAAAAATATCTGCCCTATGGGGCACCTGGGTGGCTCAGTGGGTTGGGGTTCTCTGCCTTCAGCTCAGGTCATGATCTCGGGGTCCTGAGATCAAGCCCTGCATTGGGCTTTCTGCCCGGCAGGGAGCCTGCTTCCCTCCTCTCTCTACCTGCCTCTCTGCCTACTTGTAATCCCCCTCTCTCTGTCAAATAAATAAATAAAATTTTAAATGCACACAAACACACACACACACACACACAGCTGCCCTCAAAAGAACTAACACTCCAGTGGAGAAATTAGACAATGAAACAAAGAAATCAAGTCAGGTGGTGATAAGGGAAGGAAAAATCAAGCAAGATAAGGGGGGTGGGGATTACCAAGGTGGAGAAGAGTTGCTATTTTCAAAAAGGTAGACAAGGAAGATGTCACTAAGAAGATGACATTTGGACTAAAATGTCATTTTGAGACATTTGAGACATTTGAGACCTAAAAGAGGTGAAGGAATTAGCTCTGCAGATATTTAGGGGAACAACAGGCACAGGCAAGTTCCCTGAGGCAGGAACAGGTCCGATATATTTGAGGAACAACAAGAGCAACAGCTTTATGGAGCAGAGAGAATAGGTGGGCATGGGTCGAAAAAATGGATGAAGCCATAGGTAGCAGGAGCCCAACAGTGCAACCCTTGTAGATCCTAGTGAGGGGTTCAGCCTGTCCTCTGGGTGGGAGTTGATGATCAATGCGTGCCAAGGAGGGACTGTGTTGAGATAAGACCACAAGAGGCCAGGCTCAAGCAGAGAGAGGTTAGGAGGAGGTTGCAATAATCCACCCAAGAGTTGATGGTGGCCTGGACCAGGGTGACAGCAGTAGAGCAGGTGAGAAGCAGGTCTCCTAACACCTGAATTACTGCAACAGCCCCTCACCGGTCCTCATCTATTCCTGTCTCTCCTCCTCTCACTTTCATCACATCATTTCCCTGCTCAGGACAAATAACTGTGTCCCAGGATCAAGCCCTGGGTATCCAAGCAACTATCCAACCAACCAACTCCAAACTCCCCCCCCCTACCCCGCACTCAAGACCTTCCACTGGGTTCTGCATCTTCAGTGTTCTTTTCTACCATAAACCAATCCCTACCAGTGCTCCACAAATTCAGTAGCAACTCAGATGGTAACTGGCTTCCCAAATGGCTAAAAGATTTGCTATTTTATATGGCTATTGAATATTAATAGGGTAGTTCTTTTAATTGGATCTCACCACCAGATATCTACTGCAACAATGTAAGAGCTGACATTGATGAAGTGCTTACTAAGTACTTTTACAAACTGCATCTCCTTTAATGCTCACAATACCTCCATATGATGAGTACTATTATTACCACCAATTTTACAGATGAGGAAACCGAGGCACTGAAAGGTTAAGTTAATTGCCCGACATCACAAAGCCAGTTAAGTGTGGGAGCAGCGTGTGGAGGTGGGATTTGAATCTGGAAAGTCCAACTTCAGAGTCAGCACTCTTAGCCATAACCCTCTGTTGCCTCCATACTTGAACATTCTGTCTCACATTTCTCTATGTAAATCATATAATTGTCAATGCATATACTTACAACTCTCATTACTGCCCCCACACCTTTGTTTAGCCTTTTCTCCTCCTCGTCCCCGCCTATCTCTGCCTTGCCATATCCCAGCCACCTCTCAAGGAGTAACTCAATCTCCTATTCTTCACAAACCTTCTCTAAATATTTTAGATCTTGCTGACCTTCATTTGAAACCCATAGCAAATCACTCAAGGTTTTCTTCTTGTATTCCTCAACTATACTACAAGATGCTTATTTCGAGCAACTATACATTATGTCTTTTTTATATGTCCACAGTATGTGGTCACAATCCTAGACCATTTGACTCAACAGATATTTTTAATTATTTTTTAATTTTTTAAAGATCTTACATATTTATATGAGAGAGAAAGAGAGGCACAAGTGGGGGGAAGGGGCAGAGGAAGAGGGAGAAGCAGACTCCCCACTGAGCAGGGAGCCCAATGCAGGGCTTGATCCCAGGACCTCAAGATCATGATCTAGGCTGAAGTCAGGAGCTTAAGCCACTGAGCCACCCAGGTGCCCTTCAACAGAAATTTTTAAGTAAAGCCTAGAGTAAGCTAGATCTTGAATGGGTCCTGGAGATACCATGAAGACAGTGCTCAGTAATGTTTCTTGCCCAGTGGGAGGATCAGGGAAAATGCTTCCTGAAACATACTTATCTCATATAACTAACCCTTTTTAAGGGGAACCCTCCTACACTCTTGGTGGGAATGCAAGCTGGTACAGCCACTCTGGAAAACAGTATGGAGGTTCCTCAAAAAGTTGAAAATAGAGCTACCCTACGACCCAGCAATCGTACTACGGGGTATTTACTCTAAAGATACAAATGTAGTGAACCGAAGGGGCACGTGCACCTGAATGGTTATAGCAGCAATGTCCACAATAGCCAAACTATGGAAAGAACCTAGATGTTCATCAACAGATGAATGGATAAAGAAGATGTGGTATATATATATATATATATATATATATATATACACATACATACACACACGATGGAATACTATGCAGCCATCAAGAGAAATGAAATCTTGCCATTTGCAACGACGTGGATGGAACCAGAGGGTATTATGCTAAGCAAAATAAGTTAATCAGAGAAAGACGATTATTATATAATCTTTCTAATATGAAGAATTTGAGAGGAAGGGCAGGGGGTCATAGGGGGTGTGGGGGGGAAATGAAACAAGATGGGATCAGGAAGGAGACAAACCATAAGAGACTCCTAAACTCACGAAACAAACTGAAGGTTGCTGGGGGGTGGGGCGGGGAGGGATAGGGTGGCTGGGTTATGGACATTGGGGAGGGTATGTGCTATGGTAAGTGCTGTGAAATGTGTAACCCTGATGATTCACAGACATGTACCCCTGGGGCAAATAATACATTATATGTTAATTTAAAAAATAACCCTTTTTATATAAATATAATATCAGTGATACTAAACAAAAGTTTATGAATTTTTATGTCATTTCAGTATAAATTCATTGAGTTCCCACTTAGTGCAGAGAGCTGAGTCAAAAGTTTATTTTAAAAGATAACAAGACAAAAATCCCTGCCATTGGAGAATTCCTAGTCTACTTACCACTTTCCAGTATGTGCTACCATATGTCTTAGTGCATGGTTGGACATAATGAACGAAAATCCACTTAAATCTGCTTTAGGTAGGAAAGAACACAAGGAAATCTCACAGAACTCAAATATTGAAAGAACAAGGCCTGCAGGTGATTGGAACAGAGAATGACCAAAGAAGTTCTCTGTCTTTCCCTCCCTCTCCCCCTCCTCTTCCCTCTCCATCAAACTTATGCCAGATTTCCTTTTTCACTTTGCTTTCACATGATCCATGATGGCTTCCACAAAATAGTACCCTCAGCCTCCAAGTACCTACAAACTGACCTTCCAGGTCCAGCATCACTGTCTATGAACTAGATTTTCTATATTTTAATCTCAAATGTGCAGCATGAGACTCCAAGGGGCCCACCATGAAATAGATTTTCACTCCCAGTACAAATAGCTATGGCTGGCGAGTGGGGAAAAGATGCATAAAGTTATGTTGAATGAGACATAGGGCTGCCAAGAACCACTCTTCCTGAGGCAGAATTCAAACATGTGGGATGATGTCTTCTGTAGAATGGAATATAATACATGATACAATAGTTGTTCTAGAATACAACACACCTCAGATTGCAGACTTCATCTCTTCATGGAATTTCAGAAGTGTAAGGAATTCTAGGAATTACTGGACACAACTTGTACACTTGAGCTCAGTGGAAACCAAAGCCCAAGAGCTCTTAAGGGTGGAGGCCAGACTAGGTTCTGTACTCAGTGACTCCTAATTTATTTTTTGAACTTATTTTTTTTTATTTTTTTAAAGATTTTATTCATTTATTTGACAGAGAGAGATCACGAGTAGGCAGAGAGGCAGGCAGAGAGAGAGGGAAGTGGGCTCCCTGCTGAGCAGAGAGCCCGATTCGGGGCTCGATCCCCAGACCCTGAGATCATGACCTGAGCAGAAGGCAGAGGCTTTAACCCACTGAGCCACCCAGGCGCCCCGGGGACTCCTAATTTAAAGTGCTTTCTCTGGGGCGCCTGGGTGGCTTGGTTGGTTAAGCGACTGCCTTTGGCTCAGGTCATGATCCCGGAGTTCCAGGATCGAGTCCCACATCAGGCTCCCAGCTCCCTGGGGAGTCTGCTTCTCTCTCTGACCTTCTCTCCTCTCATGTGCTCTCTCAATCTCTCTCTCTCTCTCAAGTAAGTAAACTAAATTAAAAAAATAAATAAATAAAATAAAGTGCTTTCTCTAATGGGCACTGGGTGTTATATGCAACTAATAAATTACTGAACTCTACCTCTGAAACTAATAATACACTGTATGTTAATTAATTGAATTTAAATAAAATAAATAAAATAAAAGTGCTTTCTCTGCTTATGTATACCATTTACCAAACCAGCAGACTTTTCAGACCACTTTTGACATGAGATTGCCAAAACATAGTCTATACATCACAGTATGTGGGTTTGTTTGTCCTTTTTACTATGCTTTCAGTACCTTTTAAGCACTTTCCCATCTTTCATCCCATTTAGTCCTCATGACAATCATGAAAAGAATCGTTAAACTTATGTTGTAGGTGATAAACTGAGACTCAAGAAAAGTCAAGAGACTTGCCTACATTGTATAGTTAGTAGAGGGCTGACCCAGGATTTAAACCTAATGTATCTGACTCTAAACCTTTGATCTTTCTGCTATGCAATGCTGCCTCTACACCCCAGAAATCAGTTAAGTGTCAATCATAAAAAGAGACTGGGAAAGCAGATTGACAAGTTCAGAGGTTCAAAGATTTTACATGTACAGTAGAGAAGTGGGGTGCTCAAACCATAGACACAGTGTCTTTAATCCCTGACAATCATGGGTTCTAGCACTTTCCTCCCTCAGCATTTATGTCTCCAGCACAGCAGAATGAATGATAGGAGCATTTTCCAATGCACATATCAATCCCATTTGCACAGAGGGGAAAGCTCGTTCTCATATAAGATTCTTCTGTGGCAATGATTCATTCTTTCAGTGGCATCACTGCTGCCTTTGATATGGACATTATTATTACCCATGGAATCAATCTTGAATCCATGGATAGCCTGCTTTAGCCTGGTAAAATTCTTCACAGTTGTCAAAACTACTTCAAATGCTTCTGGATACCTTGACCTTGTGTTCCTGGGACCAAAAAGGAGTGAAGCACCAATGGCTAAATCCCAAAGTGGCTCCAAAGAGTAGTACTTTAAAGAACTTTGTACAAGGCAATCCCTTAAAACATGTATAATTTTGCTGCCTATTGACTTATGTTCCTTTGCCATGTGGAGATTTATTATCCTTTAAAATGCAGTACTGGGGGCACCTGGGTTAAGTGTCTGACTCTTGATTTCAGCTCAGGTCATGATCTCAGGGTCATGAGACTGAGCTCCACACACGTCAGGCTCCATGCTCAGCAGGCAGTCTGCCTGAGATTCTTCCCTCTGCTCCTCCCCTCTCCCCTTCTCTCACGGTGTCTTCCTCCCTCCCTCAAATAAATAAATACATCTTTAAAAAAAAATAAGATGCAATACTGGACTCCAAATCAATTGCATGCTCCAGTATCAAGAGGTCCTGATAAGGTACTCTTGACAACATAACTAGGGGTAGGGTGATCAACCTTCTCAATTTGCCCAAAACTAAAAGGGTCCTAGGGATGCAGCATATTTAATCTTAAAACCAGGGAAGTCCATGACACGCTGGTCACCCTAATCTGGAGACTTTTTTTTTAAGTAAATCTTTCCTCATCCTAAATTTTAAGAGGTGTCTATAGAAGCAAATATCTTGGCCATACAGGATGCTAATTGTCCTTTAATGTCTTCAAACAACATCTTTTTTACAGGTGTGCAGAAAACCCAAAGAATGAATGTGTAACAATTGTATAATAGATCAAACAGCGATTAATACTCTAAATAACAGATAAAATATATCCAGCAGATGAAGAACAAAACTGACAATGATTCATTTCAATCCGTAAAGGCCCGACAGGGACATCTATTTAACAGCGAGTCTTTTAGCAATCAGCACGGTAGTCTTTGATTCATTGCCTTTAAACAACAGGCCACACAAGATTTCACTCTTCTAGTGGTAGGGGGTGGGGGTGCTTTAGTCCCAGGTGCCCTATTGAAACTCCTACCTCTGCCTGGGTCCAGCAGTGTTGGAAGGGGCAGCCCTAATAATGTGCACATTAATTAAATTTTCAGTAGGGGAAGAAGAGGGGGAGCCTGGTGAGAGTCCAAATTGCTTTAATCCTTTCTGGGGAATAAGAAGAGTTAACCCTTTGCCAATCTAGCTTCTAAAAACAATTCTTCAAGACTTAGCACTGTAGTGCTAATTGATGTCATTTATAAGTAACCTAACCTAATAATGTTGAATAATTTATTTTAAAATGACAGATGTTAAAGATATAGAGCCATACTAATCTATGTCTATTGAAGAATATTTTTGTGATTATCATATATGGCTTCAGGTCAGGATTGAGTTTTGTTTTGTTTTGTTTTAAAGATTTTATTTATTTGAGAGAGAGAAAGAGAGCACGAACAAGAGGAGGGCCAGAAGAAGAGAAGGAAGCAGACTCCCCACAGGGCAGAGAGCCTGACGCAGGGCTCAATTCCAGGACCAGGAGAGCATGACCTGAGCTGAAGTCAGACACTTAACCAACTCACCCACCCAGGTGCCCCTTGTTTTGTTTTTTAAACAATCTTCAGATACTTCATTTTGGTACTTATAATAAAGTGAATTTAGGAAAAGTGTAATTTTGAGCCAGTGGATGAGGCTAGATTATAAATTTGTTATTCCACAAATACATGCTAATCGCTGTGCTGGGTGGTAAGAGACATAGCAAAAAATAGAAATGGTGCTTGTTCTCCCTCACCAGGTTTCCATTCTAGTGTGAAGACTGATAGTAAACAAGTAAACAAATACACAAAATAATTTCAGACTGTGATAAATAAAAATTAATAGCAAATCTGTCAGTCTTTATATTACTTTATCTATAGGTCTTTGAACCATTTGTAACAGCTAACCTCAATATCATACATTATTTAACAACAGCTTTCTTTCTCAACTCAGTGTTTGTTAGTTCCTGCTTCATTTAAAAAGAAAAGCTTCATGAGAAAGAGTGATTTAATATTACATCATAATTTTTCCACTAGAAGAACTGTATTGTCCACATTAGGCTATTAAAAATTCTTTATTACTTTTTTACTGTTTTACTCAATATTTTAAAAGCCCCGGGGACAATTTACAACATCAAAATGCAAGATCTCACAAATAAGCTGGAAGTGCAGTTTCTCACCACTCGTAAGGCCTTCTTTCCTTGCCAATAAGTTTAACACCTGTTCTTTCTGGTTCTTAGAACAATTGAAGAATAAGGGGGAAAATCTGTATTCCATCTCTGTCAAGTATGATCAGTGCCAGCAGAAGGGATATAGAAGGTAAAGCTGCCTGCAGGATACAAGATGGCAAATCAGCTTCTCTGGAGGGGACAATCAGGATGGCTTCCCCAGTCCCTCCCCATGTCCCACTCCAGCCTCTAAGCATCCCTCTTCCTTCCCCGCAGTGGCTACTTTCTTCCCAGCTTCGCTAAGAGCCTTCTCCTCCAGTAAAGCTTAATTCTCAAACGGGACACAAACTCACTCATGCAAATGTGTCAGTGATTGATGACAACAGGATATGACCATTTCAATAAGGATCAAGGTCTTTAACTAAAAAATGAAACTCCAAGAACAAGGTCTAGCACTGATGAGTGACTGGTGTGGGGTTGTATCTATTTGGCCAGCCCTAAAGAGATCTTGACTCCACATTTGAAGTCTCCTGGTCTAAAAACCAGCTGGCACATGGGGTGCTGATGGCTTCTGAGGCAGTCTCATTGTCATACTCCATGGTCATGATATAATATCAAGTGATGCTGTTCTTGACGTATTATAGGGTAATACCCAGGCAGCTACTCAACTTAAAAAAAAAAAAAAAACCAAAAACTGTAGGTACCCTCAGTCCATCTTGGATTATCTTGTTTTAACAGTTTTTCAATGTAGTGAAATGTCCTCCATCTATTGCATTGCTATTAGATTTTTATGTGCTGACATTTGTCTCTCCTTCTAGGGCAGGGACTTTTCTTCTAAATCAGTCCAAGGCAAATATTGATGGGTAGCCTCTTTTTTTTTTTTTTAGCCTCTTGACTATTAAGTATAAAATAACTTTTCCAGGACTCACTGTAAATGTCGTTTTGTTCTGAATACCTTTAATGTTGTTGTTGCTGTTGCTGTTATTATCATTATCATTATCATTATCAATAACAGCAATTATGTTTATTGGCTATTGGCCATGTACCAGGGGGCTCTTCCTTACTTTATTGCTGGAGCTCACGACAGCTCCACATGAGCTATTATTACCCCTCTTTCTGTAGTTGAAGAAACCACCCAAGGTCACACAACTGCAGAGAAACTCTCCTACATTTGTCTGCCTCTCCTTTGAAAGATCTGATGGGAGTCTGTCAAGGGTTTTGCTCCGGTACAGGTTAGGGACAATAAGGCAAGCAAGATACTACGGTCTGGCTATTACATGGGACACGTGAACTCACAAAGCTAAGGTTAAAAAATAGGCAACTTCTAAAACCTCTGTGTTTTCTGAGGGATATTTCTGAGTCTGGAGGTGAGTCAAGAATGAAACAGCCAGTTGCGGGTGTGAGAACTATAATCAATGCTATGGAACTCTGCAGAAACAGCTTAAACAGAGGAAAGAGGGTTCCAATTTAGATTCGCCCTTTCCAAAACAGCCGATAATAGAGCAACACGCGGGCTGCCAACCACAGGTTTGAAGCATGTGATGTCAGGACCAACCCTCCCTGGCAAACCCAATCTTATCCCAGACGAAGTTTTAAGCGCTAATGTTTTACTGGGCATTATTATTAGCTTTGCTGTCATAGAATAAACCCCGGTTTCAGTCAGAGCAGGCCTGAGAGCAGCTTAAGTATGGTTCTCCATTCTCTTCCTCCCTCCCACTCTCCATCACCGCTGCCTGCAGATCAGCCTAATAAGAGTCCTAACCGCCGTTGGTAGACTTCACCCGAGTCTACAAGGTCCTTTCACATAGCTTATTTCATTCAACCTTGTAAAATAAGTATAATTAGTAGCCCCATCTTAAATAGGTTCAGAGCAAAGTCATGACCTAATTCAAATCACACTGCCCAGAAGGACCACGGCCAGAACCGGATCCAGATTTTCTGGATGAAAATGAAAGCCAAATGAAAGCCTACCAGAGAAAGGGTACCACATGATTATCATTTGATCTGCCCTCCATCTCAGACTTCAGGGTTAAAATAAATAACAATTTATTGGATTGAATGGTGTCCTACCATAGTCTACCTGCCTCCAACAAAAACACAGCTCAGTCCCCCAGGACTATCCCTTTACATGTTGTAGTTTGATTTCATTCGTTAGAATTTATAGACAGCATTGCTCTCCATTTCCCTCGGAGGCTTATAGACAACACAAACAAGTATTAGTAAATAAGAAATCCTCCTACATGTCCAGGGTAGGCCCAGGCGTGATTTTCACTGCTTCTATATAAACTATTGAGGGAGATAGCTTTTATAAAAGACATGCCTATCCTGAATATTCTTAGTCTCTACAATATGGGCGATAGCACTCATTCTTACTATCAAGATAGAAGCTCATTCTCAATAAAAACAGCTTCTGTTCATTTGGAAGTGAAGAGGAAGAGAGGAATTGGAAATTACTGTGAGTACTATTTAGGTCAATGGTCAGTAATTCAAGAACCAATTATCCAGTTTGTGGATTTTTTCTGTTCCTATACTACCTCCCTCTTATTGTCTACTGGACATTTTCACTATTCATTATCATCCTGCAGAGGGAATTAAAGAAAAAGAGTGGAGGTGAGATTCAAAATCAAATTTCAGTCAGTGAAAATTAAGCACCTACTTTGTGCCAGACTCTGAGATAGGTGTGCAAATCCTAAAGGATTCAGACGTGACCCCTGCATGTGGGTTCCTGTGACAAACGCTGCACTAAAGATAGGTCTAAAGTGCTACAGGAGCCTCATGGAAGAGCAAGAAGCCTAGAAAGGAAGGAAGCAGGGGAAAGCATCAGATTTTTAAAAATGGCACTTCTGCTGGAACCTGAATCATGCCTCAGAGAATAAGCTCTAGATTCCAGAATCAGAATATGTGAGTTAAAATCCCCATTATATAAGTAGATTATGTACTTTCGGCAAGTCACTCAGCCTTTTAGTTTCCTTATCTGAGAAATGAGATTGGGAAAGCTTTCACGTGCAAATAACTATCCCCCTAACACTAACTTTAAAAATTGTTTCTTTTTCACATGACTGAACTACTATGGTAAGCAATTGCTGGGGGTGATTTAGCTGTTCAATGATGTCATCAGGATCCCACGGTCTTTCTACATTTCAACTCTTCCCTTCTTACCATATTGGCTCATTGCATTATGTTTCCAAGATGGCTACTGCAGCTCCATCACATTTATACCAACGCAGCTCCAGCCATCACACTGACACCTAAAGCAGAAAGAAGTAGAGAGTAGGCTGAGAGCATTAATTACGTGTGTCCCATTTTGTGAAGAAAGAGCAAAGCTTCCCAGAAGCCCCCAGCAGACTTCTGCTTACATCTCATTGGCTTGAATTGGATCACAGAGCCACCATAGCAGTGATAGGGACTAGGAAAGTGAATATTTGGTTAGATACACTGACATCTCAAGCAAAATTGGGTTCTGTTAGCAAACAAGAAGAGGGGAGGATGGATATGAGGCCTTCGGTTGCTTCATCTAGTACAATCGACTTCAGAATATTAATATAGGGGCACCTGGGTGGCTCAGTGGGTTAAAGCCTCGGCCTTCGGCTCAGGTCATGATCTCAGGGTCTTGGGATCGAGCCCCGCATCGGGCTCTCTGCTCAGCAGGGAGCCTGCTTCCCCCTCTCTCTCTGCCGGCCTCTCTGCCTACTTGTGATCTCTCTCTCTCTCTCTCTCGCTCTCTCTGTCAAATAAATAAATAAATAACCTTAAAAAAAAAAGAAAAACAGAATATTCATATAAAGGTTAAAATAAGCTGAAGTGCCTGGCATGCACTAAGCGCTCAATAGATGTAGCTCTTGAAGTAATAATAGTCCAGAAACAAAATGATTCAACTCCGACCTAGGACATGGCATAGGGAATAATTTTGAGACCTAGTTAAGCTAAAGGTCTTGAAAACAAACAAGATGAAACTATTGGTGGGGAAAAAAAAAGATTTGGTTTTAATTTTTCTTACTTTTATTTCTCCTTTCCCTTATAACCACAGAAATGTCTATTTTTCACATCATCATCTTTTTTATTTTTAATTATTTTATAATTGTGTACCTTGTTAGAATTTAAGTACTTCATTATTTTAAAAATCTAAAGGAAACATAAAACATAAGTTCTTAAATCTACTTGATTAAAAAAACCTCCTACAGCAACTTTAACTCTACTTCCATTTAGTAGCCTCCACAATTATATAATCACATAATGCTGGGCACTGTGATCTACTCTTGGCATGTATTTGTTTTAGCTATAGCTTGCCTATGTGAAGAAATAGAAACATCTCCTATCTAAAGTAGTAAAATTAATTGCACCATTGTAGTCACATCACATTCAACGTTTCTAGAACTACCAGGCAACTCAGCTCCCGGAAACCCAACCGTCCGTTTTGCTGAGCCCATCCATCCCAAGGCACTTTCAGGGAGGCTCAAACAACTGATAGACTCACCATACGTCTTCCTAACCATGGAGAATGATTTAGGGGCCAGGATCCAAAAACCATTGGCGGCTCTGTAATTGCATAGTGCTAGAGACAGAGAGGTAAGTGGCATGGCATAGAAACTGAAAAGAAAAGGAAGGAACTGGAATATGATACCCCCACTCCAAACATTCATTACACCCTCCACACTCCACCGCCTTCAGACCCTCCCGAAACACACAAAAGTCCTCTAAAATTTGCTTAGTAAGGGGGAAGGAAGGGAACAAAATTGCAGAAGAGAGACTTCCAAACTCTTACTAGATAAGAGCAGCGTCTTTTAGCCATTCTGTATTTTTCCATTAAATATGTATTACATTTGTAATGGGGGTTGGGGGGGTAAAGGACAGAATATGACACAACTGGGCAGCAAAGAAAAACTTTATAGGTAAGTTAAAGTCTTCTTTGTCTATGGCCTTAGATCAAAGCAATTCTTCCCTCACCCTCATGAGGCTTGCGTTTTGGCCTGAAGGACGAAATATCATTACCTTTACCTTTCATAGCTTCAGTTTACGATAAATTGTGGGTCAGCAGTTACGTGACTGCCCTGGAATGATTTCACACTGCTGCCTGCCGCGCCACGCATGCGCGGGGTGACCAACTGGAGCCAATGACTGTGGAAACAACTTCTGGTCAGACCAAACAACACAGCCGCTACAGACAACTCTCTCTTCTGTTGTCTAGTTAGATCTTTTCATGTTTCTTTTTGGGGTTTTTTGTTGTTGTTTTTGTTTTTTTTCTTCAAGAAGACAAGGGTGTCTCATTGAAGCTTCAGGAAAATGACTGAATTTTAATGGAATCTAATTGGCTCCTATGGTTATCTCAAAGGAGCTGTGGTCATAAAAGTTAATTAAGTTAGATTCATTTGCATATTCTAGACCATTCTCTTCCCTCACTTTAAAACCAGAGAAAGAGAATATGTGTCCCTCCTCCCTGGGTAGGACATGCAACAATGTCCACATCATTTTCTTTGTATGCTTGGAATTACTCAGAATAGTGGGTTATTTTCTTAATCCTCTTGCCTAGCTTGTGTTCTCCACTTTTTTTTTAGGTATGTGTCAGTGCAAGAGTTAAATTGGTATGCATTGCAGGTATCGCTTTGAATTATGGAACCAGTCCTTTATAGAATGAGCTTTGCTGTGCTTAAGACTGAAGTAATTTTCTAAACAAAAGGTGAATTCAGAATGTTCTGTAGAAAAGGAGCTAGCAACATTTACAGCCACAGAACTGGCTAAAAGCTTCTCCCATTTGAGTGTGTGCTTGCTTGCATATTTATTGGCAACGACTGCATCCACAGCTTTCTTAGAGGGTCAGGGGAATGGAACGATTGGACCCTAAGAGGATGTCTAGTCTACCCAGCTGCCTGTGGTAGGCCTAAAATAACCAGCTGAAATGGAACTCTGGCCTGTTTTCTGAAGCCTCAAGGGAAGGCTTCCTCCTCTATAAAACGACCCATTTTAACAACCCTTAATATCATACCAGAAAGTGTTCCCTTCTGTCAAACCTATATCCTCTCTGCTGCTGATTTACTGTTTCTTCTCACACGCATGCAATGCTGGTGTGGGTGATCCAACCCAGTCCCTCCACCCTGCTCATTTGTACATTGCCTTGGAATAGCAGCTGTATATTGATATTGGTCCAGTGCCCAGATCAGTTTCTACAGATTAAAGGCAGTGTCTGCCCTACTTCCATTGGCCACTCTTACCTGTTAATGCAGGTAGAAGCATAACATTACCTGTTAATGTCACGAGAAGACAGGTCTGATTTTTATTTTATTTTTATAAAACTTTATAAAGTAAAAATCATATTTATTTTTATTTCCTTTATTCTGACTTTTTATTTCTTTAATGAAGAACACTAATGTGCCATCCCAGTGCTAAGTTTTCAGGAAACAGTGGTGGACAGAAAAGACTAAGATGCTGCCCTCAGGCATGGAATTTGGACATAATACAAGTAATTACAAGTGAGGTAAGAGTTACCAAAAAAGTGTAGGTTACCAAAAAATCACATAACACTCTGAGCTAACATAGACTGGGAGGACAGGAAAGCTTTCTGGATAAAGTGATGTTTCACCTGAAACCTGAAGGATGAATAGGAGGTATCAAAGGGGAGAAGAATATTCATGACACAGGGACTGGCATATGCAAAGGCCCCAACAGGAGAAAGGGAGTGGCCTAGTGGAGGGCTGGGGCTGAAATTCAGACAGCAGGACAGAAGCTGCGGAATCATCAGACATCACTCATGGCCTGTACCTGCTCAGCAGTGGGAGGATGAAGCTGGGACTGACACCCAATGCCCTAGTCCCAGCTTTTGCAGTGTGAGAGCTTGGAGCCACTGGATGCCTAGTGACAAGGGTCAGGCACCTGGAGAAAAGGTGGAAGGCAACGGGGCCACTTGAGCACCCAGAGGCTTTGATGGCTCTAGAGGCTCCCGTGAAGCAGCATAGCATAACACAATAGTGGCAGTCAGTCGCAGGGGAGTGACATGCTGCGTGTGTGGTCGTTAGCAAGTCATACTTTCAGCGTCTCCAACCCCTCATCTGTAAGATGAGGAGTTTAGGTATGGACCCTCCTCACTCACATTTTAGAAGCATTTAGCAACAATAGTCACTATATGGTTTGTTCCTTCCTAAGTGGGTCACGTCATTACTAAGCTAGCCTACATTTGGGAGTGAGAGGAGGAGTTACTCAGACACAGCCTGCAGGCCTCTCTCCAATTCACTTTTTTTTTTTTTTTTTTGGTGGGGGGAAGGGTTAATTTTTTGTTGTGGTAAAATATGCATAGCATGAAATTTACCATTTTAAACACTTCTAAGTGCACAATTCAATAGCATTAATTACACTTGCAATGTTGTACAGCCCTATTTCCAAAACTTTTTCACTCCAAGTCACTTTTTTTAACAGTGAAGATAGTTTCTCTTTTTTTTCCTAGTTTAATTGAAACATGATTGACATATAACATTTTATTAAAGGTATACAACATAATGATTTGATAGTGTATATGTTGAGAAATAATCACCACAATAAATTTAGTTAACTCCAATTCACTCTTTTTAAAAAGATTTATTTATTTTTAAAGAGAGCGAGAGAGTGAATGTGTCCACAAGCAGGGGGAGGGTCAGAGGGAGAGGGAAAGAATGTCAAGCAGACTCCACGCTGAGTACAGAGCCCAGTACCAGGCTCCATCCATCCCAGGACCCTGAGATCATGACCTGAGCCGAAACCAAGAGTCGGACACTTAACCAATCGAGCCACCGGGCACCCCAACTGCAATTCACTTTTAAACAACTCTGGGCAAGTTCTACAAGTGTCTTCATAATCCATGAACCTGACCATCTATCATGACCTCTGACTTGGACCCTGAGAAATCAGATACTGCTCTTAAAACAAATGATGCTTCTTACTTCTTATATAAAAATGTGTACAAAGGGTAACAAGAAAGAGTAAACTGCTTTGTAGTTAAATCCTCTCCTTCTGCTACTAGGTAAGTCACTTCGTTCAAGATCAAAGTGCTTCTTAATACTGCAAATTTACTAAACCCCATCTGTGTACCTAGCACTAAGCTAGTTGCTTTGCACGTGTCATTTGACAGGTAGATAATATTTTCCCTATTTTACAGATAAAGGAATAGGCTATGGTGGAACCAGATTTTCAACTCAAATCAGTCTGCCTTTGAAATTTGGTTCACCCCTCCATACCTAGTTGCTTCCCCAATGGCAGCTATAGGGGACACCTGAAGAGGGCATTTTGAAAAATGAAGAAGAGCAAAGGAAGACCAAAATTAAATTTGAGCTCATGCTTAACCTACTCAGATTTGTGATTGGTTTTTGTCACATAAGCTCTAGCTTCTCCAATTCAGTCTTTCTTATCTCTCTAGTCCATGGAATTGATGGTATTTACTGCCCCACTTTTCAATGATAGTATGTGGCTCAATTACTTAATTAAGAAAATCCTTAGAGCATCAGGGTGCTTAGCAGGGAAAAAGGGTTAATAGCCCAAAGAAGGGCTGAGCTCCCTGCACCTCAGGTTGGTGCAGAAGGCCAAGAATAATAAAGCCAATTAAACTGCCCACCCTCCAGAAACCTTGGCTGTGAGTTTTAATAGAACAGAAAATAAACATTGAGACAAGGAAACTGTCAGGTAAATTAGTATTAAGAGTTCGGATTTTGTTTTCTTTTCCCCTTACCAGGTGTGCTGTGAGAATTCAAAGCAAAGGAAGGAGAATGGGTTAAAAATAGCATGACAATAGCCAGTGTGACAATAGCATAATAAAAAGCACTGTGAATTATACAAGAGGACTATAGAAAAAAACTTAAAAGAAATAAAAGCAGAGGCAGGAGCAAGCACACTAACACCATGGGATCTTTAAAGGCTCAAAGTGAAACCATAGTAGGATATCATAAAATAAAAAAGAAATACAGGCTTCCAAAATACATAGATTTTTAGGGGTGCCTGGGTGGCTCAGGCAGTCAAGCATCTGCCTTGGGCTCAGGTCATGATCTCAGGATCCTGAGATCGAGCCCCCGCATCAAGCTCCCTGCTTTTCCCTCTGCCCCTCCCCCCACTTGTGGGCACGCACTCTCTCCCTCTCTCTCTCAAATAAACAAAATCTTTTTTTTTTTAAAGAAGTGTGAAGATTTGTAAATAGAAATGTTTGTCCCTCGGAGTAAAGTCAGACATCATTATCTTGGCTTGCAGGGACGTCTATTGCCTTGCCTCTCTGGCCTCATCCCTTCCACCACCATGAACAACTCTCTCAAGAACCACTTGTTCTCTCTCCAAGGCCTCACTTCCCTTCTCTGACATGTCAGTGTAGGTCAGATCTCCCAGTTATACCTTCTAACAGCTCCGTGCTAACCTTATTATCCTTGTAAATATTGCTCAACATCTGCTTTCCTGCTAGAAGATCTGCTCTCCGAGGGTAGGTCCAACTCTACCTTGTTTATTGCTCTCTTGCCAACCCTCGGACTGTTAGGAATACATGAATGACTGTTGGTGGCCATTTAGGTTTCCAACTGCCTAACTTCATGACATTTGAAGAAAACAATTGCTTCTTCAGTTCATGTAGCATGTCCGAATTTAACTAGAGAAGCAAGGGCTTGGGTTTTTTTTAGGGGTTTTTTGTTTTTAAAAAATCTATCCATTCAGTTTTTACAAGGAAGTGCCTTACCCAGTTGTAGGAGCCGGTTAAGCAAGCCTGACATCCATGGGGCGGGCAGTCAGAAAACAGAGATCACAAACAGGCTGGGACCTCAGAAAAGTGAGTTTGATGATGAGAGCATCTTGCAGAAGCCAGGGCTCTGGGTCCTGGAGCTGAGCTGAGTACACACGCTTGGCCCAGGAGTCAGTGAAATCGAGTGAGGATCCAGCTGGAATGGAAAGCGATTTCAGGCCCAGCTGCTGCTTCACACCAACAAGGCAAATCAGCAGATCAGCAGCACCAACATCGGTTTTGTCCCAGGGTGTAGAAAAAGATCTTACAACTTTCCTTCTGCTCAGTGCGTGGACTCTCTGACATTATGGAGGGCTTAAATCCTCTTTTTAAAAGCTTTTCTGGGGGTGAGGGGGAGTTGGATGAAGGTGGTCAAATGTACAAGCTTCCAGGTATAAGATAAATAAGTACTGGGGTTGCAATGTACAACATGTTGACTTTGGTTAATACTGCTGTAGGAGATATCTGAAAGTTGTTAACAGAGTACATCCTAAGAGTTCCCATTGCAAGAAAAAAATTTTTTTTTAATTTTCTATATGTGTATGAGATGGTGAATGTTAAGTAAACTCACTGTGGTAATCATTTCGTGGTATTAATCATACCATCATGCTGTGCTCCTTAAACCTTATACAGTGCTGTATGTCAATTATATCTCACAAAAACTGGGGGGATTTTCTGCTGATTAAATCACCCGGAACAATATCCCTTGGGTTAATTTAAAATCAGCTGAGTAGGGACTTTTATTATATCTGCAAACTCCCTTCAGAGCAGCACCTAGACTGGTGCTTGGTTGAACTGGGGAGTGTGGGGGTGGTTACACAAGAGCTGCTGCCAAGCTATCAGCCAACAATTTTCACAGAAGAATCTTCTTTGTAGCTTACCATAGCCAGGAACCTACTAGACAAGGAATTCTGGAGGATGTAGTTCAGCCTAGCCTCGTGGACACATCCCAAAGCCATCACAGGTCACATCATAGGATAACTATCTCCTTAACCTCCAGTTTGACCCTGAGTGAAAGAAATTAGTGACAGAAACTAGCAACATTCATAAGCAGGAAGGACCATTTTGCTAGGAGAAGCAATGCTGACCCTGCAGAGGCAAAGCAAATGAGTAACCCTGAGTAGAAGCATAGAGCTAAGCACCTTAGAGGAGCATGTTCTCAAGAAGTAGAAGAGGTATAAGGAGCTGTATAAGCCAAAATAGTGGGTTTAAGAATACATTTCTACCAAAGGCCGGGGAAACCCCACTGCAGGGTTCCAAGCTGGAATATAGGTGTTCATCAATGAAAGTTTGTGAAGGAATGAATCAGTCAACCAATCAATCAATGCCTCCTTCTAATTCATCTATTCATAAAAGGTTAAGGTCCTATATGAAACTATGGTGGTAAATAAGACACATTGTCACCACCTTAATGGAGTGTTCCTAGGGCAGAAATCAAACGGCTCCAGCTATAGGTCAAGAGTTCTCTTAAGAAAGAGACTTTGATGCAGCCACTTTGGAAAACAGTATGGAGATTCCTCAGGAAATTAAATATACAGCTACCCTACGACCCTGCAATTGCACTACTCGGTGTTTACCCCAAAGAAGCAGATGCAATACAAAGAAGGGCCACATGTACCCCAATGTTCATAGCCGCAATGGCCACAATAGCCAAACTGTGGAAAGAACCAAAATGCCCTTCAAC
>CM052807.1:77189903-77213563 GCA_028533885.1 Nasua narica
CTGTTGGTGGGAATGCAAGTTGGTGCAGCCACTTTGGAAAACAGTGTGGAGATTCCTGAAGAAATTAAAAACAGCGCTACCCTATGACCCTGCAATTGCACTACTGGGTATTTACCCCAAAGAAGTAGATGCAGTACAAAGAAGGGCCACATGTACCCCAATGTTCATAGTAGCAATGGCCACAGTTGCCAAACTATGGAAAGAGCCAAGATACCCTTCAACAGATGAATGGATAAAGAAGATATGGTCCATATATACAATGGAATATTATGCCTCCATCAGAAAGGATGAATACCCAACTTTTGAATCAACATGGATGGGACTGGAAGAAATTATGAGGAGTGAAATAAGTCAAGTAGAGAGAGTCAATTATCTTATAGTCTCACTTACGTGTGGAGCATAAGGAAAAACATGGAGGGCATTATGAGAAGGAAAGGAAGGGTGAATGGGGGGAAATTGGAGGGGGAGATGAGCCATGAGAGACTATGGACTCTGAACAACAAACTGAGGGTTTTGGAGGGGAGGGGATGGGGTGTTGGGCGAGCCTGGTGGTGGGTATTGAGGAGGGCACGTACTGCATGGAGCACTGGGTGTGGTACATGAACAATTAATCTTGTAACGCTAAAAAAATAAAACAAAAGTATTTGGGAAAAAAAAAGAATGTACGGAAAGATGGCTAAGTCATATGACTAAATGAAAAATTGCACAATAATATGCACAGTAAAATTTAACTTATAGAAGCACAATGCAAAGCAACCCTCCCTTTAAAATACAGCAATAGATTTGGAAATCCACACACAAAACTGTTCATCGTGGTTACTCTTAACCATTATGAGTTGGGGTGGAGCGTTGATGATAAGAGGAAACTTTCGAGGAGTTTTTCATATCATTTTGTATTATGCAATTTGTTTATTATATGTTTACAAGCAATATAGCTTATGTTACTCGTACAATTTAACGGTCCACCACGTCCTGTCTCCCAGCTCAGACCCCAAGCCCTTGACAGCCATCAGAGCCTTGCTGTCTCCCCACCTGCTTGGCATCTGTGCTCCAGCCACCTGGCTGTCTCTCGGTCCCTTGAGAATGCAGTCCTCCTCTCCACCTGAGGGCCTTTGCATTTCCCGTTCCGTCTGTAATGTTCTGGCCCCACCTCTTTGACTAGTTACCTAAAACTCATCCTTTAGGGGCTCTCAGTTTTTACAACATGTCCTCAGAGCAGCCTTCCCTGAACTTCAGACCAGGAAATGTTCCCTGTTATGTGCTCTCCTAATATCTGACACTTCTCTTTTGCAACACTTCCCACAATTTTAATTACACCATTTTGAAAGTAGTTGTTACCCTTCCGGACAACTCCAGTAGAACACGAGCTTTGTTCTATCAGGGACTAGGGCTCTCTCATCTGCTGATTAATTCCCAGAACCTAGCAGAGCAACTTGGACATAATACACGCTCGGTGAAGGAATCAATAAGTAAGTGAATGAGACTTTGGCTGAATCTTGTATGTAGTTTCTGATTCCCCTAAGTCCCTTAATGGAAACTTAGGGATCTGAGGCTCCCACGTTGGGAAATATTAATTTCTTGTCTGTTCCTGCTCAGGGCTGCACAGATTTGTGCAATGAAGGTCATGTGGCCAGCAGTCTCTCACACTGTACCCAGAGTGCATGTTGAGAATACCATCCATAACATGTCTCCTCAAGAATTCCCTCTGCCTGTGAGTCTGCCTGTGAACAAAGGAAGGACCTAATAGACCTCTAGGGACTTTGGTAAGAAAGGTAATTATTTCCTGTGCTGAATGTTGCCTGGGAGACTCTCTCTCTGTCCCCAGGAACCATTTCCTTTATGTTTGTTTCTAGGCTCCCGTCAACCAACATCTTCAACTTTAGAAGCAAGCTGGTCTTTTGCTGTCTCACTGGAGTTTGGCCATTGGATAATTTCCTGTCCATGGATTCTTGGGAGATTATGCTGAAATTTCATTCCCAGTGTCATTAGGAGTGAAGCTAAATAAACTAAACTCTAGAAAATGTGCTTTCATGCATAAGAACACAGCTAAGTAATTGCTATGTTGAACAGAAGAGGAAATCAGTCGCTATAAAACTCATGCTGTAGGTTAACTCATTTCCAAGCAAGATCATGATGGGACTCACCTAAACAGAATTAAACTTCTATGAATTTATTTTTTAAAAGGACCCATTCAACCGTCAGACTAAGAGAATCATTTCATTTCACTTAACTAAAAGGTCAGAACTTGTTGATGTCCCAGTTACATAGGCGGTATGTTATGCCCATGCTCATCAGAACATCATGGATGACTTCAGTTATATAAAAGTTCAGCCACGTTGAAACTCCTGCTGAATGATCCCTAGAGGAAAAGCCCTTTTCGCTTCTCACTTTATAATCAGATGTTGCAACCAACCACCTGATTCTTTTGAGTGATTTCTAAAAAGGAGAGGCCCTCGGTTCAGATGTGCCATTTACTGCCGGTCAAAGGGCGATCTGCAAATGGATGTCACCCTCTAGGAAGCAGAGCCCTTCCATTCTCGGAGAAAAGCGATGATGACTGGTCTTTACATATGTTTCCCTTTTTGAGATACAGACCACAGAGTTTGTTTAGGACTATCTTTAGCACGAACAGGAAACTTGCCATGAAACGCAAACGGAGGGGCATAGAGTTAAAATGTCATCAAACTCATGAGAAATATGTTCCAAATCAGCCAGTGGCTTTAAAAAGCCCATCTTAAAACATAAGAATGATGGAGCGTGGTTGTGTTTTCAGTAGCAGGGAGGGGAACTACTGTGCCAACCATACTCTCGCCCTGTGACCAGCTGCTCGTTATTTGTCAGAATAGCTGGGTGGGACCATGGCTGCAGGCTCTGGCTGTGGAAAAAGTGTTCTCTGTGAGAAACTTACAAGTTTGTATAAAGGTCAAACCAGGAATGCTGATCTTTAGCAGCACCCTAACCCTACCCTTAACCTCAGCACTAACTTTGGTTTTTAAGCAGGATAGCTCATATGAGTAATCTTGAAGAGACTGCATTCGAGGGCATTCACACCACCCTGAAGAGGGTAGCAAACCCTCTTCTCTACTCGTACTTCCTCTGGGGGTCACAGCCACACCAGTGGGTATCCCCATTGGTCAGAATGGGCTGGGGTAAGCTGTTGCAACAACAACAACAAGAGCCTAAAATCAACCAAAAGCCTTGGTTTAGAGATCGCTCGTGGAAGGTGAGAAAATATTTTCTGAGGCAGGAAGAATGTTTCTCTTTCCTTTTGACCTGGGGATGGACAATGGTTGAGATGGTGGCTGCCCCATTTCACTTGGCTTCTGGACTGAGAAGATGAGCAGCATAGCCCCAGCTGATCCGCAAGGCAAATAAACTTTTGGGATTCTAAGCCACCAAGATTTAGCAGCAGAATCTGGCTTATCCTGACTAAGACCATATCTACTGCAGTTCTATAGATGAACAGACGACTGTTCATACAGGTTAAACAGACGACTCTAGTCAAAGCCCAGGGAAACCAGGCAGGAGCTCTATGAACACACCAGGCTGATTTTCATTTGTCTCTGGAAGAGCTATGGGAGACATCGATTTTTCCATCAGCTACTGAGTCTTCAGTCTGATGAGGTCATTCTGATCCCTTGTCCCCCTGGGAATAAGCTTGGTCTTTTTCAAGGAGAGTAAAATTAATTTTTTTCCCTTTGGTTTAGGGTCACAGGTAGGGTAACCAGCCACCCCACTTTGCCCAGGACACGGGACTATCAGTGATAAAACCCATAAAATCCCAAGCTTAACTGGGATGAGTTGGTCATCCTAATTACTGAGGTGATTATCTCCTGGCAACATTCAGTAATGACGTAGCATAAGCTCCCACTGCACCTTATAAATCTTTTCCTCATAATATTTATTACATTATGTTGTAAATGATTCAGACTGTTCAGTGTCTGTCTGCCCACAAAACCCTGAACCTGAGACCAAGGACTGTTTCTTATCCATTTTATAGTCCCAATACCTTGTATGGTGCTTGCCCCTTCAAAAGAGCACAGTAAATATTTGTTGCATGGATGAACGGATGCTACTTCTCTGTTGTTTTTCATTCCAAAAACTGATGTGGTATGATTGGCTCTTTCTCCTTTGAGGATCAGTTCTGCCTGGAAACTAATTTAACTATACAGAAAGGTAGAAGTCTTTCTTGACTGCAGCTACAAGCTGGCGTAAAGTTTTCAGTGTGACCCACGGTGTAAAATTACATAAACCTAGCACCGAGTTTCAGCAGAAACCGATTCCTTATTAGACTGAATAATCGAATCTCCTTGTTTGGCATTTGTTTAAAGACAGAAGGTCATGGGACAAATGGTGGGTATTTGAGGCTGTGGAAACATATGTTATAAATTTGGTTTAGCTGTTTCTGGTAACTGAGATTATTGTGACTGAAGACCCAGGCCTCCCAAGGGAATGCATAACAACATGCCCTCCAAAACCAGAGGCAGGAAGAAAATGTCCATGGGCATGTCTCACGGATGGACTGCACTCATGCCCAGTTAAGGACAGCAAAGAGTGGACTGAAAAACTTGCTCTGGAGAATTAGATCCAGGTCCCAGCCAGCTGGGTGTTTTCGTAACAGGCCTGTGAGGTGTGCTGAGAAAGCATTTGGTAGTTCTTGACTCCACTTACAAACTAAATCCTCAGATATCTTTGTTTTCATTAATCACCCATCGTTAGTCTCTCCTAAGTGACTAAGCTTTTCTGAGAAGTGATTCTTTTTTTTTCCTGAGAAGTGATTCTTAATCACTATATTTAAATTCTATAAAGAGGTGCTGTGGAGCGGTGGGAGAATCACTGAACTTGTGTTAAAAAGACAAAAAAATTCCATCCTCAGTTTCTTCATCTGTGAAATGGGTTTAATGATATCTAGCTTTCTTACTTCATAAGATAGCTTATGAGGTCAAAGTAGATTAAGTCAGTGAAAATAGTTTGACTAAAATGTGGAATGAATATAAGATAATGTATATTTCATCTATTCATTTACTTAATTCTTCTCATCCTATAACAAAACTTACCTAAGCTTGCCTTCTGCTTTAGGACTTCCTTTCATTTATCCTAATATTTTCCTCATCACAGGAAGAGAATAAGCATTTGCTATGTGTTTTGTATGTGCATTCTCTTCATAATGATACTTATGGCACAGGTACCATTATCTTAATTGTACATATGAATTCTAGTTCATAGTAGTTCATGTCCAAGATCATGCAGCTAGACCTTAAGTTTAAACTCAAGTGTCCCTATCTCATTACCCACATGAAATTTCTATCACATCATACTACCTTCCAAGTTTTAAGGAGTTTCCTTCCTTTGTTTTTTTTGTATCTTTGATTTTGTATACAAGTTCACCTTGGGCTTGATTACAACATTATGATTTTTTTTAAAGATTTTATTTATTTATTTGACACAGAGAGAGAGATCACAAGCAGGCAGAGAGGCAGGCAAAGAGAGGGGGAAGCAGGCTCCCTGCTGAGCAGAGAGCCCGATGCGGGGCTCGATCCCAGGACCCTGAGATCATGACCTGAGCCCAAGGCAGAGTTTTTAACCCACTGAGCCACCCAGGCACCCAACGTTATGATTTTTTTAAAGATTTATTTATCTTAGAGACAGAGAAAGTGAGAGTGGGGAGAGGGACAGAGGGAGAGAGAGAGAGAGAGAGAGAGAAACTCAAGCAGATTCTGCACTGAGCATGGAGCCTGATGTGAGACTTGATCCCACGACCCTGAGATCAGACCTGAGCAGAAATCAAGTCAGATGTTCAGTTGACTGTGCCACCCAGGCACCCACAATACTGTGATTTTTAAAATTTGATCATATTTCCTCATCTTTCATTACCCAGACTGAAATGTCCACCTTATTTAGGCAGTCCTCTCCATTTCCTGGATCTTAGTACTTGCTTTTATTTGGACATTTCTTGAGCTATAACAGCTAAAATTGCATGAAATATTGCAGGTGCAGGCCCTCCAGCGTTGGGTACCAGGGCAGGATAATCCAGATGTACTGCCAATATTGACCATGATACCCAGGTTATCATTAGCTGTTTGGGCCAAAGTATGGCAATTCCAGTGGAACATCTCCCACTATAGCCAGAAACCATGTGGCCAGCCATCAGGGAACATGGTGTCTTGAGATCTCTAAATTTTTATTTATTTATTCAACAAGTATTAAAAAACCACCAACCCTGTGCCAATCTCTGTTCTAGTTGCTGCCTGTAGGATAGAGTATAAAACACCCTAAGTTCCTGTTTCTATGTGTTCAATATGTTTCTATATATCGAGTAGTGTGGAGAGACGGTCAACAGATAAAAATGTATAATATGTCAGAGATTATTACAATAGCTATCTAATTGGCCTCCCTGTCTCCAACAAGGCTTTAAGTGCTATGTAGAAAAATAAGTTGGGTGAGAGAAATAGAGAAAGATTGGGTGCAGGGTTTGTTTCTCTATGTACGATGGTCAGGAACATCTGTGATAAGGTGAGATCTGAGCAGAAACTTGAAGGAAAGTTTATCCCAGAGAAGAACATTCCAGGCAGAGCGAACAGCGAGTGCAACCATCCTGGGGAAGCTACTTACCACATGTGCGGTGTGCCAGTATAGTTGGAAGTACGTCAGAGTAGATGGGATTGGGGAGATGAGGTAAGATATAAGGTCAGAGCTTCAAGATTAAGGAAGGGCAGATCATGCATGGTCTTGTAAGTTACGGTGAAGGATTTTGGGTTTTCTTCTGCCCAAGAGAAGGGGAGGAAGGCATGGGAGAATTAAGAACAGAGAACTGGCCTGATCAGACTTAACATTTTAAGAAATTCACTCTGACTGGTGTGTGGAGAATACACTGTGGGAAAGGAATGGTGGAGGCAAGGAGACCAGTTAGACAGCTCTTACAATACTCCAGGCGAGAGATGATGGTGGCTTGGATGGTGGCTTAGGGCAATGGTGGAGTTAAGGGCAAAATGTCATTTGATCCTGAATATGGACTGGATATAAGAGAAAGAGAAGTCAATGGTGACTCCAAGGTTGTCAGCTTGAGAAATTGCAAGAATTGGATGAATGGGGTTGCCTTTTATTGAGCTGAGGAATAGTGTGGGAGGCATGTGTGCGCGCGCGCGTACACATACACATTTGCATATGGTGGCAGAGAATTCAGAGTTCTATTTTGTATATTTGAAGTCTGAGATGCTTCCACGTAAGGACTTCAAGTAGACAGCTAGATATGAGTGTGATATGTGTAACAGGAGAGGTTAGGGTTGAAGTTATAAGTTTGGGATCCTAAAAGCCCTGGGGCTAAATGAGCTCACCCAGGTAGATAAGTAAATCGATAAGAAAGAGGTCAGAGCTCTGAACCCTGGAACACCCCAACATACCATTTAGAGCTTGACAGATAGATGGAACCAGTAAAGAGAAGAAGTCACTTAAAAGTTGCTTTGGTGGCTGTGTGGTAGCAGCTATTGTAAATATGGGGTTTGCCTATTAGAGATCTGTTCCCAAAGTGGGAGACTACTAGGGATATTTATGCTTGTGTGTATGGCCACTACACAGGATCACTGTGAAAAGGCCCACAAAAAAGGCTCTTGGCTTATCATTAAAAAACCTACAGAAGACTGGCCAGGATGGAAAATTAGGTTGAATTAGTTTAGATTTGGAAAATTTGAGGAGAAAGCAAAGAAATCATGTAGTACTGATAATATGAACATGTCTATAATATGACGGAAATAAACTCTTGATACCATGGATACACCAATCATTAGCATGTACATTTGTAAATTCATAAGATTAAAAGTATCAAACTGCATATTAACAAAATAATATAAACAAACAAACAAACAAACAAACAAATAAATAAAAAGTTTGAGCTTTGGAACTCTTTTTTTCCCTCTCTGATTGCACTTGGTGTTTAGGTTTTAGGTCACCCCATAGAAAACTTGTTTAACTCATGATGTATCTCGGGTGTGGATCTAACTGCTCAATTTTCAATTTTCAAACATGTTGTTAAAAATTTTCAGTTGCAGTTTTGGATAGCAGCAACTACCTTATCTGATAGACAACCAAAACCATGTATTCAAGAGGGATGAGATATTAATCGATTTTCAAAAAACATATTCTCTTTTTATTTCTCCCTGCATCTCCCCTGCCCCCAAAACTGCCACTTCTTTATTCCTAATTTGGCCAGCTAGAGGTAGGGAAAGGGAAGTGGATCCAGAGAACAAAGATATTAAATTCTTGGTCAATTTGAAAAGTCTTGATCTTTGTCTAAGATAGAGAGATTTAAAAGAATAGTAGTAGAAATAAGGTTTCTCTAGACTGGGTCATAGACTCAGAGCAGGAACTGGACAGGAAATGGGAGGCTGGGACAATCAAGGGAGTACTGAGAAGGGGCCCTATCTTGCATCTCCACTCCATCATTTCCAAAGCCATGAGTGGGGTAAAATGTAGTCACTTCTCCAAACATCCTATACTCAAGCCCTATCCTCTAAGTCCTAGAAAGAGCTCATTGCTTCCTCTGGTTCAGTTTCAGGGGAGGGGATCTGGAACAGGCCTGTCACCAGTGAGACCATCAGGAGTGTCCAGTTGGGCCATGCTGGTAGGTCGCAGGGGCCTTGGTGGAAGAAACACAGTGGCTCGAGGCTTCTTCTCTGTGGGCAGCGTCTTTAGGACAAATGCTCTTCTCTTCCGTTTCATGTGGCAGAGTAGCTAGCAGTGGGTGCTAAGCTGGCCCTTGCTTTGGAGGGACACCTGCCCTTGGTTGGCCGGGATCAGTCTAGTCTCTTTTTGGATGTCTTCATCTTTATCCTTTCATACTTTTTCTTGAGGAGCTTTCTTTGTGCCCAGTAATGTAGATTTAATATTTGCTTCTTTGTACTCCAGTGCTACCTCTATCATAGAGTTGGCCTTACCGCATTATCTACTTGTCTGTCTTTCCTACCAGATTGGGAGCCTTTCGAAAACAAAGACCAAGTTACAACTGTCTTTGTAATCCCTGAGACCCATGACAGTGCTTGGGTCATGGTCAGCATGCAATCAGATTTATTACATTACAAAGGAAAACAAACACATTTACATACCCATTTCTATGCCCTGAGTGTTCTGTTACCTGGTATGAGGAACTGAGTAGGTAGAGGAGAGTGACTTGGCCAAAGCAATGACACTTCCTGTTGGACAGCTGCTCGGTAACAATGACTGTAACCACCAACAGCATGTCTTCTCATCTTCACTCTATTCCCTGCCCTTCAGATAACAGATTGCGGTTGATTTTCTCCAGAAAGAGATGATCCATCCTACAATCTGCTAGTCTCTGTCTTCCTAAGACATTTCCTGTTATCAGTTTGTAGCCATAAATACACGTTTCTAGATTTTATAGTCAGTCTCGTTTCTTGCCACATCGTGTTCTTAGAAATCACATCTTCCATAAAATGGACCATTTTCTCCTCTGTGCCAATGTTGTAATTGAGGGCTGACCAAGGACTCAGTGTCACAGAAAATATAGTCATGATTGATCACATGTCAAAAAGACAAAGCTACAACTGCAACCCTCTAAAATATTTTAACATAGTAGAATCATGCCAGAGTCCCATAAAAGAGTCATAAACACACATTGATTATGCAAGGATGCCTGGAATTAAGTAAAATTATAAAATTCAACCCTACCCTATAATTTTTTCCTAAAATTAATATACACATTAAAATGACCATTTTCAACACATTAATGAACAACAGTTTGCTCCACTTTCACATTATAAATGGAATCATGGAGGATTATTTCAATAGTGTAGACCTCTTGTAAAAGTCAGTCCAAGCAAGTTGGAAGTTACACTCCTTGTGCCCTTCATAGGTTGTCCTCTTCAAACAGGGCTTCCAAGTCATTCAATTGATCCCGTAGTTGCACCCAAATTAGTAGGCTCAAGAAATGTTTCCTGGAGTTTATGACAATAGTGGTGTTTCTTTCCTTCTCTGAAAAGCTGACCCAATCTTTCTAGCCTTCCTCTTCTTTCCATTTTTTAAAATTTAAAGCTGAAGGCAGAGTTGTTTGGTAGAAGACCAAAGCAGAGCTAGAGAGAGACATGAAATGGCCTTAAATCACTCAAGCTCCACTTCCTTCTGTGAATGATTCCTCCTCGATTTAAATTTTATTATAAAAGCAATAAAACAACTGCTGATTGTGAGCAAACTAAAAAAAAAAAAAAAAAGAGGTTCAAAACATCTGTTACATGACTGCTAAGAGGCCTGACTGTCCTTGCTTAAACTTCAATAAAACAATTCAGTCCACATTTATTGAAAGTCCACTATGTGCCAGGCCTGATGTGTGATCAGGAGATGCTGAGAGAAAGGTGACAGGTTGGCCTTCTGGGAGCCTGGGGGAGCTGTGGGTGTTAAGAAAGCAGCATTTAAGGGGCATCTGGTGGGCTCAGTCAGTTAAGTCACCCACTCTTGGTTTTGGCTCAGGTCATGATCTCAGGGTCATGAGATTGAGTCCCACGTCAGTTCTGCACTCAGTCTGCTTAAGTTTCTCTCTCCTTTCTCTTTGCCTCCCCCTGCCCCATCCCCCACTGCTCTCAAATAAATAATTCTTAAAAGAGAGAGAGAGAGAGAGAGAGAAAGCAGCATTTAAGCCTAGTCCTGAGAACTTCCTATAGAGCAGTAGCAGACTTGGTTGACCCTCTCTGAGATATTTTGGTCATGTGATTTGTGGGTTTTATGATTGATACTGATCTACACTCATGTCTGGTAAGAGGAAGGACATTCAGAAACTGTTTAATAAGAAGCTTCTGTGTTTTCTAAAAATAATTTTTTTTAAGAGAGGGAGTGGGGAGGGGCAGAGGGAGAGAGAATCTCAGGAGCCCCACATGGGGCTTGATCCCACAATCTTGAGATCATGACCTGAGCTGAAATCTAGAGTCTGATGCTTAACTGACTGAGCCACCCAGGCGCCCACTTCTGTGTTTTCTAGTGAGATTTGAGTATTGAAGTTTGCTTTATGTTTAATTAAGAAAAATCTCATAATCCCATTGAAAACAAATAGGATTATTACAATGTTTGCTAAAGGCTGATATTATAGGCAATAGGGAATTCAATTAAGGAAATAGCAAGGGTGAGGCAGTGATGTTGAGGAAATAATCCCTTTAGCCTTGAAGTTGTGGAACATATCAAGTAATCTTTCAGAAAGGGACCAAACTGGATGGCCTAGCCTGGTTTTATATGGTGAAGCTATTATTTGTCTCAGAATTTTTATGATTTTTTCCAGGAGACAGCAAGTTCCACACTTCCATGAAAATAATACATGTCCATGTACATGATAGTGTCTGGGAGAAACAAGTAGCATCAGGGATAAGATTATTTCCAAATGATCTACCAAAAGGAAGACATGCAAGTAAAGACTTAGCGCAATTCAGAGGTTGACAATTAGGCTTAATTTTGTGTGTCTAGAAAGTTGTTGCTGCGTGGGACACTTATTCACCTTTTGATTTATAAATAATTCTCAAGAGACCTCTGATAAGGATGAATGCCATCAGAAATAAGACCCCAGAGGTTTTCTTTTTCCCAGGGGTTACACAGTCCTGTGTTTGGAAGCATTACTTTGAGCTTGTTTTTTATACACTTTGCATAGAATGCATTTCTAAAAATAGATTATGACCTCAGTGGAAAATTAAGTGAAACCATGAGTTGTCTCTGTAAGCATAATGCTCTAGAAGTAAAAATATGTGCAATAATAAAGAGGGAGGCATCAAGTTTCCAAGTCTCCAAGAGGGAGAGCTACCTCCCTCAAGTCTCCGTAGTCAAGTGAGATGCCTTCAACAGGACCATAAAAGAGAAACGCAGAAGTGCCATGAGGTTTGAGGGCAAAGGGGTAGATATTGGTCCTGGGCCTGAGCATACTGAAGGCAAGGGACTGGGGCTAGAGCCACTTGTCTGCTGGCAGAACAGAGAGAAACAGTCTTCATGGGGAACACGCTGCACTTTCATTCACCATGATTGGCAAGAGCGTGTAAAAGTTTCTCATTGACTGGACCGGCGACTCATAGGAGCAAAATAGCTTGGGGCCTTTTCTGAATTCTGCCTGAGAAGTTAACTGGAAGAGAGCAGTTGCTCTAGTAGAGGTGTGACTCTGGGTGGCTGAAGGCAGAGAGGGAGATCAGAAGCCAGGAGAGAGGCATGGCCTGTGTCCACTGGGCTATTCAGAAGGCTCTGGGGAGGAGAGGGGTAGTATCTTGAGATCCCACCAAAGAGCCCCATCATAGGAACAGTCAGCCCCGAAACTCTTCAAGGCCACAGAACACTCTTGGCAGATCACAAGAGGACTAGATAGCTAAGTCACCTCCTTCTGTTTATCCCTCTCTTTCTCCCTCCATTGCTAGAGGACAGTATCGGGAAGGCACAGAAAAGGAGGAGCAGCACGAGGCAGAGAGACAGAGGAGAAGCTCACCATGCCCCTTCCTCCCCATTGCTTGTTCCCCTGCCAGGGAGCTGAGAAGCTTTAACTATGAATGAGCTTCGGATTATTGAATTAAAATCAGGTTGTTTTGGTGACTAACAGAGACAAAGGGACTTTGCACTAAGAGTATTTAAAAGGGTTTACGGAATCTGCCCAAGATTTCATCTACTCTCCATGTAGGGAAGACACAGGCCTCAGAACAGAGTCAGAGCACTTGCTGAGAGAAATAAAAGAATCTTTAACCCCACTTCGTAGACCCACTTGTTCAACGTACCGTTATGCTTGTTTATAGATTTGTTGCCCTCTCTATACTGAGAGCTTCTTGGGATAGAGACCATATGTTATGTTCATCTTTACAAATCTTGATGAGTTAGTACTGGACACACAGCAAATGTTTGTTGAATGAATAAATGAACAAAATAATTGATAAATGGGGGTCATTGAGTGTAGTGATTCAGGGTCCAAACTTGGGCTTTGATATTGATTAGTTGTGAGTTCTTCAGCCAGTTACTTAATCTTACTATAACTTAACCAGTTATATAAACTTTTACTTCCCTTTTAAAGCATTTGATTTTATTTTTTAGGAGGAGAGGGGCAGAAGGGGAGAGAACCTTAAACAAGCTCCACACCTAATGTGCAGAGCCCAACCCTGGAGCTTGATCTCACGACTCTGAGGTCATGACCTGAGTTGGAATCAAGGTCAGACGCTTAATGGACTGAACCACCAGGTGCCCCTTAAAGTATTTTAAAGTACAAAATAGTATTTAACTCATAGGATTTATTTGAGGATCAGATGTGATACATTCATGTATAATGCTTAGCCCAGTGGCTCGTATATGGTCAATGTTCAGCAAGTGGGAGCTACAGTGACATCGTTCCTGTTGTAGTTAGGAATGGAGTTGCACGGTTAGTGTGCACAGACCACTCCCCCACTCCAGCTGGACCTGGTGTCCTTGATTTTTTGGGAAAAGATTTATTTATTTTGGGGGGGCAGGATTGGGACGGGCAGAGGGAGAGGGAGAGAGAATCTCAGGTAGACTCCCAGCTGAGTGCAGAGCTCCACATAGGGATTGAAATCAAGAGTCCGATGCTCAGCACCCAGGTGCCTCGAGTGTCCTTGATTTTGATAGTATGTCCTTGACCCCAGCTGGGCCTGATGACTTTGATGCCTGAGCCTCTCTGTTTAAACTCCTCAAGGAGGAAGCTTGGTTTTCTCCTAGGCTGAAGAGGGGTAGCAGTCCTGCTCCATTGGCTAGAGGAGTCCTGGCTGGTGGACTTAGTGCCTTTGTTTAAGTAACTGAAGTACAGGTAACACACAGTGTTGCATTAGTTTCAGGTGTGTAACATAGTGATTCAACAACTCTGTTTGTTGTGCTGTGCTCACCACCAGTATTGCTACCACCTGTCACCCTGCAGTGCGATGACACTACTACTGACTACGTTCCCAACGCTGTGCCTTTCGTTCCCAGGAGAAAGTGCCTTTACACAGACATTCAGTCAAGCCTTCAGTTTCCAGCCTCCCCCCGAACCGAACCTCTACTTTCAGAGGTATGTGCACCTTCTTCCTAAGTCTTTCTGGGGTTCTGTAGCACAGACCAGTTTACCCCTGTGCTTCTCCCAAAGCTGTTCCAGTTCCTTGGCTTTGCAAAATTAGTTACCATTGACTTTCCAGTTTCCCATGTTTTGTTGCTTTTGCTTCTTCATTGTCCTTGTGTTTATGCCTTAAATAAAATCCTTTTACCATCACATGGGCAAAGATGGCAAGGGAGATTGGGAAAAATCTAGTAATAAACATGAGTGTTCGATATGCCAGGTATAATTAGAAATAGGTGTGACTTTTATAATAAAAAATAATCATGGTTGAAAAAAGAATTGAGGGGTGCCAAGGTGGCTGAGTTAGTTAAGTATCTGACTCCTGATTTCGGCTCAGTCATGATCTCATGGTCTTGAGAACAAGCCCCACATGGAGCTCCGCATGCTGGGCATGGAGCCTGCTTAAGATTCTCTCTCTCCCTCTCCCCTTGCTCCTCGCCCCAACCAGCTCATGTGTTCATGTGCATGCATGTATGCGTACATGCACTCTCTCTCAAAAAAAAATTGAGTTGGAGATATACAAGGTATATGTGCATATTTTTCTATGTATACTTAGTAATACAAAGCAATTCATGCTATTTTTTTAAAGATTTTATTTATTTTATTTGACACAGAGAGAGAGAGAGATCACAAGTAGGCAGAGAGGCAGGCAGAGAGGGAGGGGGAAGCATGCTCCCCATCGAGCGGAGAGCCCGATGCGGGGCTTGATCCCAGGACCCCGAGATCATGACCCGAGCTGAAGGCAGAGGCTTTAACCCACTGAGCCACCCAGGCGCCCCGCTATTTTGCAAAATCAACTATGGAGATGATAAGCACATTAGCATTTTGATGAAGTAGCAATTACTAGGGGTGAGGTTATCAAAGAGGGCTACATGGCAGAGGTGGCAATTTTCCTGGACACTGAATAATGGGTAGAACTTGGGTTTCTTAAGGGAGCAGGCCTCTATTTAGCTCGTTTCTTTATTAACAATTATGTGTAAATGAAGATATTATCTAGTGTAGTAGTCATTGCTTTGGCTTCTCAACATGCTTTTTCCCTGTTATTCCTTCATTTTGATAAGAGATGAATTCTCACTTGGAGAGAATGAAGCCAGCACAATGGAGGAAAGCAAAGCCTGGAGACAGAACTGATGACAAGACTTGAGCTCGATCTAGCTGCATCTAAAGCCAGAACGCCTGTGGACTTCCAGGTTGCAAGAGCCGATAAATTCCACCCTCTCCCCCCCTTTTTTTCCTTAGGTTAGTTTTAATTGGGTTTTAGTCACTTTCATCAGAAAGAGTCCCAGCTAATATGACAGAGTAATGAGACAGTATTTAACTCTGAATTTTAGAAGAACACGACCGTAGGTAGAGCTAGACCTCAATTTATAGTCTTTTGAAATTACAACTTGAAGGTTGTTTCTCATTAAGCTTATTGGTGGTAGATAATTCTTATCCTTTGACTCAAGGCAGTGTGGGAACAGATGGGTGTCTGCATTTTCCCTTTGGAGCTTGTTATTTTTCTCATAACAAATGAATTATTTGTAAGCAAAAATTAAAGATAAAAATCAATTCCCATCATTTAAAAAAAATGTGGTGAATATATCCCTAGTTCCAAGAGCTGCAGAGTAATTCATCTATGGAGTGCTGCTGGAAGGCAGAGCCCACCAAACCGCCAGAATTCAGGGGTAAGGGAAATGATAGTTTTATGCTTATCAATTAGAAGTTTTTGCTGCAGAGGCCAGGACAGAGATGGCAAATCTCTGGGTGACCTGGCAAATTTCTTTATAACCATTCACTAATAACAGCTAATTAATACATAAGTACCCAATATAGGTCTACTATTGACCACAAACCTGCATAAGTACTGCTATTGTCATCGATTCCATTTTCCAGATAAGAAAAATCAAGGCACAAAAGTGTTGAAGCCAGGATAGGCAGCTAGGTGTCTCATGCTGGTAGCACATTCCCTTACTCACTGCACTATACTGCTCTAGGTTATTAGTCATCCCACAGAAGCTCCCTTTGCTGTAGCTGCAAGTCTCAGGTCTCAAAGCAGGATTTGAGGCAAGAGACAAAACTACTCGGATAATCAGGAAAAGGGAAAAAATCCATTTCTGTATGAAACACATTTCTCCATTTGCTTTAATTGTGCTGAATTTTTCTTGGGAGGCTGTATATATTGTTCCATGAATGGTTACTAGCATTATTGATAAAGAATAAAGAGAAAGAAAGATAATAACTTAATAATGCCTTCTTATTTGGAAGGAAATAATACTGAAAAAACTGCAGTTCTCACCCTGGGGGCAATTTTGCTGTCCAAAGAACATTTGGCAATGTCTGGAGACCTTTTTGGTTGTCGCAGCTGGGAGATGCTACTGGCATGGGGTAGCTATTCCCTGGTGGAGACCAGGAAGATGCTAACCTTTCAACAATGCGCAGGTCAGTTTCCACAACACAGAATTGTCTCCAGATGTCAGTCGAGCTCAGGTTGAGAGACTCTCCCCAAAACAACAAGAATTCATTGAGATACTGTTGATGAGCCATGTAGACATCACTTTTCCAAGCTCAGAAAAATTTGAAAACAGGAGACAATTTATTATCTTGGCAAGTCCAGAATACAAAAATAAATTTATGGAAATGACACAGCTTATACTAGACACATGAATAGAATGATAATCCAAAGTATCTCACTAGAAAGAAAATTTATCTGTTTTTTGTGGTTTAGAAAAGTTCTTTGTGGGTTCGAGGGACCAGTTTTCAAAACTGCCAGCTTTTATTTACTGAAAAAAAAATTTTCTTATGATGAGAGAACTCAAATTCATCAGCAAATGACCTTTGCTGACTTTCCATCATTCTTCTAATATTTCTCAATGGCTAGGGCTTTAGTAACTCTAGTCAGACATGATTTGATTTAAAACAACAAAAAAGAAATTTTTATCTAACTAGAAAAAGAACATAATTTAGATTTATTAGTATAGAGACCAAAATACAGTGTTCTACTTAATCAGGAGATTCAGTACTTTTCATGATGATCTTACTCTCCTTAATTTGAATATTTCAAAACTAATTATATTACAAAAATTGAATGCCACACACCAATTCACTTAGATTGTATTGATGATGATGAACTAATTACTTTAGATTTATGATCTGAATAATTTATTATTGTGCAACCCACTCCACATTAGTGGTTTTTGCAAAGTAGTGCAGAAGAGCACTCTTTTGCCAACTTCTGTTCGTGTTTGAAAAATTTCCTATATGTATGTCAAAATCTGTCACCACAGAACTCAGAGATGTCAGGTTATATAAGGCATCGACAGAGACATAGAGAAGATTTATAAAGGGAGATTACTTTTTTAATGGAAATGATTAAAGAAAGATGCATTGTTGCAGTTAAACAAAAGTCTTACCACTGGGTGACTCTGGCCTAAATGCTATTCCTGGAAGGCCCTCAAAGGTGTCATTCACATAATCAACCAGGGGCAGGGGATATACTTCTTTGGTCCTACTAGGCCAAGTGGTCATTATGGTTGGAGATGAGAACTAGGTGTAGCAGAAAATTAATGAAATTTTCATTCATTCATCTACTTACATGTATTTTTTCTTTCCAGCTTTAGGAAGTTTTAATTGACAAAAAGTATATATATTTAAGGTACATAAAGTGATGATTTGATATATGTATTCATTGTGAAATATTCACCACAATTAAACTAATTAAATTAACCAATACTTCCCATAGTTACCATTTCTTTTTGTGGTACATTCAATATGTATTTATTGATCCTCTAATATGTGCCATGCCCTGTTTGTGTTCGCAGCAGAAAGTGAGGAAGGCAGAATAGAAAAAAAAAAAAGAGGACAATTTACAAAGGGATCACCAGGCTTTTTCCTGGTCTCGTAAAGTTTACAGGTCACAGCAGGCAAAACTATCAAATAGATAACTAGAGAATTTTTTACACTGGTCATAAATAAAACAACAAAAAGTACAAGGTATTATGAGAAAGAATGACTAGAAGAACTAATTTAACCTTGGGGTCAGGAGAGGTAGCTGGTAGGTGTAGTCTTGCTCAGTGTGAAACAACAATAAACAAAACTAAAAAACAAAGGCATGGCTCATAGCTGATAAGCAGCACAGTTCAGATATTAAATATTCCTAATTAAGTGTGAGGTTCTAGGCCTTTAAAAGACATGGAATCCTGCAGGTGGTGATTTTCACTATTATGCTAATAAAGCAAACCAGAATCAATAGGATACTAAAAAGTTCCGACTGGCCTTAGCTACTGAAGGATTTCTGTGAAGAAGATGGTTTTTAAGGAAGGGTGAGGCTGGTGAGGGGGCAAAGGACAGGGAGAGAATGGCAGGGCTAGGAAACAAGTTGAGAAGGCGTTGGCAACAAGCAAGAGGTAAACAAATGGGAGGACAGGCTAGGGAGCCGGTGAGGAAAACCAGGATCAAGTTCACAGGAAATGAAGCATGCTCGGAGGCAGCAGGAAGTGGAGCCCTGGGTGAACGTCCCGCAGAGGAATCTGACCTGGACAGGAAGTGAAGGGCACCATCTGAGGAGCAGGAAGGGGAGGCTGTTTTTGTGTTGGATGTAATGAGGAAAATAAGTATCAGTTACCTAAAATTTGCTAAAGCTTCTGTCCTGTTTGGGGTTTTAGGCAGTTTGGAAATTCTCTAACAAAATAATCTGGCCTTCCGGGAGGTATTGTGAGGGACAAGAACAGAGAGAGGAAAGATTGGAGTGTGGGGAGTTGCTGTGGGGATGTCTTGCCTCGGCTCCCTTGTGGGGAACACAAGATATCTGTCTCGGATCTAAATCAGAAGGAAGTAAGTCTCTCCCTTTTCATGATGAAGTAATTCACATGTGACTCTTGGTTGAGATAAACCTAATTTGTGTTATAATGAAATCAAAGTTTGAAGAGTGAGAAATAGTTAAGAAGTTGTTTGTTGGTGATTATATGGATAATTTATTGTTTCGACCGAAGAAGGAAAAGGATAAAAGAAGCCAAAACCCTCATCAACTCCCCCTATGTAAATGGGGGAGGGGCATACACTGAGAATTTATCACTGAGAATACATGTAAATATTATTTTTTTTACCATTTGTAAACAATGTGGTATGAGGAAAGATGGAAGAAATAAAAATAACCAGCATTAAGTTAAAAGGGATAATTAGAGGAGCCAAAATAAGAGGTGAATGTTGCAGACAACCTAGCTAACTTTAGAGACTAGAGGTTCTTTCAAACATTTCTTTTCAAGACACATTGAGGTTTTACACATTTCAGGATTTAACAAAATCCTAAATGTAAAGGTCTTAAATATACACAAACATTTTTTGCTTTTTCCTCTGAAGGGAGGAGACATTAGGAGATGTGTTCTTGGCTGTCATTTGAAGAATAGCTTCTAGTACATTTTATTTTCCGTTAGAAGCTCTGGAGAACAGTTGGCAAATAGAAATTGGTCCACAGAAATAACATAGCTTCCTGGAACTTAGGGGGAAGGAAATGGGTGGTTTCTTTAATTACTATAGTATTTGTGTGTGTGTATTATAGCTAAAGATAGCATTCTGGCTAATGTCCTCAGGAGGGAAGGTGAATCTGGAAATTAATGAATTCAGAAGTGTATACAGTTGTGTTGAATTTGCTAAGTAAGACAGTAATGTTCTATATTTATAATATCCTGGCTAGACCAGAAAGAGTGGATTGAAATTTGTTCTCTGATATTTAATCAGTTTAAATTAAAGGACATTACTATTTACATATGGAGAACTAATGACTTTAATGTAGGTAAGAAAGCTTATTTACAACAAAGATGTGATTGGGGGTGGCTAGAGGCATGTCGATAGGGCCGTAATTAATTGATTTACTAATTATTCTTTTCTGCTGGGTGTTATATTGTACTTTTACTAATAAGCAGCAGTAATAAGAATGCTGCAGCAAGATGCTTGAACTCACGAGTAGTAGCAATAGCTTCTTGGACATTTGAAGATATTTTGGGATCCTTTTTTAATCCTCTTTTATGCTGAAATTGTGGACTTCACAAACTTGAAGAACTAAATATATTTTTTATGTAAACGTATTTAGCAGCCCAGGTCTGGGCTTCGCATTTAGTGAAGTTGAAAACAAATTAGATAGCAGATTTGAATTTAAATAAAAATTTAAAATATCTCTCAGAGCAATGCTAGGTATTTATTTTTTCTTAAAGACAATGACTGGTAATAGATACATCTATGCTCCTTGGTATAGAGGTTCAGCTTTTCTGTAGGTTTACACTTTTTTCTTAGAAAGTCATGGTACTAAAGAAATGCAGAAATCTCCAGGAGACTCTGTGCAAATGCAAACTCGTTTTTTTTTCCTTCCACGTGTTCATAACTCCTTGACCTGAACTCTTCACTTCATTAAACTTGTGAGTTCTGTAGTTTCTTCCTTAGGCATGCTTTCTCCTGACACTAAGTTTTTGCTTAGGCTATGCCTCCTGCCTAGAATGCTCTCTCTTCCCTTATGTACACCCTTTCTCCATCTCATTTTTTCTTATATCTACACTGATTGGGAGGAGATGGTAAGCGATAGGGGTAGCTAATATTTACTAAGCAGGTATCATGCTTTAGGCACTGTGTTGCCAATTTACATGTGTTGTTTAATAATGCCCCCATTTTACAGATGGAGGAAGTGAGGCTTAGAGAAGACCAGTGGTCTTGCCAGCAATAAGTGGTATAAAGTCAGAATATGAATCTAGGTCTTGTTGTTGCTGTTGTTGTCAGTTCTAGACTAATCATAGAGTGCCTTGAATTGCTAAGGCCTGATTTCCCTAACCAGATGGTCAGCTGCTGGCAGGCGGGGACCTTATCTTTTAGACTGCATAGAGTAGATACTCAATAGTTATAGCCTTCTGTTGAAATGAAAAATAAAATGTAAAATGTCAAAGAATTTTATAAATAGATTAAACATTGGAAGAAAGAAACAAGTCCCAGAAAACTAGTTTCTCAAAATCACTCCATGAAAGCCACAAGGCACCTCACAAGGTTCTATGTGAGCCAGGCCCACCCCCGTGGGTATCTAAATGTATGTTTCTCTTAGGCCATCAGGATACTGCACTTAGTGGGTGGAAGACAGGGATGTCACACGTCCCGCAGAACAGGGGAGAGTTCCATAACACTGCTGGTCCTCACCTGGCTTTGCAGCCCAGTGATGGGAAATGTGGACCCAGAAGCTAGATTGAGTTCTGACCTACCTTCCCATTTTTCTAGCTGTGCAACTCCCATCCCATTAACTCTGCGCCTTCTACTTCTGACACTCAGTGCCCACCCAACAAAGTCAGTTATTGCTCGTTGCTTCCACAGAAGTGTCCCCAATGGCAAGAAGTGATCTTTGAGGAGTGACAGACCTTACTAGACTAATAGAGTGTACGAATCATGATATATTCTAAAATGGTGCTTCTCAGACCCTGATGTGCTTACAAGCCTCCTGGAAATCTTGTTAAAATGCAGATTCTGATTCAGGAGGTCCGGGTGCGAGTCTGCATTTCTGACGAGCTCATGATGCTGGTAGGCTTGTCTGTGGACTGTGGGTTGAGCGGTAAGATTCTAAAGTAACTTGGGGGAGCAGCTCACTTAATAAACAAATAATCAAGCATTTATGGCATGTCTATTGATATCTTAAATTATAGAGATGGAGGTAATGGAGGTTGGATATAAAGTACAGAATTTGGTTTCTTCACAGAAGGAACTTCCATCTGTTTTGCTACTTGAGAGAGAAAGAGAGAGAGAGAGAGAGAACATTTTCCATGGATAACCAATGAAGAAATATATTTCTCAAGAGAAAAAGGCAGAGAAATACTTTTCTGCCTGTGTTTCCTCATTAAAAAAAAAAGGGCATTTGGAGTACCCAAATAATTAATAATTTTAGAAGAGATACTGTAAGTAAATGAAAGATTTGGCTGCTATTCTCAGCTGCAGTAGATGTAAGCCTTGCCTATCTCAGGACTAATGTGAGTTGTGTTTTTGAGTTTTTCCGTGTATGTGGGCTGTTGTGTATGTGTGCGAGCTGGGAAGGGTCTGAGCTCTTTGTTAGGCAAATGCTTTCTTCAAAATCGATAGACAAGGGGGATTTAATAATCCCCTCCCAACCCCTAAAGGTTCAAACTCTGACTTAGGGGGCAGAAGTTCCTAATCAGCCTTGACTAGGAACTTTGCATATTTTAGGCAGTGGAAGTTATTTGAATATAGTCATTGAGAGAAGAGACTACTCATTATCCACTTAAAATACTTCCCGACTGCAGCGCGCTGCTGTAAGGACGCCAAAGCAATTGGCTTTGCATTTGGCCAGCTGATTTAGCAAGAAATTTTGCAAATTATGCAGTCCTTACAGATGGTGCTGTTGGGTTTGTTAGAATGTTTTAAAACACTGCCATACTTGACCATGAACAGAATTTCCAGCCTCTTAGAGCTACTCCAGCCAATTCTAGACTCTTTCCACAGGCAGCTGGGGACCAGGAACAGACCTTTCCGGCAACCTTATGATAAATGGTTTCCTTTAAAAACCACTTGTCTAATAAAATAACTCAGTGGTAAACTTGGCCAAGGGGAACTCCTGGAACTTATCGGTATCTTTGCTTATCTCTGAGTTGCTCGAGTAACATTTTAAAATGGTTCTTAATTGACTTTCTGGTGCTCTGCCTGGAGGTCAAGGAGGAGTATTTCTAGAAGGGATGATGAGTGTGCTCTGCCAGTGTGAAGTGTAAATCCCCGAGAGACTGTGATGAGGGTCTATGCCTGAATGTGTAGAGAAAGAACAGCTGGAGATTGTGGCTTTCTCCGGAAAGAGGTTTCTAAATTTGCCTCTAGAAACTATTAGAAAGTTTAAGGTACTGTATTATCTTCAGAGGCCCATTTCTTGCTCAGATCTTTGCAACGGGGACTCTTCCTGATCTTTGCCGTTAACTGCTTGCTTGTTTTCTTGGTTTCTATTTGAATCATCAACTTTGATCAATCTCCCTCAATGCCCTTTTGGTTGTGCCTATTTTGGCTTTACGTAAGCAGCATCGCTGGTTGCATGAATGAGGCAGATAAAATTCCCCAGGGTTACTGAACTGCCCTTCATCTATTTTTAGAACTGCAATGAATTTACCATAGCCCAAGGCATAATTCAATCACTCTAAGCCAGAGACCAAATTCTGAGTTTTTTTTTAACCTTTCCCAGAGGCATTTGGTATAGGCTAAGCTTAAAGGCACATAATTCAATCACTGATTATTCAAGATAAGTCATACCTGGGCTTCTATGATTACCAGATTGTCACTGTCAACTAGATGTTCAGCTCTCATTCCTAGTTTTGCATTGGAAGCTGCGCAAAGCCTATTGTAGTCCGGCATGGTGTGTGTGTGTGGGGGGGGCCAATGCAGAAATGGCAACAATGGCAACAAAGTATCTAGTATCCATTAAGGGACTGATGATGGCCAATTTGACAGCTGTCTCTCAGTCAAAGGCTCTTTCTTTTTTTTTTTTTTTTTTTCCCAAATTTATTTTAATTTTTCAGTGTTACAAGATTGATTGTTCATGCACCACACCCAGTGCTCCATGCAGTACGTGCCCCTCTCGATAACCACCACCAGGATCACCCCCCCC
>CM052807.1:77214063-77358340 GCA_028533885.1 Nasua narica
CCATTCTGACTGGTGTAAGGTGGTATCTAAGTGTGGTTTTGATTTGAATCTCCCTGATGGCTAAAGATGATGAACATTTTTTCATGTGTCTGTTAGCCATTTGTATGTCTTCTTTGGAGAAGTGTCTGTTCTGCCCATTTTTTTGATGTGATTATCTGTTTTGTGAGTGTTGAGTTTGAGGAGTTCTTTATAGATCTTAGGTATCAGACCTTTGTCTGTAGTATCATTTGCGAATATCTTCTCCCATTCTGTGGGTTGCCTGTTTGTTTTGTTGACTGTTTCCTTCGCTGTGCAGAAGCTTTTTATCTTGATGAAGTCCCAAAAGTTCATTTTCACTTTTGTTTCCTTTGCCTTTGGAGACATGTCCTGAAAGAAGTTGCTGTGGCTAATGTCATAGAGGTTATTGCCTATGTTCTTCTCTAGGGTTTTGATAGATTCCTGCCTCACATCTTTATCCATTTCAAGTTTATCTTTGTGCATGGTGTAAGAGAATGGTCAAGTTCCATTCTTCTACATATAGCTGTCCAATTTTCCCAGCACCATTTATTGAAGCATTTGACAAAATTCAGCATCCATTCCTGATTAAAACTCTTCAAAGTATAGAGATAGAAGGAACATTCCTCAATTTCATAAAATCTATCTATGAAAAGCCCACAGCAAATATCATTCTCAATGGGGGAAAAGCTGACAGCCTTCCCTTTGAGATCAGGAACACGACAAGGATGTCTACTCTCACTACTCTTGTTCAACATAGTACAGAAGTCCTAGCGACAACAATCAGACACAAAAATAAATAAAAGGCATTCAGATTGGCAATGAAGAAGTCAAACTCTCTTTGCAGACGACATATTGCAGATATTTTATATGGAAAACCCAAAAGACTCCACCCCCAAACTTCTAGAACTCATACAGCAATTCAGTAATATGGCATGATACAAAATCAATGCACAGAAATCAGTTGCTTTCCTATACACTAACAATGAAAATATGGAAAGGGAAATTAGAGAATTGATTCCATTTACTTTAGCACCAAGAACCATAAGATACCTGGGAATAAACCTAACCAAAGAGGTAAAGGATCTGTACTTGAGGAACTACAGAACACTCATGAAAGAAATTGAAGAAGACATAAAAAGTTGGAAAACCATTCCATGCTCATGGATCGGAAGAATAAACATTGTTAAAATGTCTATACTACCCCGAGCAATCTATACTTTCAATGCCATCCCGATCAAAATTCTACCAGTTTTTTTCAAAGGGCTGGAACGAACAATCCTAAAATTTGTATGGAACCAGAAAAGACCCCAAATTGCTAAGGAAATGTTGAAAAAGAAAAACAAAGCTGGGGGCATCACATTACCTGATTTCAAGCTTTACTACAAAGCGGTGATCACCAAGTCAGCAGGGTACTGGCATAAAAATAGACACATAGACCAGTGGAACAGAGTAGAGAGCCCAGATATGAACCCACAACTCTACGGTCAAATAATCTTCGACAAAACAGGCAAAAATATCCAGTGGAAAAAAGACAGTATCTTCAATAAATGGTGCTGGGAAAATTTCTGTACTTTCTATATTTAGATATACCTCATTCTCTTATTTTACTATTCTTCTGTTAGCAGACCTTTTTTCAAGATTCCAAGTAGTATTGCAGAAGACTTCCAGGAATATGGAATTCTAAGTCAGCACCAAAGTCTCCCACTCTAAATATTAGAGTCTCCCACTCTAAATATTAGAAATTCTCAACCAACTCTAATCAAAATAATGTTTTAAATACATAGCTCAGCTCAAAAGAGGGAGAGGAAAATCCACAGGTGCCACAAACGTGGAGAAAAAGCAAAGCCAGAATGGGGAATGGGGTTCTCAGTCTCCATTAGAGGCCCAGGTGTCTAAGGCCTGTGGTTTCCATTTAGGCAGGAGTAGAGGACGAGAGTTCAGTTGTGCAGGGGGGCTTGCGTAAGAACTGAGCGCCTGCAAGCAGCTGGGATTGTCACATGGCCATCAGAAACACATCATCTCTCAACCCAGAGGAGTCATGAATAAGCTTGCCGTAACCCAGAACTACTCTGGGAATTAAAAATACCACCTTGTGAAGTTGAAACGTCAAGCCCGCACCACATGTAGGTTTGTAGGAACCCCAAGATTAGAAATCAGCATAAATACCTCTGCACGGAAAACTAGACAACATTACTGAAAGAATATAAAGAAGATTGAAATAAACAAAAGAGTGTACCATCATCAGGGATTGGAAAACTTAATATTGAAAAGATGTCAGTTTTCCTCAAATTGATCTATAGACTCCATACAATTCTAGTTCTAAATCCCAGTGGCTTTTTTTTAAGTGTAAATTAAAAAGCTAATTCTAAATTTATATAGAAAAGAAACAGGCCAGAAATAGCCAAAACATTCTTGAAGAAGAACAAGATGGAAAGGCTTACTCTACCAGGTATAAAGAATTAATATTAAGACAGTATGATATTGGCATTGTTTCCAGGTGAATTATAGATCTAAGTGTGAAAGATAAACAATAAAACCTCTAGGATTTAATACAAAAAGAGTACCTTTGTGACCTTGAGGCAGGAAAGAAGGAAGAAAAGAATAGAAGAAAGAAGAAAGGAAAAAAAGGGAGATACGACAAAAGAGAGCAAGGGAGACAAATATATGGGGTCATATGCAGCAAAAGTAAAGGCAAAACCGAAAGCAAAACACTTCTGCTAGGAGACATCCACAGCTCAGAAGACACATGACTCCAAAAACAGAAAGTGAAAAAAACAGTAATACCCTGTAAAGCTCTCAGTAAAATTACGAATCACAACCAAAACAAATGCTTGATGGGAATTGCATTAAATGCATAGATTATCTTAAAGATAATTGATACCTTTAGTATAATAGGTAATTTATTAAGTACTTACTGTGCCTGGCACTGGGCTGAGTGTTCTAAACAGATCGTTTTATTTAGTCAGCTCATTTTATTCAACTCCCATCCTTGACACGGGAGTTAACGAATATTACTGCTCTCATTTCACAAACAAGAAAGCCAAGCCTTAGGGGCACCTGGGTGATGCAATCGGTTGAGCATCTGACTATTGATTATGCCTCTGGTCATCATCTCCAAATCAGGGGATCAGCCCCTCCTTGGGCTCTGCACTCAGCTTAGAGTCTGCTTGAGATTCTCCTCCTGCCCCCCTTCGCTCATACTCTCTCTCTCTCTCTCAAATAAATAAATCTAAAAAAAGAAGGAAAGAAAGGAAAGAAGGAAGGAAGGAAGGAAGGAAGGAAGGAAGGAAGGAAGGAAGGAAAAAGAAAATGAAAGAAAGCCACACCTTAAAGGAGTGAAGCAACTGTTCTGAGATGACCCAGGAAAGAATGGGACTCGAGTGGTCAGACCTCGGGCTCCTTACCACATGACACTGTGCAGAAACATGGACTGTACTGCTTATTCAGATGTTATTTTTCTGTCCTTCAAAAATAGTCCAGAAATGTTTTTTTAAGTATGAATTCACATTATTTTATTATTTCTAGCTCTTTTATAGTTTCTTTTTATTTTTGTAAATTTAACTTTATTATGTTATATAGTTTGTTTTTAATTCTAGTTATTGGACATACAGTTCAATATTGGTTTCAGGAGTAGAGTTCAGTGGTTCATCATTTACATACAACACTCAGTGCTCATCACAAGTGCCCTCCCTGATACCCAACACCCATCTAGCCCATCTCCCTTCCCGCCATCAACCCTCAGTTTATTCTCTATCGTTAAGAGTGTTTCATGATTTGTTTCCCTCTCTCTCCTTTCCCCCTCCCATATGTTTCTTAAATTCCACACATGAGTGAAATCATAACTTATTTCACTTAACATAATACGCTCTAATTCCATCCACATCGTTGCAAATGGCAAGATTTCATTCTTTTAATGGCTGAGTAATATTCCATCATATATGATGGAATCATATATGATGGAATATTATATGACATATATGTAATGGAATATATATATATATACCACATCTTCTTTGTCCATTTATCAGTCAGTAGACATTTGTGCTCTTTCCATAATTTGGCTATTGTTGATAATGCTGCTATAAACATTGGGGTGCATGTGCCCCTTCAAATCAGCATTTTTGTACCCTTTGTGTAAATACCTCGTAGTGCCGCTGCTCGGTCATAGGGTGGCTCTATTTTTAACTTTTTGAGGAGTCTCTATACTGTTTTCCAGTTTTTTGGTGGGAACGCTGCACCAGTTTGCGTTCCCACCAAAAGCGTTTTATAATTTTTGATGCTACTGTGAATGAGAGCCTTCTTTCCATTACATTTCCTAAATGGTTACTGTTGGTGAGTGGGAGATCGATTGATTTTTTTAAATCTTGTATCTGACTAAAAAGTGGTCTTATTAGTTTTTTAGTTGATTCTCTAGGAAATTCCAGGCTGTCGAGAAGAGGCATGTAAATAATGACAGCTTCTTCTCTTTCTTTCTTCTGACTACCTTATTTGCCAACGTTTGTCCTTTTTTATGGCATAGGGAAAATTACATTCATAATGTAATCCTATAGTAGAGTGGAGTCCTTAATGCATTCCGGGCAGCAGGAACTCTGTGTTTTGAGCACAAGATTATGAAACAGGTTGACCCATTCCAGAAATGAAGAATAGTTTAGCATGACTATAAGATGGGTGCAAATGAGAACAGCAAAAGATAATAACTTCAAAAGGAAGACAGAGGATCTTGTAGGATAACAAACCATTAAAAGACCTTCAGCAAGGATGTGGCATGAAAAGCCTTACATTTTAGAAAACCACCAAGTCCACAGTGTGGAGAACTGAATGAGGAAGGAAATACTGAAAAAAAGGAGACAGGCAAGGAGACTATGACAGTAATGCATGCAAGGGAGGAACCACCGGTGGAGTAATAGGAAAATGGCGTGAATCTGTGAGAATGGAGCCCTTCTCATCCAGTCTCCTGCTAGTTGTCATCTTTTTTTTTAAGATTTATTTATTTATTATAGAGAGAGCAAGTGCATGAGCGGAGTGGAGGGGCAGACGGAGAAAGAGAATCTCAAGCAGACTCCCCGCTGAGCACAGAGCCCAAAAAGGGCTTGATCCCACGACCTCCAAGACCATGACCTGAGCCACAACCAAGAGTCAGAGGCTTATCTGACTGAGCCACCCAGGCACCCCAGTCTTCTAGTTATGATCTTGAAACAGTTACTCCATCTCCCCAAAATTCAATTCTTCTAATCTGTAAAATTAGGATAATAACACCAACCTGGCATGGCTGTGAAGGTTAAGCACGATAATGTGCGTGATATGCACTCAAAAATGGTAGCTCTCTATGGCGGAGCTACACAAGGATGGTGAGAATGAAGCTGAGGTCACAGATTCAGAAAATGGTATCAAAGTGGTATCAAAGTGCCATGTCAAAACTATCACTTCCTCTTCTGAGTTATCCGGGAAGACAAACTGTGATGTCTAAGTTATGAGGATGGTAAAGCTGTGCGTGACACCCTTTCTGCCATGCCCCAGGTTCCACCTCTCTTGTGTTCTTTGCTTTCTCTTCCCCTTGCCTGTGCCCCACCATTAAGACTGCTGTGGCACTTAGATTTACATCATGATGAGCTGGACTACATGGCTCAAAAATTAGGGGGCCAATTCAACAAAAACAAAACAACCCCATTAAAACATGGGCAAAGAACTTGAATAGACATTTCTCATTTCTCCAAAGGAGATATGCAGATAGCCTACAAGCATATGAAAAGATGCTTATCACTAGGGAAATGTAAATCAAACCACAATGAGGTGCCAGTTTGTATCCAAGAGGATGGCTATAATTAAAAAAAAAAAAAAGGAAAATAACAAATGTTGGCAAAGATGTGGAGAAATTGGAACAGTTTTCATTGCGGGTGGGTATGTAAAATTGTTTGGCCAGTGTAAAAAATAGTTTCGTAGTTCCTCAAAAAGTTAAAGATAAAATTAGCATATGACCCAGTAATTCTACTCCTAGGTATATACTCAAAAGGATTGAAAGCAGGTGTTCAAACAAGCACAGGTACACACATGGTGTGGTATGAATGTTTGTATCTCCCCAAAATCACATGTTGGAATCCTAATGGCCAATATTATGATGTTAGAAGGTGGAGCCTTTGGAAAGTGATTAAGTTATCAGGGTGGGGATTAGTGTTATAAAAGAGATCTACAGAGTTCTCTCGCCCCCTACACCATATGTGAGGATACAAGAAGTCTTTGAGTCAGAAAAGGGCCCTCACCCAACCATGCTGACACCCTGATCCCAGACTTCCAGCTTTCACAACTGAAAGCAATAAATTTCTGTCTTTATAAGCCACCTAGTCTGGATTTTATGTAGAAGTTCAAATGGACTATGACAACACAGGTTCATAGAAGCCTAATTTACAAGAGCTGAAAGGTTGACACAGCCCAATATCTATTAATGAATAATGATAAAATGTGGTATACACATATACTAGAATATCACTCAGCCATAAAAAGAAATGAAGTACTGATACATGCTACAACATGGAAAATGTTATGCTATGTGAAAGAAGCCAGACACAAAAGATTATATGATTCCATTTATAATAACCAGAACAGCAGAGACTGAGCAAAGATTGGTAGTCAGCAGAGACAGAGAGGAGGCAGAATGAGCAAAAATTACCTAATAGGTATGGGGCTCCCTTTGTGGTGATAAAAATGTTATGGAACTTTGGCGCCTGGGTGGCTCAGTTGGTTGAGCAACTGCCTTCGGCTCAGGTCATGATCCTTGAGTTTCGGGATCGAGTCCCACATCAGGCTCCCAGCTCCACGGGGAGTCTGCTTCTTCCTCTAACCTTCTCTCCTCTCATGCTCTCTCTCACTTTCTCTGTCTCTCAAATAAATAAATAAAATCGTTAAAAAAAAAATTAAAAAAATGTTATGGAACTAAATAGAGGTGACGGTTGCACAACATGGTGAATATAGTAAATGCCACTGGAATTTTCACTTTGAAATAGCTGTTTTCATGTAAATTTCACCTCAATAACATAAATAAATGAAATATATATTTTTTAATTATTACAAAAGCCTCTTCACAGAAAGTGAATGTGATTGGCTGGGAAAGTTCATAGACTGTTGCCTCAGGTCACCAGTGAACAAAAGATAGTTTGCATTAAACCACGATGGTACCCATTCGAGATCCTTAATGCCCAGGCATTCTCTCCTGTTTCACAAAAAAGTAGCCCCAGGAAGAGCAGCGCCATCTCCTACGAATGCCATTACCTTCAGCTAACTGAAAACTGCATTGGGGCCCTACTTTTTTTGTCTTCCCACACTGCCCCTGAACACTCCCAGCCTTGGGCTAGTTCCAGGGGCCTTTTGGAGGCAATTTTTCTCCCTTTGAGTGCTGAATTTTCTTTGATGTTTTTAAAGGTCCTCACGTGGGGCGCCTGGGTGACTCAGTGGGGTAAGCATCTGCCTTCAGCTCAGGTCATGATCCCAGGATCCTGGCGTGGAGCCCAGCATCCAGCTCTCTGCTCAGCAGGGGGTCTGCTTCTCCCTCTCACTCTCCCTCTGTGCTCATTCTCTCTTTCTCTCTCAAATAAATAAAATCTTTAAAAAAAATAAAGTCCTCGCATACTGTTATATGAAATTGTTGTGTCTTATAAGCTCCGTGAGGGCAGGAACCACGCTGCCTTGCTTCACAACTATACCTAGCACATATCACAACAAGAGAATTTAGGTATTTAGATGCCCATCTTGGCAGACCTGGGTTTCCTGGTGGCTGAGTGTCACAGCACTTGAAAAAAAATCAGATAGATAAATTGGTTTTCAGTTTTAACATTTTAACTTTATCGTTGTCCCATATGCATAGGAAAGGATATTGAGTACAAACCAGATAATGCTTCTCTAATATTACCCTTCTCCCCAGCCAAAATACCACCTTGACCCCCTTACCAGCCAACAAAACTCAGGCTCCTTCTTAACCTCTTCTACCTGCAGCCCTCCGATGCGGCTCCATCATCACCTGAAGGGAAAAATGTTGGATATTAATCCAACGCCGTTTGAAAAGTGAAATAACATCTCACTTGTTTCTTTCTACTCAGAATTTAAATTGTTTCATTTGTTGTATTAAAAAGAGACAAAGCATTAAACGCCCTCTCACTTCTCTCTTTTTCTTTCATTCAAGGTGACTCACTTTTGTCCAGTTACTGACTTCCCAGGAAATCTTGCCAGTGCTAGAAGCTGCAATTGGACTATTTTATTGCTCTACATCAACAAAGCCTTAATCTAGCTGTAAGACTCAAAGAAAGACTCTACAGGTAATAATTACAGACAAGGGGTTGTTCCAAAAGAAAAAGATGTTTTGACACTTAAGAATCACCATGTGTAGGTGCCTCCTGTGTCAAGCACAATACGTGGGAAGAAGACCAATTTCCTAATCAGTTTCGAGTTTGAATCTCAGTTCTGCCACTTACTGTATGAGCTTGAGAAAGGTATTAAATAGCTCTGAACATCAGCTTATTTAACCTTAAAAAACAAAAATAACAGTTAATTCCTAGGGTTGTTTTATGCATTAAATATAGGGCGCCTGGGTGGCTCAATCGGTTAAGCCTCTGCCTTCGGCTCAGGGCATGATCCCAGTGTCCTGGGATGTTGTCCCACATCCGCTCCCCCTGCTTGTGTTCTTTCTCACTATCTCTGTCTCACTCTGTCTCTCTCTCTCTCTCAAATAAATAAATAAAATCTTTTAAAAAAACCTAACGATGACCTGATGCATACTGGGCTCTCAATTAATAGCCATTATCATCATTCTATGCCAGACTTATCTTAGTGGGATGAAATTTCATTTATCTCTTGTTTACATACATACATGCACAAACACACAAGCATCTCCTCACCTGATTTTCAGGCTTATCTAATAATAACACTGTCAAAATAGAAAAGTAAAACAAACTGTATAATGCACTACAGCCATGAAAGCGTTTTTTTGTGGTTTTTTTTTCCAAAAAAACTCTTAATCTATATGAATTCTGTTAGGCCAGACAGGTCTGCATTAATTTTACCCATATTTGCCAAATATTACCCAATTTTTGATGCTGCTTTCCTTGTCACAATCGATAATTTCCACAAATAATACATTTATGTTTCCATACCTACGTAGATCCCAATGGGAAACTAAACCAGATGTAATTTAAAAAGAGCATTGAGGGGCCCCTGGGTGGCTCAGTGGGTTAAAGCCCCTGCCTTCGACTCAGGTCATGATCCCAGCATCCTGGATGGAGCCCCGCATCAGGCTCTCTGCTCGGCAGGGAGCCTGCTTCCTCCTCTCTCTCTCTGCCTGCCTCTCTGCCTCCTTGTGATCTCTCTGTCAAATAAATAAATAAATAATCTTAAAAAAAAAAAGAGCATTGAGAAATATATTTTTCAAATACTGTCTCATTCTTGGGAGGCTCAGAAATGATTTTCATAGTAAAATGAATTTAAATCAATTCAATACTAGACAATGCCTACTACCTTCAAGAGACAGGAGAGATCTAAAGATAAATATTTATCTTTGGATGAGGGCATACAGGCTATGCCCTCAAGCAGCTTATAGTCTAGTAAAAACCTGATAATATCAGCCATGTGACAGATCTTATTATTCTAACAAATCCACTTCATCCCAACGTGGCCTGTTCAGTGAATCCCAAAAATAGTTCAGAAAAAATCAGGTGGAAACAGTACAGGTAATTTTCTAGATTTTGGGGGCAGATAATCTTGTTTTACAGAGTAACAAAACAAAGGTTTCTGAATTATCTCCTGTGGCTGGCTCTGTTGTTTGTGTTCACCAGGTAATAACTCAGTTATCCTTTTCTATGTAGATGGCACACTTATGAATGAAACCATAGCAGAGAAGTTTAGGATTAAGATTATTTGCACAAGGAGGTACTTCCTTATTTGTACCATAACCATGACATTTAAACAACTCGAGGGAAATAAATTTTTACACCGTGCTGGATATTCTGTGCTAAAAATTCTTATGTAATTAGAATTAGGTAATTTCTTAGGTAAATTCCATGTAAAATAATTTTCCTTAAGAAACAGAATGTTCGCGAAGACACCCCTGTTGGTTTTTTTTCATTGAAAAAGGTTCATCCAAAATTTGACTTTACAAACAATACCAGCACACTATGAACCAGACACTTGCAAATCACTGTTGATCTCTGGTATGCTAAGCCCTCTGGGGAGGAGAAGGAATGGAACATCATTCCCTCTCCACCATTAGGTAACTATTAATAGTCCAGAATTCTAATGAAAACCCTCGTGACCTGGAAAAGTTAATGTGCCTTTCAGTGTCCTATTTATACCGAAGGAGTAACTCAGAATCAAATCCAAGTTGTATACACGTTTTTATACACACACACACACACACACACACACACACAGAGTTCATGGACTTATTCCATTCATTATAAAAAGCAGAAAGAGTTATGCAGTCTATATTTCTTTTGGTTCTCACAATACACAGCCAATGACTCAGGACATTGAAAAATCCTGAAGTTCTACCAGAAATGCCTTTAGGAAAATGATAGACCAAATTTTGGAGATAATTGCCATCCACTAAAAATAAGCAAATAAATAAATAAATGTGAAAAATTAAAAATCACAGCATTCCTCCTAAAAGCTTAATGAAATTCAAAGATTGTGTCAGAAAGTGAAACCAGAAGAATAGGAAGCGTAGTCTGAAATAAATTTAAGTATCAGTTATATAGACTATTCAACTTATGATTTTTTGACTTTATAACGGTGCGAGAGCAATATGCATTTGGTAGGAACTGTACTTTAAATTTTGAATTTTGGTATTTTCTTAGGCAAGCGGTATGTGGTACAACACGGTCTAATGATGGCAGGCAGCGGCTGGCCAGCTACGCCATCGTGAGGATCAGCGGCTGGTAATTTCCAAGCCTTCTGTACATGTACAACCATTTTGTGTTTCAGGACAGTATTTCACAAAATACATGAGACATTCAACACTTTCTCATAAAATAGGCCTTGTGTGAGATGCTTTTGCCCAGCCGTAGGCTAATGTAAGTGTTCTGAGCACATTTAAGACAGGATAGACTAAGCTGTGATGTGCAGTAGGTTAAATGTATTAAATGCTTTTTGGCTTGGCATTTTCAGCTGATGATGGGTTTATTGAGATGGAAGCCTGTCATAAGTCGAGGAAGATCTGTATATACTTACATTATTAAAATACTAATACGATTATTATTGGCAGAAGTGTGTATCATGATTTATAGGCTCTTTTCTTTTTTAGGTGTCCACTTGGGACTTTACTCCCTTGAAGAAGACTCTCCTAACTCTTCTTAGACCAGGTTAGGTGCCCTTTCATGTGCTTCTTATCTTAGCACTTGCAGGTAAGCCTGGCAAGAGTTTGGTAAGGTAGATATAGTTTTGATTGCCATTCTGCAGATCAGAAAACTATGTTCAGAGAAACAGAGTGACCTGTCTTGCCAAGATCACCAAGCAGAACCAGGAGCCAAACTCCCATTAAAATGACTCCAACCCCCACACTTTGGCTGCAGGTCACAGGGGAAGGGTCATTCAGTGGGTTTCTCTTCCACATATTCTAAGACTGCATCTACTCAACATTCAGTAGGGAGATGAGCAACTATCTGTTGACTTTGGACAATAAGCATAGAGCATTGGCGTAATTATGAGAAGAATGTATGAACACTAGTGCCAGGTGCCAGGTGCTTGGCTAGCTGCTTAGTGCATTCTGCCATTTTATTCTTAAAACATCCTGTCAGATACAAATGAAGATTATTCCCCTCCACCCATTTCCACTCTTTATAGTTTAAAAAACTGAGGCTCAAGGAAGTAAAATAACTAGAACGTGACAGAGCAGGCTCTCTCCCAGATTTCTGACTCTGAGTCTACCTGGTTACCCTCCACACCAATAACCCACTTGAACCCTTCCCCCAAACCTTTCCTTAGATATTTGTTTAAGAGGGGAAAGTGTAGGCTACAAGGTAAGTGTCAACCTGAATGATCTTAATAACCTGAAATCTACCCTTTTTTAAACACATAGAAACATATACTAAGAATTCTTTTCAGATTTGGGTTCAAATTCTCATTCAGCCACTTAGCAGATGAAATGACTGTGTTCACATTGCAGAACCTCCAGAACTCAGTTTCCCCATTTGACAAAAGGAGCTGATAAGACTCAGTCAATAGCGTGGTCGCCCCTAAAGTGAAGTCATGTATCAGAAACCTCCAGCTGTGGAACCTAGTAGACAGAAATCACTCAATAAATATCAAGCCCAACCCCTTCTCTTCTCCTGGGTTCTAGCTTTAAATACACGTGGAAGTCAAGCACACATTAGATAACAGAAAAATCTTCTTTCATTCATTAACTCAGCCATTCATCTCAGAATATTGTCGACCTTCCTTGAATCTCTCCAGTTAAGGAGATTTTAAGATGACAACTTCCTAAAATTCTTTTTTTCTTTTTAATTCTATGTCTGGATGGTAATAGCCTCTTGAACTATTTTCTTCTGTTTGTATGTACAAGTGCATAAATGTACCCATATCTTAAACATAATATCAGTGATGATGGATGCTCTCTTTAATCCCACAATTATTTATTAAGTGCCTCCTGTGCCAAAAAACATCCCACACCCAAGGAGCTCAGCGTTCATAGCATACCATAGTTTGGGTAAACAAACACAAGCCCAGCTAGGACACTGGGTGATAATGGTGCCATACAGAGGCATGTACCAAGTTCCATGGGAACAATTCATTCTTTTCAAGGTGTTAGGGACTAGTTCACAGTGGAGGTTGACATTTGAGTTCAGCCACAAAGAATGAGTCAGCTTCTCCAAGGCCTGAAGATCATCATCAGAGTCAAATTTCAAGGAGAGTGTCTTGTTAAAATTATGACCACAAGAATGTCACATCAGAGAAAATACTCTTCTTTTGCTTAGTCTTCATTATTAAAGACAAAAGAGTTGTGATGACTTTCTTTCAGGGTTAATGTGCTAAAGTCATTTGATGGTGGTTTTACAAAGCAAATGTGTGGTATTTAACTATACCAAAGCCATCATTTGGTAGCACTTAGGATTCTGAACAATGTGAGTTTCTCCTTTGAGGGCTCATATATAATGAATGCATGTTACATTAAAGATTATTGAAGACTGTGAGCCTTCTTTTTTATGTGTAAGATTGGTGGCTCTTAAAATATTGATGCATTTGTGAAGTTACTTGACTTGAGTTTTACTGTAAACTCAGGAAAGAAAATGTCAAAGTTGAGCAAATTTTAAATGAATGAAGTCTTTAAAAAAATACTTCTTAAAATGGGTAATATTTGAGATGAATTAGTCTACACATCCCATCCTGGATCTCAAAGTATAAGTAGCCCAAGAATACAAAATAGTAGGATTGTAATAGCAATGAAGACTTGCGGAAATGCCCCAAGACTTGTTTTTGGTTTATGCGTAACCTGTGTTTTCCTACTTTTTGCCTCTAATCATTCTTCCATGTGTCAGCATATGAACATTTCCCATATGCTGACAAATAAGTCTAGTAGCCGTTCACACAGCATCTGCTACTCTCTACCCGTCACCTTCATCCTTTCACTGTTCACCATGTCCAGCAGGCATTGCCTTCAGGAGATGGCACAGCTGATGCCAGGATGACAAGGCGACTTTGATGTTACAATGAACAATTGGGAAGAATGTCTCTCTTCCTTTCTTGACTTACTCTCTCAGAGAGACAGGACCAAGGCAGACATCCTTGGGCTCCAGAGATGTATAATGTTATCAGTGCAGTGGCCCTCACAAGCTTTACTCACAACCTTCCCATCCCCCTTTCCACAGGACTTAAACGTCAGGCCCTGGGGCAAGAGACAAGTTGACCTAGAGCCCCAAATCTCTCCCATCTAACCGTCTAAAGATTAAAGCTTTGTTTCTGGGCCTAGCTTGTGTTCTAACAGGCTGCCTTGCCTGTTAGAACAAGTCCTTCCTAAAGAAGCCCTGGGACTATGGCATGGAGATGGCCTGGCATGCCATTTCCTCAGATAAAGCCAAATTAGTGTGACCTTCAGAGATCACCTAGCTTGGAATTGTAGGACTCTTGAACTTAATCCAACTCGCTTTAGTTACTTGAAGAAAATAGGTTAAGCCTCATAACAAACCTTGGAAGAAGCTAATGTCCATTTTTATTTGGTTAAAGATAAATAAAGGAAGGAAGGAAGGGAGGGTGTGGAGGGAGGAGGTCCTGTCAAAGCTGTACATTTCCCTGAGTGAGTTTGGTAGATATGTTCCATCTCTGCAACCACTATGCCTAAATCAGTCTTATAATTTCAAATATTTTGTCCATTTTCCTTAGAAATAGTAACAGCTAGAATTGATATCACATTTTACACAGCCTTTCCATATATATATCCCTTCATTCAGTTTTTGAGTATTCTGTAAAATAGATAGTATTGTGATCTCCATTTTTCAGAAGAGAAAATTAAGCAGTCCCTCACATCTAACCTCACTGCCCACACCCCCCCCCCCACCGTCCACCTTCGCTTCTAAACTTTACTAACTGTTCAAGCTACACTGAAAACAGCATCTCCTCCAGGTGACTTACCTGACATCCTTGGCATTTGTTCCAATACAGCAAAGTACCAGCTGACCAGAAGGAGCTTGGGATGGCCAGAGCCCACCAGACCCATCGCCTGAAACCTTGAGTTGTCTCATTCATTCCCCCCCAAGGCCGTATGAGTCATAGTATTTTCCATGTGTGCCAAGATGTGGAAAAGGCTGAGAGGCACTGCCATGGAGTCATGACTAAAAGCATAGGTTTTTGAAAGCACTTAGATAGCTCTGTGATTTTAGGCAGTTATCTAGCCCATCTGGGTGTTAGTTTCCTCGTCTGGAAACCTCGTCTGGAAACTACTCAGTGCCACTCAGTTGAGTGCGTGCTCTCTGTGCCAGTGAACACGTAGAGCTCACTTACTACCGTGTAGGTTATCTCATTATCACAACAGAATAGGGTAGGCAAATCATACAGAGAAGAAGCTGAGGCACAGGAAGGTGAGAGTCACACCACTATCAAGTTGCTTGAACTTACCATGGACAGTGTAAAGGCATTGATTCAAACCCATGCCCAGATCCTTAATCATTCCATGAAACTGGGACCATAACTGAACCTTCCCCACAGACTTGTTACAATGACTAAATCTGATCATTTAAGTATAAATGACATTCTTGTTTTCTCGGAATCATAACTGAAGACCAAAACCACCCCGCACTCCTGCCATGCTCTGCAGGCTTTCCTGAGAGGCACCGTTGAGAGGTAACTGGAGTTCCCACCCACCTTCATCCCCCACCCACTACCTCACCATCCCGGCCAACAGAAAGGGACTTGCAGACCTGACTCTATGCAAGCAGAGCCCATGAAAGACATTTAGGGAGACAGCTGCTGTGTCTATCACAGAGGGAGGGGATATCCATTTCAAAGCCCTCTTTCCTGGAAAGATGGCCTCTGCCCTTGACACTCCAAGAATTGACTGGCTACACAGGGTGGTTGAACTTGGGAGGCACGTCTTGCCATAATTGGCACAGCATAGTGGGCAGAGAGGCATTCGTTTCAAGGTTTTACACAGGATGAGGGGGTCAGCTGGACAAGATGACTAACTCCTGCAAGGGGTCACCATTGCTTGGAGAAATGGCACCAGAGCGATTCCCTCCCCCATGGGGCGTGTTGGAGCCCCCTCATGCCCTCACCTATGAAATATGGAAACAGTGATGCATTCCCCATGGGACTATCATGAAGCCCACATTAGAAGATGTGTTTGAGCGTCCCTCTGCTGAACGGACCCACAATTAATGTTAGCTCCCTTGCCACACTCTTGCTACTCAGTGTTTAAAGCCTGGATAAATACCTGGAATGTGGGAAGAGAGGGGTAGCTTTTCATAATGTCAGATTCAATCTAAAAAGAAAAGTCTGTGTTTGCAAAGTTCTATCTCCCTGGATTACCAGGCAGATTCTGAAATTTATTAACCTTTTCAGTCACTTGTGAACACCAGCAAGAGGACTTTTTTGAATAATGAAAAAACCTTCTTATTCTGGTAGCCAAATAAAAGGAAGCCAGGTGTTCGGGATTAAAAATGCATTACCCCCACCACGACTTTCTGGGGAGGGTGTCAAGAATTTTCTCTTTCATAATATGTACCATTTCTAAAGTAGGGAAAGAGGGGGGCGAGTGAACAGAGGTGATAAGAGGACTTTAGGAACTATGGGGAGGAGGACAGAAAAATGAAGGGTGTAAGTGGCAGCCAGAAGACAGAAGAGAATCCTATTTTTAACCAATTATGGTCTTCTTCGCTTCCGTTAAAAATAGACCCTCTTCCTGCCCACAGTGAATTGAGTGGACAATATCTGGGGGTTCCACAACACCATTTGTGTATCTATTTGAAGGCATGGACATTGTGTATCTCTTGAACAAGGCTGGGTGGGTAGGCCTTTTAAACTAGATAAACAGCCACCAAATTTCCTCTAGAAATGTTTCTAAGAAAAACACCCACATCCACCCCATCATTTTTTAAGATGATCCTTAGGACAAGGGGCACCTGGCTGGCTCAGTCGGTGGAGCATGCAACCCTTGATCTCGGGGTTGTGAGTTCAAGCTCCACGTTGGGGGTGGAGATTACTTAAAAATAAAAACTTGAAAAAGAAATTATCCTTAGCACAAGGCTAAGACTATTTTCTTGAGGTAAAACTAAGATAATTTCTGGTTGCTAATAATACTAACCGCATACGTGTTGAGTGCGTGCTCTCTGTGCCAAGCACGAAGCTAAGTCTTGACATTCATGGTACCCTTTCGGCAGATGGGGAAGTTTGGGCTCGGGCAGCTAGCAGACCGGATCTGGGCCACGGAGCTCATGTGTGGTGAAATTAGTATTCTCCTTTGGTCTCATCCAAACCCTGACATTGTAACCTCTGCCATATTATCAGCTTTAGAAACCTGTTGCATCCAAGCTGACCTCTGACACTGAGTATAACAAGAAACGCAGCCCATGGGAAAGGCAAGAACAGAGACTCAGCGCTGATTGCTATAGAGAGGAGGACTGTATTACAAGCCCTTCCGACTTTGTACACAAACAGGCTTGTGGTGCACCATGAGGCCATTTTGAGGCGCAAAGATTACTTCGGAAAGCCTCCTGTAATTTCAGAGTTTAATGATATAAAATTAGACCTAGAATCCTCAAACAAACCCATTTCAAAACTACGATACCCCTGGCACTGAGCACTTCCATTAGATTTGAGACCATTACGTCTCCATCTCTGTGCGAGGGAAATAGATGCTTTTACATTAGAACAAATACAAAACATCATTTTCATCCAGTACAATTTCCTGACTCCTTTTATCCAATTTCCCAATTTTTCAGATATTTGAAACTGAAATAAAGCTTTCGTCTTAGCCCAGTTCTTTGTTCACTTTAACTCCATAGCAAAACTGTTCTTAGGTTTTATCATTGGCCTATTTCTTAGACAGGATTTGGGTTTCATTATTTCAACATGGGGTCAAAAATAGAAAAAGATATTCCAGAAACAGACTTTTGTTATTTTCTCTTTAATATAACATTGTATCTTTATGCTATTTTAATCAACCCTTGCACATCATATGGGAGATCTTTAAACAATTACAAATCTACTACAAACAATAATTTCTGGTACTTAGGTAATGAGAAATGTCTTAAAAATGATAAACACAATGTATTTACAATAGATTGAGAGATGAAGCAACCCAAATAGAAGGGAAGCATTCCCCAATCTTATGTGAATGAAGATCGCATTACATCACAATTAGGAAAAGTTTCATATTTTTTTTAAAGATTTTATTTATTTATTTGACAGAGAGAGAGATCACAACAAGTAGGCAGAGAGGCAGGCAGAGAGAGAGAAAGGAGGAAGCAGGCTCCCTGCTGAGCAGAGACCCCCCCACCGCCAATGCAGGGCACGATCCCAGGACCCTGAGATCATGACCTGAGCTGAAGGCAGAGGCTTTAACCCACTGAACCACCCAGGCGCCCCAAGTTTCGTATTTTTTAAACACAATAAAATGTTTTTGGTCTTTGGACCAGTATTTTAAAACTCCTCAATTGAACATATTTATTGTGTATATGTATATATACATTTAATATTTGTAAAGACATTCTTTAAGATGCCACTAGGGGACTGGGACAAATAATAAATACATGGGTCACTAACTTCAAGAATCTTTCAGTCTTGGGGCGCCTGGGTGGCTCAGTTGGTTAAGCGACTGCCTTCGGCTCAGGTCATGATCCCGGAGTCCCGGGATCGAGTCCCATATTGGACTCCCGGCTCTGCGGGAAGTCTACTTCTCCCTCTGACCTTCTCTCCTCTCATTCTCAGTCTCTCTCTCTAATAAAAAAAAAAAAAGAATCTTTCAGTCTTACAGGGAAGGTAAGAAATGTGTTTATAAGTTATAAAGGCAAATGTAATGAGTGCCACAAAGCAGGTGCAAAGCATTGTGGGAGTTCAGAAGGAGGGATCATCTCTATGTGAGGAGATCAGAAGACCGTAGGCCAAACATTCTAGAATAATGAAATGCATGAGAAAAGGTAACACCTGTTCAGGAAAGAGTCCCCTTTGGAATTCAAAATGTCAATGGGAAATACAGCAGGAATGTTAGTCTGGGATCAGATCATGGTGAGCAAATGCCAGACCCAAGCGTTTGGAGGTTAGTCAGTTGGAGAATATAGACTCACTAGGTATAAGCAGTATTTCAAACTTTACCTATTTTTGCCTATATAAGATATCTTTCTTTTAAACACTTTATTGAACTATAATTGGCATGTAATTAACTATGCATGTTTAAAGCATGTAATACGGTAAGTTTTGACATGTGTTTACACCCATGAAACCATCACCACAATCAAGATAATGAACATACCGATTACCCCCACAAGTTTCTTTGTGCTCCTTCCTAATCTCTCCCTCCTGCCCCATTCCCAGGCAACTGCTGATCTGCTTTCTGCCACTATAGATTAATTAACACTTTCAAGAATTTTGTGTAAATGGAACTATACAGTATGGACACTTCAGTCTGGCTTCTTTCACTCAACACAATTTTTTGAGACTCAGCCATATTATCGGCTGTATCAATAGTTTGTTCCTTTTTACTAGTAAGTGGTATTCCATTGTATGGATATGCCATAATTTGTTTACTCGTTCACCATTTTGATAGACATTTACATTGTTTTTAGTTTGGAGCTATTACAAATAAAGCTACTTTCAATATCCATATACAAGTATTCATGTGGACATATACCTTCATTTCTCTTGCATTAATACCTATCTGTGAAGTGACTGAGTCCCATAGTAGGTTTCTGTTGCACTTTTTAAAGGTCAAGGTATTTGTCAAAATGGTCTATCACTTTGTATTCCTACCAGCATTATCTGAGAATGGCAGTTGCTCCACGTCAGAACACTTGGTATGGTCTCTGCTTTTTAATTTTGGACAGTCAAGTTGGTGTGTAGTAATATCTTATGGTTTTCATTTGCATTTCCCCAATGACTAATAACTTTTCATGTTTTTATTTGTCACTTTTATAGCTTCCTTGATGAAGTGTCTGCTCAAATCTTTTGCCTATTTTAAAATTATTATTATTATTCTTGAGATTCCAGAGTTCTTTATACATTCTGAATATAAGCCCTTTATCAGATATATGATTTACAAATATTTTCCCCAATATTGAAAAGAGCTTCAAAGAGTAGAAGTTCTTAATTTTGATGAAGTCTAATGTATCCAATTTTTTTTTTTATGGAGTATGCTTTTGACATTGCATTTAAGAAATCTTTGCCTAGGGGCACCTGGATGGCTCAGGTCATGATCCCAATAAAAATAATTTATTATTTATTATAATAAATATCTTATTATAAGAGTGCTTCTTAAGAAGCACTCCGGTGCTATAATTATACATATAAGAATTATATGTATAATTCTTATATATACATTCTCAAGGTTCTTTTCTAACTATAACTTTGATGATTTGATGAGCTGTGGTAGCTATGGGTTTCTTACTAGTATTTCACTGGCTGTATGGATTAGTGAAATTCACAGGTATTCACAACCTCAGTGATACCAGACAGGTTAAACCTACTTTGGATGCAAAATAGTGTGTTTTCCATCATGGGCATGGATGGCTATAAACAGGAGTTCCATGGCCAACTAGTAATTATTATCATCCATTCATCTGTTTTACTAAATCTTAGCCACAAAAATAACCAGATTTTTGTATAAATTATACCTAATAGATTATAAAGGAGACTATTGGCCTTAATTCTATCCTAATCCCAACTGATTTACTGCACTCTTTTCCTTCTCCATAGAAATACACTGCTTTATTTTATTCCTTCTTCCTCCCTTCTTTACTCTTCTCCTTCCCAACTGTCTGATTCTTATGGCTCTAGAGAAAAAAATGGGTTCTTTGAGCCTAAAGACAAAGAGATTACCAGAAGGGGTGGTTTTGGCAAGATTGGAATTGTGGGTAGCAGAGGGAGGGGATTCGGTCTCTGCAAATGTAGCAGACGATACAGAAGAAATTCTCATGCTGGTGCATATTCCATGATGGAGAGGTTCTGGGGCAGACACAGAGTGTTGGTGTCTGTGCCCAGTGGCTTTAGAGAACATGGGCAGTTGCACACTCACTTGTGTGAGCTCAAGCCACTTTGATAACTGTATCATAACTCTCTGAATCTCACCCTCAGCTGGAATGAAATCAGAACACGTGACCTCACAATTCCGACAAAAAAAAAAAAAAAAAAAAACATGTGTTTACACCCATGAAACCATCACATCGGGCTCTCTGCTCAGCAGGGAGCCTGCTTCCCCCTCTCTCTCTCTGCCTGCCTCTCTGCCTGCTTGTGATCTCTCTCTGTGTGAAATAAATAAAGAAATCTTTGCCTAACTCAAAGTCACAAAGATTTTCTGTGTTCTCTTCCTATTTTAGAGTTCTACATTTGGGTCTATGATCCATTATGAGTTAATTTTTTTGTATATCATATTTATATGATAAAATTTATATCATATGAATTGAAGCATTTGGGAGGGTGGGAGTTGGGAGTTTTTTGCAGATAAATATCTAAGTGTTCTAACATCATTTGTTGAAAAAGTTATCCTTTTTATCTAAATAGCCTTGTCAAAAATCAATTGACCATATATGTTAGGTCTATTTCTGGATTCTATTCTGTTCCATTGATCTATTTGTCTACCTTGATGTCAATACCACACTCCCACACTGTCTTAATTACTAAAGTGTTATAAAAAGCCTTGAAGTCAGATATTGTAAGTCCTCCAAATTTGTTCTCTTATTTCAAATTATTTAAGCTATTCTAGATCCCTTGCATTTCCATATAAACTTTAGAATCACTTATTAATTTCTACCAAAAAAAAATACACCGGAATTTTCATTGAGATTGCATATATTAATTTAGAGAACTGTCCTCTTCACCATATTGAGTCTTCCAACCTGTAAACACAATGTGTTTCTCTATTTTGGTCTTCTTTAATTTCTCTCGGTAATGTTTTATAGTTTACCACGTACCAATCATTCACATCCCTTCTCAAATTAATCCCCAAATATTTCATATTTTTATGTTATTTTATACTTTTTTTTTAAGATTTTTTATTTATTTATTAGAGAGAGAGACTGAGAATGAGAGGAGAGAAGGTCAGAGGGAGAAGCAGACTTCCCGCAGAGCCGGGAGTCTGATATGGGACTCGATCCTGGGACTCCAGGATCATGACCTGAGCCGAAGGCAGTCGCTTAACCAACTGAGCCACCCAGGCGCCCCTTTTTATGTTATTTTAAGTTATTCTTGTTTCAATGTCTGATTATTCATTGCTAGCACTATATATTGAAATCCAATGGATTTTTGTATATGATTTCGTATCCTGCAGGCTTGCCAAAGTCACTTATTAATTCTGGAAGCTCTTTCATAGATTACATAGGAATTTCTATGTAGATGATCATGTCATCTCTGAATAAAGAAAGCTTTACTTCTTTCTTTCCAATCCCGATAGCTTTATATCTTTTTTCTTGCCTGATTGCAAGAAAACTGTGACTCCAACATCCTACAGTCCTCGCAAAGAGCACAAAATATTAACTCATTGGTGTTAGCACTTCATAAGAATTCCTCAAATGCAGGTGGAGGTGGCTGTCCATCATTATTAGACCAGTTGTAGAAAACCCAAGTCACATTAGTACTAGACACTTAAATTTGCCCCTCCATGACTTCGCCTTCCAGCATGTATATATTTACACTTGTATATGCATGCAGCATTTTTTAAAGCCTTCCCACAAAGCTCAGATAGCCCATCCTAGAACCAGGCTTCCCATTCTAAAGGTGTCATATGGCTTTGGTCATCATTCTGGATTCTTCTTTTGTTATGATGAGTTACTCCTCAGGGGCATTTGATGTCTTTGCAAAAGGACCTAAGTTGAGTCCATTTTAATTCATCTGATACTTTTCTAATAAAATTAAACTTCAAAAAAGGAAATTGTTGTAGTTTTATCCACTACTTCCCAGAAGGCTCTCTGCATATTATGCAAATATACTCTTTTTTATTTTGCAACCTCCCAGAAAGGCAGTATTTGTCAATTTAAAACAAAAGTTTTGTTGCACACTTTCCTCTAAACAATGGTATCTATTGGCCTTATATCCATCTAAAAAAGACCATTCTATAGATTGTTCTCAGATAAAAAAAAGGATATCCGCCCCAAGGAAATTTGTAGATTCTAACACTAGAAATAGAAGCTACAGGCAACTTTCAAATAACAATTTATTCTAATCTTTTAAAAACTATTAGAGCTTAGTCTTATTGGGCACCCTTCTAAAGAAGTTTTTTCAAAAGTAAGAATATTTTAGGAAGATGAATATAGCAGTGATTTGAAGAGTAAATGAGAATTGGAAGGAGAGGTGAGTCAGGAAGATCAGTTACCAGACTACTGTAATAATCCACATCATATATAATAAATAAGTCACCCAGAACTAATAGTAATAATGGAAAGAAAATAGTGAATGAGATTTTTTTATAGAGAAATTAAATAAGATCTAGAAAATGAACTATGGAGAAGGGAAAGAAAGAAGTCAAAGATGGCTAACTCCTAGAGAAAATGGTAGCCCACTTGCAGAAGAAAATGGTTAATACATAGGAAAATATGAGAAGAAGCAAGTCTGAGTGGAAAAGTGACCAGTTAGATGGTGGACATGTTGAGTCTGACTCCAATGTTGACAAGCAGTAAGAATTATTGAAAGAGAGTTAGATAGGGATCAGGAAACCTGACTTCCAGTTGTGGTTGGGAGACAGTGTCAGACACTGTGGGACCTGGCCCAACTTTCATTTTCCACTGTACTTTCTTCCTTTCTAGTCTCAAAGAAATCAGATTTAGTTTCTGCATTGACCCAACTTGGTAGTCCATGTGCTACCAAGTGCTACCCAACTTGGTGGTCCAGAGGAGGCTGGACTCAGCCTCAGGGGGTAAATTCTTTTATTTTTTTTTTAAGATTTTTATTTATTTATTTGACAGAGGGAGAAAGATCACAAGTAGGCAGAGAGGCAGGCAGAGAGAGGGGGAAGCAGGCTCCCTGCTAAGCAGAGAGCCCAATGCAGGGCTCGATCCCAGGACCCTGAGATCATGACTCCAGCTGAAGGCAGAGGCTTTAACCCACTGAGCCACCCAGGCGCCCCTCAGCGGGTAAGTTCTGATTGGTCTAAGTCAATCACATCTCCATTCCCAGGGCATGTCACAAGTCTGACCAGTGAAGCATGAAGGAAAATTGGCTGTGTGATTCAGGGTAGTGAACTCTCACTCTTAAGAAGAGCTATACCAGAAGAGATGGTCTGTCCTTTCAGTGGACATTGCCAAGTATGAATGGGACACTAGGAACCACTTGTAGCCATCTAACCACCAACAGCTAGCCTATGAACAGACCAACCTTCTGGGGATGGCAGAGATAGGAGAGAGAAATTGGGGCCCTGATGCTGTCATTGAACTGCTACACTAACCAACCTTAGCATCTTATATTCTTGTACTTCTTGTCATGGAAGATCACATATTTAAGCCAGTTTCATTGGTATTTCTGTTATTTGAAGCTAAAGCCATCCTTACTCACCCAGCAGCTTTGGCCCAAACCAATTTACCCTGCACACTACCATTTCTTCTGTAAATTGAGAGTGGTCTCTCTAAGAACTCTTCCAGATCTAACCACCCATGGTTTTATTATTACAGATAAAAATGGAGTCAAAAAGGAAGAATGAACATCTAGAGAAAGATCAAAACAAAAATACAGATACACATCTATGTAGTGTAAGACTTAGAGTCTTGGGAATTAGTGAGATTGTCAAGTGAATCTTACTAATTGCTATACATGTTAACAATAACATCTATTTTGTCCTCACAACATTCTGCAAAGTGGGCATCATTGCCATCTTCTGTGAACAAAGACACAAATGTCAAGAAAAGCATGAACAATGTCCCAGACTCTAAGAGATTGTCAGAATTTCAACAGTATCACATGTTTCAGACAGGGCAAGAAGAATGAAGACTAAGAAAGGGTCAAACACCTTGATGATTTGGGAAGTTCTTATTGCTTTCAAGATAACCATTGCCAGAAAGTCATAGGGATGAAAGACAGGTGAACGCAGGGAGTGAAAAGTAAGACAGGTTAAGGAAGTAAAGACCATTTTTATCAGAAGGTTAGCAGTCAAATAAAAGGGAAAGATGAAAAAGTACTTGAAGGGAGGAACAAGATTGAGAGAAAAATTATTTTGTTTCTTGTCTGGAAAGACCTGACCATACTGGTGGGCAGAGGTAAAGGGACCCGTGGAGGAGCAGAACAGAGAAGGAGGGCTTCGCTGGTGGAACTAGTTCTGGAAAACACAGGAGATGTGCTGTTTGCCTTTCCTCTGCTGTCTGCTCCTTGAGCTCAGGCTGAATTGAGGGTTCTGAGGGCCGATCAATGGCCAGACTGAGCTGATGTAATCACTGCTACAATGTTTGAATAATGAATGAACGTTATTTCTTTTATGTGTTATTTTAATAGCCTTTATAAAAGGATCGTTGAAAAAAGACCAACATATCTTTCCAAAGTTTATTTTTAAGATGCATAATTAATACAGAAAAGTATTACTGTATAGTAAAAACCAACATTTATCTCATTCTTCTAACAGAGTATGACCTATGGAGAAGAAACAGATGATAAATTTTAATAAAAATAAAATAGCTATATATACCAGGTCCCAGATTTCACTGGGAAATTACCTAGACCTACATTACAGAGAGAAAATTCAAATTGAATAATAGAAGATACTATTCAGTAAGAACTTAGTATATGCCAGGCCCTGTGCTAAACACTTCTTACACATTATCCTACTTAATCCTTGTAACACCCTGTGAGATGGGTGTTATTAACTTGATTTTATGCTGCAGAAACCGAAGCTTAGAGATGTTATATCCCTGAGATCCACCTATGGTACTATTCTATAAGAGTTTTCATAAATGAAACAATTATTCCTATTTACAGAGTGTTAATTATGTTCTAGCAAGTGCTGAGTGCTTCCTCGTCTTGTGACAACTATGTGAGGTATCTCTTTCCATTTTCTTTATTACAGATGCAAATCTAAGGACCAGAAAATTAGCCATGAGATGCTAGAGCCCATCCTTGAACCAGTACAGTCTAATGCCTACAAAGATTTTAAAAACTAAGGTCGAGGTAAGACTCTTTAATTTGAAAATGGCTTTATAGGATCATGTAACATATCCAGCAAGTATAAGCCAAATCCTCAATTCTCTGGAAAGAATAAAGTATAGGATAAATTCCTAAGGATGAAAATGTTGCCTCTAGCACATAAGCTTAGTAGTGTAGTTAAAAATGTTTGAGTCAAAATTGAATGCCGGTTATGAGACACTAAATTGTGATGTGTTTAGTATTTTCCCCTTAATAGAATAGTCAGTAGTTGATGTTCCAAAGGGAAGAATATGTTTTGTTCTATGGTGCAATTCACTATTAGCTTCCAAATGCCCATTGACTTAGGCCTTGAAAGGGCCCTAGCTTATTAGTTTTCTCTGAATTTAAAAGTAATAACTAGCATAACTGGAGATACTGCAAAGCATCTTTTAGCACCAATTATCACTCCACTTAGTAAAAAGGGAAAACACATAGAAAACATTTCTGGAGCCATACTGCCTTGGTTTAAATCTAAGCTCTGCTACTTACTTACCTACCTGTGTGACCTTTGATGATTTTCTTATCCTTTCTGTGTCTTGTATCCTCAACTGCAAAGTAGGGAATGAAGGATGAGGGGATGCGTGCTAACCTGGCATGGGGTCTAAATGTTAGCTATTGTACACACTTGGATGTTTTAACACCATTTGTGGCACTCTTGGTTTATTCTTGCCTGGCTGTATAAATAAAAATTACAACTTTTTTTTTTCAAGGCATGCTTTCAGTGTTATTCTGGGGCATTCCTCCAGGGAAAAAAAAAATCCTCTTTGAGAGCCTAATCCCACCTCTTTTGTCATTAGGACCAGGACATCATTTGCAGGGCCCAGTAATGAAAAATGAAAATGCGGGGCCCCTTGTTCACAAATTAAGAAATCCAAAATGGCAACAGTGTTAAGCCAAGTGTGGAATCTTTCTCAGCACAGGACTCTACAAGTGCATGGCTCACGGGCCCACGAAGCCGGACCTGTTTGGCATCACTTTCCTGGATGAAAAGATAAGATGCCAAGCTCTCCAAATTCACTCAGTTGTTTATATAATTCTTGGAATATTTGTTTCTAACCCTACCTTTTCAAGAAAAGATTTAAGGTAATTCTCTCTACGGATAGAGTCTGAGAATGAAAATATTCTTCAGAAGACCAACTTCCTGTCCCAGGGCAGATTTTAACTGTCATTAAACACAGCTACTCTCTTGGGGTGTGGAAAAATCAATCAACCTTGGAGTTAATAAGGATTCATTCTGTTCAGTGATAAGCTCACAGACCTGAGAGGTGACTCACAGACCCAGTCACTTCTTCAGGGGCAAAGCGTCAATGAAGCCTGAGCCACGGGGGCAATTCTTCACCTCTGATCAACAACATGCATCCTAGAATACCAACTAAAGGTTTTCTTCCCATTGGGAGAACCAACTCAAGTTTTTAACATGCTTCTCCCCTTGTGGTTTTTCTCAAGTTGCTCTCTAGATCAGTCAGCAGTATTCAAGACTGAAATCTATTAACATTAGTTCTGTATCAATATTAGGTTACCAGTGTTAATACCTACTGAATATTAAGAGAAATGCCAAGCCCCTCCTTAATGAAGAGCCTTGATTTTATTAGGTTCAAATAACAAAGTATAAGACTATGCATAAGTACAGTGTCTTTTATTTCAGAAACGTCTAGTGCTTGGCCTGGATTTATCCCATATGACCTTCTTACGGGCTGTAGCAAAGAGAAACTCAATCTATAAAAGACCAGATGTTCACTCCATCTCCTCTGAACCTTCCTTGAACTGATAGCTAGTGAAGAGCTGCCATTTGTTTAATTCATTTGCTCCATTATTTTAACTTAGGCACCCTTCAAAATTCTCAGAAGATCTCCAGGAATTGTTTGCAAGTAAGGCAACCCTGGTTTTTTTGCAACTATTGACAGATAGGGCTAGCAAAAAAATAGTAATACCTGCTTAAATTAGCTCATTTTCAATGTTGCTATTTTAGCAGCATCTGAATTTGAGCTGTGGTTGGCTAGGCCAAAGCCAGGAAGCCAGACAGTCCTGTAATCAGATGATGGAATAAGGCCAAATGTCAGTTATTGAAGCCAAAGGGATACAGAATCTTCAGTCCAAAAGTAGATCCAAAACTAAGAGGATAAGCAGATTAGAAGAACCATGTACTAGATGTAAAAGCAAGCCCAAACACCAGGGCACATATTTAAGCAGTAGTGGGGCAGGTAAGCCATAGAATAAAATGTACCAGGTGACAGTCCAAGCAATCAGTCCTCATGTAAATGGTTCCTCACTGTACAGTGTAGAACTTTTATAACTTGATCAACCATGACTCAAGAAGGTGTCAGAGGGAAACGAGTATTCAGGACAAAAAGCAGTCTCTACAAGGATGGCAGGATCTGTAGGGCATGGTTATTGCAAAACAAGGTCGAAACTTAAGTACTCAGGAATTGGAACACAAAGATTAGAGCAGATTACAAAAGAGCTAATGCTACCTCAAAACACTACTCACCCAGAACTTTTTTTTTTAAGATTTTTAATTTATTTATTTGAGAGAGAGATCAGAGTGAGTGAGAGAGAAGAGGAGTGGGGGTGGGGGGTGCAGAGGCAGAGGGAGAAGCAGGCTTCCCACTGAGCAGGGAGCTGGATGTGGGACTCGATTCCCTGTCAAATAAATAAATAAAATCTTGAAAAAAATTAAATTATTTAAACTTGTAATTAAAGACATATTAAAAACAAAAGTAATAAACCCTCAAAACTCATCCCTTCCTAATTACTTCACTACATTTTACTATTAGCTGTGGTTCTGAAGTTCTTTGTGTCTGTTGTCACTGTGTGGTGAAACTATTTTATATCGGCATGATACTGCGAGTCTCTTCCCACTTTCATGTTCAATAACGTCACATCAGGAGTTTGAAATTGGCCATCACGGGAGCATGTACACCATGGAAATCGAAAAGGGGCTTTTTGTGGGGCCGAGGAAGGAGGTGGTAGCTGTTAAACACATACCAGAATATCACTGGTTAGTGTCCCCAGCACAGAGTTACAGCACTGAAAAGTCCAGTATCTATGCAGGTGAAGAGGACAAAGGATTCTGGGACAGCTATTTGCAAATTCCTAAACCCAGAATATAACAATCTTCTATGTTGTTAAATGTTTACCTGTTTACAGGTAACACCTGTAACACTTAACCTGTTTACACTTTACCTATTTACACTTAACCCATATTTTACCTGTTTACACTTAACCCATACTCCCTATTATCTGGCCCCCTCTAAGATCCCCCCAATAATATACCATGTTTTCTCACACCTCCATTTATTCAACAGACATTTACCAAACTCCTACTTAATACTGGGCACTGTGCTCTGGGTTGAGGAATCAGAGATGTCAGGAATCCTTCCTTCCTTCAAGTAGTTCTCGGTTTAGGAAAGAAAGGGAAACAGAGGGCCCCTGGGTGGCGCAGTTGGTTGAGCGACTGCCTTCAGCTCAGGTCATGATCCCGGAGTCCCGGGATGGAGTCCCACCTTGGGCTCCCAGCTCCATGGGGAGTCCGCTTCTCACTCTTACCTTCTCCCTTCTCATGCTCTCTCTCACTCTCTCTCTTTCCTAATAAATAAATAAATAAAATCTTTAAAAAAAGAAAGGGAAACAGCAAATGGACAAATGCTTCTAATCAGGCATGACAAGTACCGTGGCAAAGACAGATGTGCTCACGTGCTTTGTGGAATTGCAGAAGATGCACCCATAAGTAAAGACAGCAGGGAAGGCTTCCAAGAAGAGGCATCAGTTGCACTGAGGCTTGACTAGACAACATGCACATGTGTTTTCTTGAATTGAATTTCTTGAGTTCAAAGCCCAGCTCTCAGTTTACTGCTGGGTGACCTTCAGCAAGTTACTTAGCCTCTCTGAACCTCAGTCTTCTCATCTACAAAATGAGATCCCTCTTTCCCAGGGTTATTGTAAGGATTGAATGAAATTAATGAATGGAAGGCATTTAGCCCAATGGTGATGATACATAAATGCTTTTACAACATTTGTCTTTATATTAAGTATTAGTCAAGTGAAGAAGGGAGAAAGGAATGTTATTGATAGAGAAAATGGTGCATGCAAACCCTGGATGCATAAAAGATTATACCATTTTCCCCAAAGTGCATTTTTAAAAATATGACTGTAGTCTGGGGCTCCTAGGTGGCTCAGTTGGTTAAGTGTCTGCCTTCGGCTCAGGTCATGATCCCAGGGTTCTGGGATCAAGCTCGGTGTCTGGCTCCCTGCTCAGTGAGGAGCCTGCTTGTCCCTCTCCCTCTGCCTCTCCCCACTCCGCTTGTGTTCTCTCTCTCTCTCAAATAAATAAAGAAAATCTTTTTAAAAAAATATGACTGTAGCCCAAAATAATAGGGAAGTGGGCATTTACCCTCTTGCCAAAAAAATGGCCACTTCTTTAACTTTCTATAACTATCACACCCAGTGATACCAGACCCAAGAGTCATCTTACACCCGTCCTTCTACCCACTCCCGCATTCACTCAATCACCGCGTCCGGCAGCTGGGTGCCTCTCAGCCAACTGTGCTGAGGTCCGCTTTGTGTTGCTTGCCCATATGGTCCCATACTTGGATAAAATACAATAAAAGTTCATTGCTAGATAAATGACATAAAAAGCAAATATCTACAAAATACAAGTCCAGCTTTTTCATTACTAGATTTAACAGATAAAAGATTCCTCCTTTAACTGGATACAAAAGTTTCTAAATTCTCACTGTCAATTTCGGTATTTATGTCATAGCAGGCAAGTCACAACCAGTTCGCAGACTGTCACCAGTTCAGAACCAGACCTGGAGAAGCAGTTGCTACAGAACACAATTATCTCCTTAGCATTTCTAACACACTCCTCTTTCTTTCCGCAGTTCAGCCTTGAGGCCTTCATCATCTCTCTTTTAAGCAACAACCTCAAAATGGCCTCAGTGCCTCTGGTATCGTATGTCCCCTCAATCCATTCTCCATGTTATAGCAACTAGATCTTTTTAAATCTCAAATCTAGTTACGTTACTCTGTCAGTTTTCCTTTGCCATCAGGACAGAGCCTAGAACTCCACTATCTGACCTCTGCCTCCTTTTCCAGTATCTTTTCTCAATTCCCGTCCTCCTCCACTGCCCCATCGCACATGTGCACACACGCATGCACACACGCACGTACGCACGCGCAAACACACACACACACACAGAGTCTTGCCTTCTGTGCTATAGGCACAGCAAAGGACATGCAGGTCCACAAACAACACTAGCTGTGTCACACCCTCCATGCCTTTTCTCTCAGTAATGCTTTTACCTGAAACACCTTTCTCCATCTTCTTCACAGAAGAAGAAGGAGAAGAACCAAAAAATCTACTTACCTTTCAAGATTCAGTTCAAGGGTCATATCCTCTAGGAAACTTTTTCTGATTCCATCTCCCTGCCCAACCCCGGCCTCAGGGACCTAACACTCACTCCTTTGTGCATTCACAGCTTCCTTAACACATCATGATAACTATAGCACGTGTCACACGTATTTATGTCTGTTTACCTCCCCAGACTGTAAGTTGCTCTTCCACAGACACCATGTCTAGATTTCTTTGCATTATTTCCCTAGCACTTAGCCTACACAGTTTCCAGCATCTTGTTGGCACTTGTGAATGGAAGGATGGATGGCCTGGAATGGAATAGATAGACAGATAGATGGTTGGTTGGACAGACTAAGGATGGGGAAAAAAATAAAGTTAAAAAAATACAAGAACCAGATCGAGATGCCTTGTATATCCTGTTACAGAATTTGGATTTTTATCCTTAAGGCAACTGAAGGCCATTAAGTATTTTAAATGGAAATATGACAAAATCCCTATTGAGTTTTTGAAAGGTGGGACTACAAAGGAGCCTAGATACACCAGTTTAGAATCTTTCACAACAATGCGGGTAAGGAGATAGAAGATTGGTTCGAGAGATACTTAGGGGGTTGGACAACGAGAACTTTTATTGATCGATAGGAATGGGAAGGATGATTTCCAGATTTCTGTCTTGGATCACTGATCAGAGGAAAAGAATAAGGAGCTGATTTTGAAAATAGTAACACATGATGTCTTTCCTTTGTGTGAGTGTCAGTTACAAAGCTCACTTTTTTCAAGCTTCACCAAAGATGCCCAGCAGAGAATCTCACTTGCTTCTTCTTCAGGGAAAATAACAGTCATCAGGCAAGAATCTCTCCAGCTCCTCATTGCCAGTGACTAACTTGTCTGTGTCCCCTTCCTTCAGGCCTTGATAGAGGAGGTGTCTCCTCGGGTCTCACCCAAACCTGTGCCCCAGGACCTCGGCCCCAACAAAGCTTCTCTTATACCTTTAACCTGTCCCTCTCCACTCTTCTCTGCAGCATATAGCTTTCAAATGTCTCCCATATTAAAAAAGAACCTGCTTCCACATGTTGCTTATTCCTCGCTTTTAACAACCAACTTTCTTTTTCATTTTTTATAGGTTTTATTTATTTGTTTGACAGAGAGCGACACAGCGAGAGAGGGAACACAAACAGGAGAGCGGGAGAGGGAGCAGCAGGCTTCCCGCTGAGCAGGGAGCCTGATGTAGGACTCCATCCCAGAACCCTGGGATCATGACCTGAGCCGAAGGCAGACACTTAACTACTGAGCCACCCAGGCGCCCCAACAACCAACTTTCTTTAAAATAAAAACTATTGCTAACTTCAGGTGATATTTCCAGTACATTATTGTTGTAAAAAGCTCAAAAATACATAGAAGTATGAAGGAGAAATTAGATGTAATTCCACTATCCAGAAAGAGTTCTCGTTAATAGGCTGATATATTTCTTTATAGTAATTTTTCTATGCAGATATGCATGTATGTGTAAATGACTATACTTTTCACTTCAAATTATAGGTATTTGCCATGTTATTAAAAATTTTCCATTGGCATTTTAAAAGGTGTGTTAATAATCTATTGTCTAAGGGCGCCTGGGTGGCTCAGTTGGTTGAGCAACTGCCTTTGTCAGGTCATGATCCTTGAGGTCTGGGATCGAGTCCCACATTGGGCTCCCAGCTCTGCGTGGGGAGTCTGCTTCTTCCTCTAACCTTCTCTCCTCTCATACTCTCTCTCACTTTCTCTGTCTCTCAAATAAATAAATAAATAAATCTAAAAAAAAATCTAAGGGAAGGGTGAATGGGGGAAAATCGGAGGGGGTGATGAACCAGGAGAGACTGTGGACTCTGAGCAACAAACTGAGGGTTTGGGAGGGGAGGGGGTTGAGGGGGTGGGCGAGCCTGGTGGTGGGTATCAAGAAGGGCACGTATTGCATGGAGCACTGGGTGTGGTGCATGAACAATCAATCTTGTAACACTGAAAAATTAAAATAAACATATTTGGGGAGAAAAAAAAATCTATTGTCTACCTATACCAAAATTTATTTGACTAATTCTTATGATAGAATTTTAAATTTTTCTACTATTTTGTTAAGGAAATTAACATTGTGTATTATAAATCTTTATTCACATTTCAGATTGCTTCCTTAGGACAAATTTCCTAAAGTGGGACTCTTATGGCAAAGTTATGAACATCCTTAAAGTTTTTGATACATAGTCCCAAATGCTTTCCAGAAAGGTTGTACCAAATTACATTCCCATTCACTTTGCCTTTGCCAGGTTTATTATCATTTTTTAAAATAGAAAGAAATTTTTTCATCTAATGATCAGAAATGGTATCTGACTGTTTTGTTTTGCATTTCTTCAATTAAAAATGAAGTTGGCTACTGAACCATACCCTTAAAAATGGCTAAGATGGGGGACGTCTGGGTGGCTCAGTTGGTTAAGCAGCTGCCTTTGGCTCAGGTCATGATCCCAGCGTCTTGGGATCGAGTCCCGCATTGGGCTCGTTGCTCTGCGGGGAGCCTGCTCCTCTCTCTGCCTCTGCCTGCCTCTCTGCCTGCTTGTGTTCTCTCTCTGTTAAATGAATAAATAAAATCTTTAAAAAAAAAAAATAAAATAAAATAAATAAAAAATAAAAAATGCTTTTGGGCCCCTGGGTGGCGCAGTTGGTTGAGCGACTGCCTTCGGCTCAGGTCATGATCCCGGAGTCCCGGGATCGAGTCCCACATCGGGCTCCCAGCTCCATGGGGAGTCCGCTTCTCACTCTGACCTTCTCCCTTCTCATGCTCTCTCTCACTCTCTCTCTTTCCTAATAAATAAACAAATAAATAAAATCAAAAAAAAATGGCTAAGATGGTAAATTTTCTGTTATGTGTACTTTGCTACGATAAAATTTTTGAAAAATTTTTGAAAAAAAAAGTGAAGTTGGGCACTTTTAATATTTATTCATCTATTTTCTTTTTGGTGAATTATGTATTTATATCCTTTACCCATTTAACTATTGTGCTCTTAATATTTTTTATTGATTTTTATGAGTTCTTTATATATAAAAGGCATTAAATCTCTTGCTGTCAAATTTATGGAAAATATTTTCCCCTATTGTTTTGACATCTAAGTTTGTTTATGAGCTTGGACATTTATGGAAGAAGGGTATATAGAGACATTTTAGATTTTTATATATTCAAATATTTCAATAATTTCCTTTGGGATTTCTTTTATTGCTACAAAAATTCTTTTTCTAGCCACCCATTAGGGAATTGTTCATCTACGTGATTCTATTATAGGTATTGTTCCTTAGTCTGAGCAGCAAAATAAAGATTCTCCATCTCAAGGAACTCTACCAGCCAGTGAGGGAGGAGGCATGTACACATATAAATACAAATGCATAAAGGACTGCTATAGAGGGACCGTTCAGCCTACTTGAGAGAGGTTCATGACTAGGTCATGGGGCCAAATTTGCCTAAAGCAGCTCATCTTCTGCTTTTTTCATCATTTATTAATTTTAGACCATTTCACACGTTCAAAAACTGTACCGTTTCTAGAAATATATGAAATGGGAATATGAAAACTCATTCCAGCTAATCAGCCCTTTCTTCTTGGCTCTGGAGGTTTTAAAAACAATGACTCATGAAGTATTTGCCAGGCAACCATCCATCCAGGCTTCCCACAAGTCTGAGTTTGTCAGCCTGCCTCAATTTTATCTAAGAAATTAAATCTCAATTTTTGTTTTATTAACACATTTACTGCTTTGCTGTTTTTCAGAAAACACTTTGAAAGGAAACATGTAAATTATAATGAAGATAAAGAAGAAATGGAAAGCCTCAGGTACAATGGCAGTGATTGTTAATAGATAATCATTAACAGAGGTTTCCAGAACTTAATCAGCCCAGATGGGCCTAGCAACCACTTGTGAAGGAAGCCTTCATAGAAATGCTTCGCTGCAAGGGTTCTGGGAAATGCTGAGTGTCATACACTGGTAAGAGGAGCATAAAATTGGTACCTTTCCATAGGATAATTCTCACTGTGAGTTAAGAGGCTTATAGGTGTTTATACTTTGTGGTGTAATAATTCCATTTCTTGAAATCTATTTCAAATAAATCACCAGAGATTTATATATACTGATAATCGTTGCAGTGATATGTGTTATGGCAAATATTCTAAACAGCCTTAAAAATAGGAAAATAATTAGATAAATTATTGGTAGAGCCATACTATGGGATATACTACATAACCATTCAAAATTATGTTTTAAAAAAAATTTTCTGTGTAGTGGCATAAGAATATGCTTCCTATACAGTGTAAGATGAAAAACATCAGGTTACAAAAGATATGTAGACTTGATTCCAGGGGCGCCTGAGTGGCTCAGTGGGTTAGGACCTCTGCCTTCGGCTCAGGTCGTGATCTCAGGGTCCTGGGATCGAGCCCCGCATCGAGCCCCGCATCGGGCTCTCTGCTCAGCGGGGAGCCTGCTTCCCCTCTCTGCCTGCTTCTCTGTCTACTTGTGATCTCTCTCTCTCTCTGTCAAATAAATAAATAAAATATTAAAAAAAAAAAAAAGAATTGATTCCAATGTGAGCTTGTGTTGCATAAAAGAAATTGAAGAAAATATACCAAAATCATTTTTTTGTGACTAATGAGATTGCTCTTTACATTCTGGGCTTTCCAAACTTTCTACAATAAACTAAGTTCTATGAGGAGGAAGAAAGCTTTTTTGGTAAATGTTTGCTCTATGCAGTAAAAGGCTAATCCTTATGATTGGTTATGAGTAGGCCTATTTTCCCCCAGACCTGTTTCCAGAAACCTGGGTGATGTTTAGAGGGATGAAGCTTCCTGAATCCTTCCACTAAAAAGAATATAAAAAACATGCTTCACTCTTTACTTAAAATATGAATCAAAGCATCTCTGTTGCCACCCCAACCTGACAACATTCTCCATGAAGACCCACTGCTTCTCAGGGAAAACAATAAAGAAATAAAAGCACATCAAGTGCCTACAATATGCTAGGTAATTTCACGTACATTGTCTTGTTCAATCCTCAGAGACCCCCGTGACGTTGAGTTTGAATGTATTTAAGCAACTTCTCCAAAGCTACAGCAGTCTTAACAAATAGAATGGGATTTGAAGTCCAGTCTTCAGTCTCCACGTCAAGAGCTCATCACAGTAGCCTTCTGTGTGTACATCTGCACATCTGAGTGGTACAGACAGTCCAAAAGTGTCCACATTGTTTCAATTACTTGTCAACTTAGAGAAATAAGACATTTATATTGTACACCCATCTGTTAGGTATATGATAATAAATACATATATTTTTTGCTATTTGTCATTTATTTAAGCTCTGTTATCCATTATCATCATTTCAAACTGTTTCATACAGAACAAATACACAGTTCTTCTCAAACAACAAACCTTCTGTAACATTTTGAAAGGATTCATTTAAAAAAATTTGGGTCACAGATTGTGCATTTAAATTTATCTTTCCAGATTCACTTCTTTAAATCATGTCCCAAGTCACCAGAGATATGTGTTAACCTTCACTGGCAATCCCCTTGTACTCACCAAGCCACCCCTGGACCCCATACTTCCCACCACACCAAGGAAATCAATCTCACTCATCCTCATTAATATTGGACCAAATCCAATTTCAAATTTTGGTTCAATATTCTCCAACTAAAGACAGTTTTCTAAGACTGGCCCAGTTCTGCTTTGATCATTCATTCTGTATTCTCCTGTTAGTGATACGTTTAATATGTTCTAAATTATTTCACACTTCACATATCATCTCAAGTTTGTTCTCATTCACTTTGTTTTTACCTATTTACATTCTAAGTTTCCCAGGAACCGTGAACATATTTTTTCTCTTATTTCACCCCAGATGCTTTGTAGTGTTATGTATATTGTTTGATTCATTATGTATATAATGGATAGCCAATAAATGCTTGTTAATTAACTGTCCTCGGCTCACTTATATTCACCTACAAATACAGAATCAAGCAGGGGCACCTGGGTGGCTCAGTGGGTTAGCCCCACTGAGCCCCACTCAGCCATGACCTGGCTTCAGCTCAGGTCATGATCTCAGGGTCCTGGGATCGAGCCCTGAATCAGGTTCTCTGCTCAGTAGGGAGCCTGCTTCCCCCTCTCTCTTTGCCTGCCTCTCTTCCCTACTTGTGATCTCTCTCCTCTCTGTCAAATAAATAAATAAAATCTTTAAAACAAAAGAAAACAAAAACACAAAAACGCAAACAAAAAAAATCAATGAAATGGAAAAGGAAGAGACAAGAACCCCACAGTTTGAATTAGCATAGAAGCCTTTACCTTTGTGAGTTAACTTGTACATCAGAAAGTACATCAAGGAGGGGTCCCTGGATGGTTCAGTCGATTTTGGCTCAGGTCATGATCTCAGGGTCCTGAGATCGAGACCCATGTCAGGCTCAGCTGGGCATGGAGACTGCTTGAGATTCTCTCTTCCTCTGCCTCACCCCCTGCACTCAATCTCTCTCTCTCTCAAATAAATACATAAATCTTTTTTTAAAGTACAAGGAGAATATATGAAAAAATGGATTATCAGTTGGCTTATTCAATATTTCAATATATAAAACTTGCTTAGCCAAATTTTCCTTAAATCTATAAGTTAAACATTATCGAAAGACAAATTATGTAATGTTCTTCTAAAAAAAAAAGTGTTGGCTAAGGAAACCAGCCATCTGAGTGCTTTTTTAACCAGAATTTTCCTTTAACCACAGAAACATGAATTGAATCAGGAAACTGAACTGAAGTAAACCCTGAATCAAAAACCCAAAAAGAAAAAAATATGAACTATACTAATCTGCAGAAATACAAAGGGAAGCAAATACAAGTATGGTAATAACTTCTTACAGAACCAAAATCTCTCAGAAAATTACTTGGTTATGTCTGGTTTTTTTTTTTTTTCAGATAAATGATAATTTTTCAATATTTTTAGAAAAATATTATCCAGCAAGATAGTATGTCCTTAAGAAGAACAACTTGGATATTAAATAAAATGGTCATTCCATTCTTCTCTTCAGAAACACTTGGCCAACCTAGTCTGCACAACAAGCTAAAAACCACCATTTGGGGGACCAGGCCTTAAAGGAAACTCCAGAGAAGCTGGGAAACAGGGGAAGAAAACCTACACAGAGACTGGAAGTCCCTGGCCCTGATATGAGGTGGTGAAGGATCAAAGCACCAGCAGAGGAAAGGAATGAGAAGGCTAATCTCTTTTTTTTTTTCCTTTTTAAACTCTCCCTCTCTTGGAGCACCTGGGCGGCTCAGTCAGTTGAGCGTTGGACTCTTCGTTTCAGCTTGGCTCATGATCGCAGGGTTGTGAGATCAAGCCCAGTGTCAGGCTTCATATTCAGTGGGATATCTGCTTGAGACTCTCCCTCTACTTCTGCTCCTCCCCACTCTCTCTTTAAAATAAATAAATGAATCTTTAAAATAAAATAAACTCTCCCATTCTTATGATCTTTTCTCCCTATTCTTCTTTTCTCTCTTGTGCAAATCATCTCTTTTTCCTCTACTTCTTTTGCCACTTACTTCTACATCTTTGTCTTCTATAGCTTCTGCTACTATTTCTGTCTGTTCTCATCCCTGTTTCCCCCTTTCCTTTCCCTTATCTTTTGCTACTACTTTCTCTGGATTCTTTCTCTGGATACTATCATTTTGTTTTCTGATCTTTCGCTTCATCCATTTTTTCCTTTTCAATGATCTGATCTCATTTCCCACCAAAATGTTTTCATCTTATGAATTTTGAACTGATTACCCATGTTCAATGAAATAGATTTAATAATAATTACTTATTTGCCTTATCCAATATGATGATATATGTTATTCATAATATTTGGGGGGAAATGTTATTTATACACTTATCAGGCCTTTTTGTTTAATGCTATTTCCATTTTTTCATCACCACTCCATGATTTGCAAAGCAGGTCTTAGTGAACATGGATAATCAATTCAAAATTCATAACAGTGGTAGATTTTAAGATAACCTTGCTATGTCTCACTGTGATAGTTAGCATCCAGGATGATCCCCAATGATTCTTATCTCCTGGTATTTATGCCTTCACATAGTCCCTTCCCACATTGTATAAAGGTTGTTTGTATGACTAGTAGAACATGATGGAGTTGATAGTGTGACTTCTGAGGTAAGATCATAAAAAACATAGCAACTTCCACATTGCTTACTTGAATCATTTGCTCTGGGAGAAGTCAACCATCATGTTGTAAAGACACTCAAATGGCCCTATGGAGAAGTACACATCATGAAGAAACAAGGTCTCTTCTAAACAACCAGCACATAGTTTCCAGACATAGTTTCCATCTTGGAAGCAGAACTCTTTAGCGCCAGTCAAACCTTCAGATGACCACAACCCTGATCAACGTCTTGACTGCAACTTCATGAAGTACTCCCCAGCAGAACATTAGCTGGTCCCTAATTCCTCACAGAAACTGTAAGAGATAAATGTTTATCATTGTTTTAAGCCACTAAATTTTCTGGTAATTTGTTATGAAAAAATAGATAACTATAATGCCTTTTTGGAAACAAAACCAAAACAATTTATGCATATATAAACACCTGAAAATAGTTCCTTCTTTACTCCGCCAGTAGTAAATAAGTACACACCAATTCTAGAGAGGAAATTTTGAAAAATTTTCTGGAACTTTCTTTTCTGCACTCAGCTTAATTCAGTAGTGCTTCTGTTATTATTCTCATATGAGGATGGAGAAAATAATATGCATAGAATAAAATTAATATTTTTATGCTTAACAAGTCTAGTTACATTATAAAACAAGACTCCTATGACAACACATAACAAATAAGATCCTCAAAAAAAAATCAAAGCAATAAGGTATAAAAGAGAAAAACAGTCTCTCTCAAAATAGTACATTTCTATCCTGAAATATATCTTCATTTAATTATCCATAGCATGGTGCTAGAGAACATTCTTGTTATTTGTTCTCATTTTGAAGACATTTATACATCCCCTAGTCATAATTATATTTTCAAATAAATTTAAAATCAAAAGTAATATTAAATCTTGCTAAATCTTGTGACTAGGAATTGCTATCTAGCTTCCGCCACTGCATTTTTCTTGTATTAAAAAAAGTAAAGTCATCCCTCTAATGACCCAAGAATGTAATCTTATAATGCTATTAACCTAAAGCTAAAATTGAACATCAAAACATTCTTCCATATGAAAACTGAACTATACTGTTATATCATTTAATTGAATCTTTAGATTCACTTTCAGTGTATCAGTTCCCAACTGCACTGGGAAGTTACTGCCAAATTGCTCCTATAATTCTGAATTTCTTTCTTGCAAAAGTATCCTGATGGGTATAATGTGATCATCATTTACATGATCCAAGATTAGGATGATAATAAAAAGGAATTAGATCAAAACACCAGCTAAAGAATCCTTCAGTACGTATTTCCTTCATAATAATAACCACACTATATTTATCATGGTCTATGAGGATTTTGATAATCTGTAGATTAAAGGCTGAGTGAAATTCATTAGATGATCCAACAAATATTTACTGAGCTCTGATTAGGTGCCAGGTCAATCCTAGAGCTTGAGAAGCAATGAACAAGCAACATCAATTCTCTGCTTTCATGGTCTTCATATTGCAATGGTTGGCAGACAGACCAAAAACAAGTTAAAAAAAAAAAAAGAACAGATTGTTTCTGATGGTGATAAGTGTTGTGAAGAAAATCCAGAGTGATATGCAAGGGAAAACTTTGTAAGGGGTGATCAGGGAAGGCATCTTTCAGGAGGTGATGCAATCTGAAACTCTGGATCAGAGCATTCCAGTTGGAGAAGGTTTCTGATGACATTGAATCATTTCTTTAGGTGATATACCATTAATTTTTTATACCTCTAAAATTCTAAGACACACTGTAAAACATTGTCAAATGAATTTCTGTTTCTTGGTTTCCGCAATGGTACTCTAGATTTGATCCTAGCGCAGATATGATGATCATTTGCAAAGGGTCAAATATCTTAAACCATCTTCTCCTGGACCTTAGCAACCTTAGCTAATGATGAATCCCTTGGGACTATTAGGTATCCAATTTATCTGGTTCTAAATTCATCCCTCATTCTCAAAGATTCTGAATTGATGTTGGAAAAACTGTTGGTGTTGGACGCTTATGAATTGTAAGACTAGGATCTTAAAGTCCTTTGTTATTCTATGCAAGAATCATTATTTTCCATCAGCCAGCCTCTTAAATTAACGTCATTTTGAAGTCTACCCAATTCGAAGACTCCCGAATCAGATATAATGCTGGGTGTTTATAGAATCATGTTTCCAAGTACCTGTCCATGAAGTAGCTTAAGACACACAGTAGCTTCCCACCAATGAAGACAGTATCACAAAGTAGAGGTTTCCCATAAAGTAGCTGGTTTGACCAACATGCCATAAAAGGCTCTCTTACCCTCTCTTAACCCCTCAAAGATTTCACTAAACCCATCTAGATCTGTCTAGAGGCCTCCCTACAATTTTTTATAAATTCCTAAATACTTATTCTCAAAAGTTTTTCTCTGCTTGGGTCCACACAAGTTAACTCTGTCCAACCCCCCTGACGCAAGTTGAAAAACAAAACAAAACAAAACAAAAACAAAACCCACTTCCACCAAATATGAAACCAGTTCCTTCATTTCAGCTAGGATTTGTGCGGGAGGGAGAAGAGGAAGCTTCGGGACCGAGGGAAGCCTCTTTCCGCCCTCCCATTGGCTGCAGTCCAGGACGGTCTCTCCTTTCGCTGGGCTGGGAAGTCCCTGCCCAATTGCTCCCTTTGTCTCAGAAACATTCCGCCCACACCCTTAGCCCCTCTGGGGCTCCCTTCTCCTCTCCCGGCTCTTATCAGGGTACTCTTCAACGTAAATACATCCCCCTTTCGGAGAGAAATTCTGGTGCAAACTAGTAATAAAGTAACGTTCCTCTGCCTTATGGCACACGATGCCCCAATTCTCATCTTGGGGCCAATCCACATTGGACTAGACCTCAGGAGGGTGCGTGTATTTCTGAGCCCGACTTCTGCCAAAAAGAAAATAGTTTGAAAACAAAGTGGAGCCACAGGGAGGGGTGCTTAGAGGGGAGTAACTAACAAGTGGTTTCCCACATTTGCTCAAAGAGGAGGCTGGTGATCTGTGAGGTTTGTTACCGCCGGCTTCCAAGGGCAAGCTACACACAGACAAGAGCGGCCCTTTTCACTTTCTATAGGATCGTATTGTGCTGCAAATTGCGACCGAGCATAAGGAGCTTTTGACACATTTCTTTCAAGTTGCTCGGTATAACCATAGGGTTTTGCATTTTCTGATCCTCCTCTCTTCATTGAGAGATTGCCACACACAAGATGACCTCAGGAATTCCAGAGTTTCTTTAGAAACAGCCTCTACTGTCTCCTCTTAGATTAGGTGGTGAGGATGGCTTTTCTAAGGGAAAAGCCGCCGAGAATTTCTAAATACAAGGTAACTTCCCAAAATAGCAGGAGCTCGTGCCTTTGGATACTTTATTTATGTGATATAATTTGTTTCCTTTGAAATTGACAAGTAAATATAAATAAAGGAAAAAACTCATTTTTTTTTTTAATGGAAACATTACATGGCAATCTTCACTTTCACTTCAGGCACATATGTGCCCTGGCTAAGTTGATCATGGGCATGTAAACTGTTTTATGCCATTGAAAGGAGCATAATTTTCACATAATTCAGAGGTGTGATTATTACTCAGACGTTTATGCTCAATTATGATAAACAAACACCCATAGAATTAATTCAGCTGGGCCTGTATTTCTATGATCAGGCTCCCCTCTCTCCTTTCTTGACCCCTGCTTGGTAATTTCCTCCGACTCACTTTAATCACGTTTTATCCTCACAGTGCTTCTTAATAAGAGTCCATTTTTGCCATCTCTCTGCAATGAAATGCTGTTCGTGTAGTTTGATCTGCAGGACCTAAATGATCTCTGCAGACAGTGCCACGGATTGTCCCACGTGGGCAGGGAGTGATCGATTTTCCTTTTAACTCAGACTGAATTTATTCAGAGCTTACAAAAATGTTTTACACTGAGCTCTTTCATTTGCAAAGGAAGGGAAGGAAAGAGAACACACCCCCCTCCGCAACCCAGAATAAAAGGACACCCTGGAGAAGCTTGGGGAGCAGAGGGAAAGGAGGGCCCTGAAGAACAGGGGAGCTAACTGGAGGAAGAGGAGGATGGCGGGGCGGGGGGTGGGGTGGGGGGCTTTGTCTTGGGCCGGGGCCCCTTGCAAGGAGGAGTGTTGTAGCCGCTGAAGCACCCTGGGTTCAGTTTCCCAGGGGAGGGAAGCAGTTCTCCTTCGCAAATGCCCCAAAGGGCTTCCGAAGCTATTAATAATAATAGAGATGACTCACCTAATCAATTTTCTCTGTGCCTCTGTTTGACCACCACATGGAAAAGCAAGTGCAAGAATGCGACCCAGAGGAAACAGAATGACCATTTTCCCAGCCACGCTGCTCGGAACTTCAGTCGTCCGGTTTCCACAACCGCCAGTCTCTTCAGGCACCCAGGGCCCCTACCAGCTCTGTAAAAATCATGCACCCAGGGAAGACCACAGAACAGTAGGATCCAAGCTAAGTAGTGCATGTTTAAAAAATAAGGTGACATTTACCCTCTGCCTGCTGCTCTGCCTACTTGTGCTCTCTATCTCTCTGTTGAATAAATAAAGTCTTAAAAAAATATATTAAAAAAAAAGATACTGAGTGTAAAAAATAAGGTGACATTTAGATGTCTAGGATATTGAGAGATACACCGTGAATTTACTTTTAGGGCAGTGAAGCATTCACTCAACCTGCCTCCTGACAGGCGTCTTTTCTCGAGAAGCCTGAGGGTTAGGCACAACACACTGAGTATCGTTAACATGTGGATCACATTCCCTTACATAGACAGTTATTAAACACTCACTGTATACAGGTATCATGAGGATCCCAACATGAGTAAAATTATGCTTTTCCTCAAGAAAGGCATATCCTCACAGAGAATGGAGAGGTTGTTTGTGGTGAAAATAACCCTGACAAATATTTACTGAGCATTGACCCATTACCAGATGCTCCATATGCATTATCTCATGGAATCTGCATGACAACTGTCTAGAAAAATGATGAAAGAGGACAATTTAGGTGAAACAAAGAATTTAACACTTCATGAAGTGGACAGTCTCCTTTCTGAGGCCTGCAAAAGGGGGTGGAAGGCAAGAAACTTTTATAAGATGAAAAATAAAGAACTAGAAAGAGAAAAATAGAAAATATCTGATTGTCTCGGGCCACATAGTCAACCTGGTTTGGGTAAGAAGGCCCAGAGTTGGCTTGGCCCAGAGTTTGGGGCTGGCTGACTGAATATACGGTTTTGGTTTTGGGGCATTTGCTCCTTGCAAGGGGCCCCGGCCCAAGAAACAGCCCCCCACTGACTGAACCATTTACAGAGACACAAAAGTGCTCTAAGTTTGGGTTTGCTGACGGGACACCTTGGGCAGGAGTGTCTCTACCCTGGGCCAAGAAATTTATTCTAACACAACCTTTAGATATGAGGACTGTTATTCTCTTTGTTTGCAGATGAGGAAACAGAGACAGAGGGGTTAAAAAATGTACCAAAGCCAGAAGAAAGTAGTGAAGCCAAGATTCAAATGCTGAGTCTGCTGTCAGCATTTCCATCCCTATGTCATTCTCTACACTGCGCCCATGGTCATCATGCTGGAAGAGAGCGGGGAGCACATGAGTAGAGAGGGGTAGGAGGGAAACTTCAAAAAGTTTGGAATGCTCTCTATCTCTATCTAACACACACACACACAGAGTCCTTTCACTGGAACGAAGAAAACTGAAAGCATAATTCAAAGAAAACATGAGAGGAAAAAACATGTCCCCATTCCCATTCTCACCTCTAAATATCATTGATCAATTTATCTTAAGAAAAGGGTTTTAGGCCTGAATTACCCTGATGATTGGTTAGATTTACCACTTTATACACGGAGCCCAAACTTCCCTCCCCAGACTCACATTCTGACAACTTTTATGAGGAAATTGAGCTCTGTGAAATAGAAATCACTTTAATCAGGCTCATTTTATCCCAGAGGTGTCAACTATACAATATTCTAGAATTGTCAAGATTTGATTTCTAACCATGGTCCCCTATTTTAAGGGCAAAATTCCCAGTGTCTTCAGTGCAGGTGACTCTCATGTATTAGGTCTAGCCACTGGATTGGTGGGCTGCCTTTCATGAATTTAACACCCAAATAAATCAAGGTTTTTCAGAGTTGATTAAAATCCTCATTAGGCAAACATTGGTAACACAGAGAAGAAAATTAGATCTCTTTCCGCTGCTTCAATTCCTAGATTTGTTACTGAAGTCCTTTATGATTTTTAGTTGGACTCAGATGGAGACACACAGATAACTAGTTAATGCAAACAGTAATATCAACACGTGATTAAAAAAAAAAAAAGAGAGAGAAACAAGATATGAGAAGAAATCAGCCCTAGCAACAGAAAATAACACAAGTAAACAAGGCTAGCGGCAGTCTCCATGCTCCCCAGTCTCAACAATTTCCTTTGCAACACAGATGCACATTTCCGCCAACAACAATGTCAAAAGTGGGGCTACATCCTAACAATGTCCTACCATCCTCTTTCCTTCCCTTGCCCCCCTACTAGAGCCACCCCTGTGGGTGGTCCTACATCCCCAGCTCAAGCTCTTTTCCTGCACACAGCTGAGGAAGAGGCTACCAGGTGTTCCCTGGTTAACCCTGACCTTGCTCTTGCAGAGCCAAATCCCAACAGGGGAAGGAGCAACCCCACTGGGCTCTGTGGGAGCCCAGACTGCATTGCCACGCAGCCTCAGATCAGCACAGAGATCTGGACTCTCACTTCCTACAAGGGCTTGGGTATAGCATCGACACTCCGCCCGCCTCCATGTCCTCACAAATAAAACCTAGACAAGGCTTACCCTATAGAGTTTTCACATGGATTAAATCAACTTTGTTTAAAAAGCTCAGTATCAGAGGCACTGTAATGCTCACCAGCCTCTATCTGTGCATCTTTCTTTCCCCTTCTTAAGACTGCCTCCCAGTTCCTGAGATTGTGGACTGTATGCAGGATCTTTCCTCCCTACACCATACTACCTCTTCTGGGTTTTTCCTACTCCGTCCCTCCCTTCTGTCAAAATGACCTAACCTCATACTCCCAGAGAATCTGGTCTCCACTATGAAGGCTAGGTCCCTTTCCTTTTCTGTATTTTGCTTTTGATAACTACACCCGGCCTTTCTCAGCCTCTACTATGGTCTGAATGTGTGTGTCCCTCCAAAATTCATATGCTGAAACTTAACCCCCTAAGGTGATGGTATTTGAAGGTGGGGACTTTGGGAGGTGATTAGGTCAGGAGGGTGGATCCCTCATGAACAAGATCAGTGCCCTTAGAGAAAGGACCCCAGAGACAGCCTTCTGTACTTCTGCCGTGTGAGCATGCGGCAAAAAGCTGCCTATGAACCAGGAAGCAGGCTCTCATCAGACCCAGGATCTGTCAGCACCCTGACCTTGGACTTCCCAGCCTCCAGAACTCAGAGAGAGAAATAAGTCGTCCATCCAGTCAGTGGTATTTTTGTTATAGCAGCCTGAAGGAACTAAGCCGTCCCTGACAACTGACAAAGCATCATCCTAGCCAAGCCCTCATTTGTTCCTCCTCATGTTCCTGTAACAGAAGCAGGATGGGTATTATTTCTCCTTGTTTTATATATATATAAAAAAAAATCGAGGGGCTAAGTAATGAAGGGATCTGCTCAAGGTCGCACCAAGAGAGAAAGGGGTAGAGTCAGGGATTGGTGCCGGGTGTTCTGCCTTGAGATCCTTTGCTCTTTTCCATACTTCTGTTCATCCAACAGCTCTCGGTTGAGTGCCAGCTTCGCCATGCCAGAGCTGAAAATACGTCGGAGAGAAAAGCAACGTCTCTGCCAACATGGAACTTCCATTTCAGTTCCAATAGACTTATTGAAGATAAATTAATTCTTATGTAATAACATAAATAACTTGTAATGTCAGAGAGTTAGAAGTGCTAAGAAAAAAATAATGAAGCAGGATAAAGGGATAAACAGAAGGATGGATGGGGCAAAAGAAGGGGCTCTTTTAGATAGGATAGTCCTGAAAGACATCCCTTCAGGAGAGATCTGAGGAGATGGGGGGAAGAGTTACACGAACATCTACAGAAACAGCATTCCAGCCAGAGGGAACAGCAAGGACAAGGATCCTGAGGCGGGTGTGTCCTGGAGGGTTGAAGGAACAGTATGTCCATTGAACATTAATTTTACTGGTTGTTATTAGGTGTTACTTGAAAGAAGCATGTTGTGGTCCAGTAACTTTCCGAGGCTCTGGGCAAAGCAGAACTTCTGAGAGCCTCTGACAAATGTACTCCTTTGAATCTTCTCGAGCAAGCTACGGCGCCCACAGCATTGCACAATGTTATTCAGCCATGGAAACCTTTCCTCAAGGAGCATCTCAGGGGATTATTGTTCCACAGAACACTCTGGAAAATGCTGCACCACACCCTGCTTTTATTGGAAAGAGGAAGTTGGGCTAGGAACTAGAACTCCAGGCCCTGTGTGAAGCCATCAGAGGACACCTAGAGAGGCGCCGAAATCCTATCAGGCGGGGGCCGGCTCCACTCATCTGCAGCAGAGAAGGTTTAGGTGATTCCGTTTTTTGTCAACTATCTGAAACTCCTCTTGGCCCCTATTTCCTGTCTGAACCTCTGGTGTTTTCCATGATTTAACCCTGGTTAGTTGACTCCAAGCTCTGCTGACCTTCCTTAGTGCTCTCATTTGGGGAAATGGGAGCAGGGCAGAGTAGGAAAGGAGAGGGGTGGGCTTCTCAGCCAGTCCAGTGCTCCCCCTCCCAGTGCACCTCTGGGGGGAGGCAGGGCATGGGGGATTACCATTGTCCTAAATGAAGCGTGCCCTCTGTCGCCTCCCCTGCAGCCAAGGGCAGGAATTTGGCTACCGCCCTTGTCCGCATGCTCTAAGCTCTGCCTGCCATGAACACATCCAGAAGCCATTCAGCTGCAGACAGGTGCAGATGCAGCAAGAGGAAGACTCCCATTTGGCAGGAAAACTGCTGTGAAGAATGCTGATCACTGCTTCACTTGGGAAGAATTCCCAAGCCCTCTGCAAGCGAGGAACCAGGAAATGAATGGGAAGCAGCTGGAGCGGGCCAGGCAGAAGGGACAGCCCAGAGAGAGCAGGAGAGGGCCAGACAGTGGTCTGGCCCCAGGGAGCCCAGCAGAGGTAAGCAGGGCCAGTTCCTTGGGAGAAGGCCGTGAGAGGGAGAGGCTGGCCCCAGGGTTGTAACCCAACAGGCTGGACCAAGTCACGTCAGAAAAAAGTGCCAGGGGCGCCCGGGTGGCTCAGTCAGTTAAGCCTCTGCCTTTGGCTCAAGTCATGATCCCAGGGTCCTGGAGTCCAGCCCTGCTTCGGGTTCCTTGCTTAGAGGGGAGCCTGCCTCTCCCTCTCCCTCTGCCTGCCGTCCCACCCTGCTTGTGCTCTCTCTGTCTCTCTTTCAAATGAAATAAATAAAATCTAAAAAAAAGAAAAGGAAAGGAAAGAAAAAAAAGTACCAGCAAGTCATCAGTTGGCTTAAAATAAATAAATAAACTGTATAAATAGGTGTTAATTCCAGATGTTGCATACTCCTAAAATACATAAAATGTGAGTGGTCGAGTTAAAAATTCTAAATGAATTCTTTCTTTCAGGACTTTCAAAGAAATCTTGCAAAAAAAGATCTGGCTAAGAGCTGGACCACAGATGAACAAATCCATCCCAGGTAGGACGAGAATTTTTTTTCGTTGTGATGCCTTGTCATTGGGGTTTTAAAAAGATTCGACTTAGGACTATGATCCATACACAGCTGAGAAATTCTACTGAACACAGCAAATGCCCCAAGCCAGAATTTGTGGGCATTTTCTCTTCATGTGACGGAACAGATAACATTAAAGATAAAGGAACTGTTTATAACTCATGTGAAGAGCTGAGAGCTTGCGGAGCACCAGACATGTCGACACAGTGCATGTAACCCGTACAAGCGAGCGTCGCGGTGCCTGTTTCACAGAGGAAGAAACCGTTGTCGAGCAACATGTCTGATGCCGCAAGGTTAGTTAAAAGGTCGGTCTAGGGGGCAGAGCCAGACATCTTGGGCTGGGAAGTCAGCCTCTTTCTGCCATTACACACCACCTGCGCTGTCACATAGATAATAGCCTAAGGCCCCGGGAACTGAGGGCTTGCAGTGCATCGGATCACGGACCTCTTTTCCAGCGCCCCCTCCCACCCACTAACAATTTATAAAATACATATTGTTAAAGATTTATTTATTTATTTGAGAGTGGTGGAGAGCCCATGGGGGGGAGGGGCAAAGGGAGAGTGAGAAGGAGGAAGCCCACTCGAGGCTGTATCTCACTGCCTCACGATCCTGAGATCGAGACCTGAGCCGAAATCAAGGGTCGGGTCCTCAACCGACTGGGCCACCCAGGCACCGTATAAAACACATTTTTTTTTTTTGGTATCCTTTTTGTTGGCTGTTGGGAAGATCGCTAAATATTTGCATGCTGCTTTGAGAGAATTAGAAGGAAAATCCTAGATTTAAAAAAAAAAAAGAATTACTACTTCACGGGATAGATGGGATAGATCAGACATAAACTTGGACTGATTTGACTGCTCTAAGTCACCCACGTGTTGGTAACTTTGAACCCTTATGGGAAGCTACTGGGTTAGAGCTCCATGAGATATTAAAATAATCACAGAGCTGTGGTCACTCCCTTGCCAGCTTCTGGGACACTTGGTAGTCTCACTCTCCTACTGGTCAGACTGCTCTTTAATTCTGAAGACCTTTCCAGAAGTAGGTAGAAATTCAGTCCAATAACTATCCAATTGGACTTTGCCTCTTCTATGTGAAACCCTTTTACAACCTCATACACTCGATCACTTAAGTGATCATTTTGTTCTGCTCCCTCCAACGAATCTTCCCCCAGCTAAATGTCACTCGTGCTCTTAACTGAAGATGAACAAAATCCTTGCTGTTTAATTTGCTTTCATTTTAATATACAATTGTTCAATTCATATGCCTACTAAGTGTCCCAGCCACGTGTTCCCACAAGAAAAGGGAGAGAGGATTGGTTTCCAAGAGCCATTGGCCACTGCTATTACCAATACATTTTGTTCTATTGACAACACTGTGCATTTACACATATTTCAGATACATACCTGGGGATACATAACCAGGGCTGAAAGTAGTGCCTAAACTCCCCACCACAGTGATAGTCTGACCAGTACATAATTCATGTAATCCCTTAGGGTTGCCAACTAACCTAAATAATCTAACTTCAGTTGACAAATGGTAGCTGTGTAAAAAAAGAGAATACAAGCTTCAGCTATGTCAGTATAATATGCACAGTGATACTAATTATCATATCTTATGAAGAGTGAAATTTTGTGAAAACATGTTACTATATGTTTTATTAATGGTCTCTACTCCCGTACTAAAACCCACAGATCGAAACTATTTACAATTGGAAGAGAAATTGAGGTACAAAATTAATTCACATACATAAAACCACCAAGAAAGTTAATAGCAGTATGCAGCCTGGAATCTAGTTCAATTTAAGTTCAACATTAAAGCTACTGCATGAAAAGTCCTTTGTAGTAAAATGAGCTTTAATTTTTAGAGGCTTTGTAGCCATTCTTGTAATCATTCAAGGTCAAATGGAAAAAGAGCAAAAAAGAACAAAGCTTGTCTATGTTTGCAAAAAAAGTGGCAAATTTCCTTTCAGTCTTTTCCCTATTTCAACAAACTGAAACCAAGCCTTTCCAGTCTAGTTGTATGCAACTATACAACTTACTTGTATATATATACTTGTATGCTTACTTGCCTACCATCCAATTTGTTGTAGCTTTAAATGATTTATTTTAACATTTGGACCCAAAGCAACATCCATTTTTTGCACAGGTAGAGTTATTTTGTGCTCTAATTGAGGACACTGGAGCAACTTCATTTTGTCCTTGATAATCTGAATACCACTACCCCAAAATGCATTTCTTTGGGTGAAGATATTGCCCCCTATTCAAATATATATAAATATATATTCAAATATAAACATGCACTTTTTATCAGGCAGTGGGATCACCTGGAGGATGAGTATCACTACTTACAATTTACTATTTGGATGTTTCCTAAAGGAGATTACAGGAAAGAAAATAGTTTCGCTGTTGTTAAGTTTGAGAATACTGTTTGGGGTACTGTTTGGGATCCCAGAAGCTGTGTTTTGCTGAAAGAGGGCTTTCCCAAGTTACACAAGAGAGAATGAAATACTCAGGTGTGTCCTAGTCAATGCTTGGATAATCAAAAGGTGAACAACTCTTCTTGAAATCATGGCTAGCTAATGTTTATATTTTGATATCTTTAGTCCTTTCTTTTCTTTCCTTTTTATATGTTTTTGGTCCCAACTTCTCCTCCCTAATTGCTGTGTTAAGACTCTTTCCTTGAATTCTTCTTTATTCCTCTAAAAAACATAGTTATGTCTAGGGAAAAAGTCCTTTAGGTCATCCATCTTCTCTTTGTTTTTATTCTCAAAGCCTCTCAGAGATCAAGAAAGAGTCATTTTCTTTTTATTCTCTCTTTCTGGTTTTGTTTTTGTTTTTTTAGTTTTTTCAGCCTCTTTTTTTTTTTAACTTTTTATTTTATTTTTTTTTAAGATTTCTATGTATTTATTTGAGAGAGAGAGAGAGCATGAGAGGGGGGAGATCAGAGAGAGAAGCAGACTTCTGGCAGAGCAGGGAGCCTGAAGTGGGATTCGACCGCAGGACTCCAGGATCATGACCTGAGCTGAAGGCAGTTGCTTAACCAACTGAGCCACCCAGGCACCCCTGTTTTGTTTTTTTAGCCTCTTACCACTAAAGAGGCAGATATACCTGAATGGGGTTACAAAACTTAATGTTAACATTTGGCAAAATAATGCTTTTAACACTCTGCCTGCCCTAACCCCCACAAAACAATGTCATATTCACAGGATAATGGCAGGATTTATTTGAAAATATTAATTCATCATGATGTAATCCAGTAAGAAGATGCATATTTAAAGTTGGAGGATCCGTTGGGTCACTGAGACTCTACATGAGACCACGTTTGGAGATAACACATCAAAGAACCAAATTTAATGTCATTTGTGTATATGACTGCCACCAGTCATGATAAGACCTTATCCCCTAGGGGAAAAATGTTTGACAACATGCTTTCTTCTAGAACAGGAAAGGGAAGGGGAGAGGTGAGTTTGGATTGCCTCTTTGACCATTCAAATCTCAGAAAAGGGAGCTTAAGTCTCAGTTCCTTTGAAAGCATCATCCCAGCAAGAAGAATTTAGTAAGTAATCCAGTAATTTCTACAATAATGCCCAACCCAACAGTCAAAGTCCTAAAAACACAAGAGGAATCTTGACTGCACCAGTCTTATTAGCGGCAGAGCATAGAAGCATATTCATATTATTCAGTCATCAAATGTTATGATAGTAGCGACAAAAAATTTAACTTAATAACCTAACATCATCTTTCTTAAATTATTAAAATAGTGCTGAAGAATGACTTAAAATTGCTCACGAGGCAATTTTCAAAGAGGAAGCAATTCTACAAATTTTTGTGGCTCCAGATGATTTTTAGTATATTTGTCAGGTAATGCATATCATTGATCTACCTGATTACATATATTTGACCCTCATTGTTATGCAGTGGTTTCTTTAATTTTAAAATATAGTAGACAAGTGATTTCTCACCCTAGCTCTAACATTGCCGGAGTTAATCTATCATCACATTTCTTTGGCTGTTTACAAAATGTATGGTTTATTTTTTTCAACCTTTTGGCTTTGCTTGAAATGCTGGGCAACAGGAAAGAATTGAGTTCATGACTCATCAGCTTATTAGGCCACTCTTCTCAGTGACTAGAAATGCTGCCGTCAGTCTCATTTTTATGGTGCTGATAAAGGAAGGTAACCTGTGCGAAGGAGTTAGTTAAATGATTCGAAATGTCATTGCTCAACACTGAAGATGTATTAATTTGTAGTCCTATAATTGGAAAACAGGATATGAAGTCATTAGGGGCTGGCTGGCCAGCTGGTCAACCAAATAGTATACCATTATAACAGCAAAAGGAAATGTCAGACAACGCTTTCCTAAGTGCATCATAAGACTTATTTTGCAGATGCTTTTTCTTTTTCATTGGTTCATTTGTAGCTTTTACTTGCTTTAGCTTCTAGCTAAAACATATTTCACAATGACTGTGTCCTTTCTGAAAATTATCTGTACTAATTTCCAAAGGACAGTTTCTCTGCTTAGCAATATGAAGTAACATTTGTGGTCACTGTGGAAAGTAGTACAGTTAATGAGATTACTGTTAAATCAATAAGACAATGAAATGCAGAGAGACTCCAGTTCTATGCATTTCCCTCTTGTTACATTGTTTGACACATTGTTTGATCACACTCTATGATCATACTATTTCAAGTAGCTATGTAAGCCACACAATATACAGAAATTATAAGCATAGAAAACAAAATGTATTAGGAAATCGAAATCTGTATTTAGGGATTAAGACAAAAAATATTTTGGTAAAATTACAAAAATGATGTTGAACATGACTTAACAGAAGTACTGGCATTTTTCTGCATTTAGTGATCATACCAACCAAAGAAATACCATAGGAAACACATTTGATAAGATTAATATACATTAGAGATTCTCTAAAAAAAAGAGGAGTAAAAGAATGAACATATAACTGCATCCGGACCTAGACAGAAATGAACATACATACAGTGTTGCATAGAAAGTTGTAAGTTTAAGCTGTAAATTTTATTAATCCTTGAAAATGAAATAAACATTGTTTTTAAAATCCTGGAATAAAATTAAATATTTACTATGGAAAAGATGTAGCTTTGAGTAAGATAGTGTATTCAACTAAATAAAGGTGTGGACACAATATATTTCAGTCATCTTGTGACCCTAACTTTAAAGAAAACCTGAACAAGACTTTTTTTAGAGAAAGAGGAAGGGAGAAGAATAGGCCAAAGAAAAGATTTTGATAAGAAGTTTTCTGAAATATCGAAAGATTTCCATAGTCAACACAACCAGGGCCCTCTGGGTGATAAGTCAGAAACAATGTATGTGGAGACCAAATTCTCCTCTGCTTCACACAAGAGGACTTTAATTTCAAGGAGTCTGCAGTAGATAAATCTAACTTGCTAAAGTAAATTCTAACCATCAAGCTGTGAAATATCAAAGACTCTTCACACTCAAAAAATTTCTGTGTGTTTCTAAGAATTCACAAGAGAAAACAAGAGTAGGAGAGTTTTCTAATGATACTCTTTCAGGATATACACCTACTTTTTTTTTTTTTTTTAAGATTTTATTTATTTATTTGAGAGACAGAAAGTGAGAGAGAGCATGAGCGGAGAGAAGATTAGAGGAAGAAGCAGACTCCCCGTGGAGCTGGGAGCCCGATGTGGGACTCGATGCTGGAACTCAAGGATCATGACCTGAGCAGTTGCTCAACCAACTGAGCCACCCAGGCGCCTCAGGATATACACCTACTTTAAAGATTTTTTAAAATTTATTTATTTGACAAAGAGGAGAGAGAGTACAAGCAGGTGGAGCAGGGGGAGAGGGAGAAGCAGGATCCCAGCTGAGCAGGGAGCCCTATTCAGGTCCTGATCCCAGAAGCTTGAGACCATTACTTGAGCTGAAGGCAGACACTTAACAGACTGAGCCACTCAGGCACTCCGGGCATGTACCTACTTTATTTCATGAGTACCCAAGAAGCTTTCCCAAATACACCACCACATCAATCAATCCCTGGTGGGATTTCTAATTCTGCCTCTTAACATCTACAGTTCAGCTATAATTGAGAAAATCTGAGATGAAAATCAACCCAAAGCTGGGTTCATGGCAATCATGAGTGCCTCAGTCTCCAGAAGAATGCCATTTAGCAGGCTTTCCCAGATACGCAAAAGAAAAGGATTCTCTTCAACTTTTAGATTCCCCCTCTCTCTCTAGGATTCAGCTTAATGGTAAGATTTGCCCAACCCAAACCCTACTATATCCAGCCTACCCCAAGCAGCTGGAAATCACTATTACACTAGAACTTTGGCCCCTCCCCATAAAAAAAGGAAAATTTGTGCAAAGGTAAGGGATTTTCCTGCTGACCCCATCCCAACTCAAGGACCCTTTATTATCCATTGCACAATGTTGTTTCCACAAAGGAAGTAGGTAGATGAAACCCAGCTGAAACACAATCATATCTAGGAAAAAAAACTATGAAATTATACTGTATAAAAATATAGCATTATTCTGCCATGATTCTTTAATTATGCTGATATGGAACCATATAGATTACTCCCCTCTAAGCAAATATGACATGAAAATTTTTATTCTTTTTAAAAAATTATTTTACCCAACTGAACAATTAGTTCAGTTTTTTTGTTGTTGTTTTGTTTTGTTTTGTTTTGTCAATCTCTCTGTGTGCCCAACACCACGAAAGGCACCAGGGAAAGAGATGAACATTACTTGACAAATCTGTACTAAAAGATGTGTCCTGGAGAAGATAGGAAAGAAGATCAATGATAACTATATAGCATAGCAAGCACTATCCTAGATTTATGTGCAAGGAGTGGTGGGAATATACTGGAGGGCATAGAATGAAGGATCTATATGTGTCTGCTGAGTACTTCCCCTGAATATTGAAGAATAAGTGTGATACAGCCAGACAAATGAAAGGGAAAGAATTTCTATGCAAAGGAACTGCATAAGCAAAATTACCAAGGTAGGCAAGAGTATAGTATGTTGGAGGTATGTAAGTAGAATGTTGTGGCTGGGAACACAGAGGGCATGATGGAAAATAAGGCTGGAAGGAGAGAAGATTAGATACTAGAGGATCCTGTATGCTATGCTGATTTTCCCTTTCATCTGGAAGGTGCCAATGAAAGAGTTTCAGCAGAAGAGTTACATAGTCATTTTTGGCTGTAGAGGGGGAAATATTAGTATCTGTAGAAGAAACAGATTGTATTGGGCAGAGAGATCATTTAGGACACCAGAGGCAATTATCCAGGGGCTCACAATGGACCGGCAGGTTAGCAGGATAATTCAAAAGACAGAAATTAGAGTCGACAAGATCTATGGATCAGTTAGTTATGAAGCTGAGAAAAAGAATAGTCTAGGATTTACTTCTAAGTTCTGGCTTGGGCACCTAAGAGAGGAGCCAGAAAAGGGGCAATAGATTTGAGAAGAAAGATGTTCACTTCAGGACACTTTGGATTTTAGGTACCTGAAAATGCCCAAGAGAATTGGCCAGAGAAATGGTTGGAAATGGTCACTCAAAGCTCAGAGGAACCCACTGGTAGGAGGTAAAGGACTAAGAGTCAGCTGTGTACAGAATGAAAGCCAGGGGCAGGGGGCACATGGATGGCTCAGTCAGTGAAACGTCTGCCTTCGGCTCAGGTCATGATCCCAGAGTCCTGGCATCGAGCCCAGGGAGTCTGCTTCTCCCTCTCCCTCTGCCTCTACCCCTGCTCTCTCTCTCTCTCTCTCTCTCAAATAAATAACTAAAATCTTAAAAACAAAATAAAAAAACTGAATGAAAGCCAGGGGGTTGGATGAGAAGGCCCAGAAAGAGTATGTACCATTGGAAAAAGACAAAGGGAGAACCTTGGAAATACTAACAAAATTTTTCCAAGATAATAAGTTTTGTTTGGAGCACTGCTCCTTGGGTAGCAATTCATGATTAATAGTAGTAATATACAGATGACAATCTAAGATTTTTTTCAATATTTCATGCACTGGGGTAACACAAGATCGTGGCTCCAACGATGCAAACCCAAATGGCCTTGTCAATGACAATTATCCCAGATCCCAATATGGGACCTACCTAGAAACCATCAGTTCAATCACCACTGCAGAAATATTTCAGGGAATCCATGAAATCAAATTTATTTTCATGACAAAGCTAAGGCGTTATTTGTCTTTTTCACTCTATTGATATTTGCAATGACATGAAACAACACCCTGGCACCTTAGCAAAACTCAACCAAGTGACAATAATTGTATGGGTAGTTATGGTATTCTTCACCACCATGCCTTCCCATGAAAAAATTAATGCTGCTTTCCCTTAAGAATATCTTTCCTGAAGCAGTAAAAGTATTAGTTTCTTATATCTCAACTCCTGGGTAGAGTTTGTGTGATAAATCGGGAAGTAACCATAAAGAGCTTTTGTACACCAAAGTATACAATGAATGTCTCTAGAAAAAGCATTTGTGAAAAAAGAAAAAGAAACAGCATTTGTGCAATTGTTTACGTTTCAAGGCTGAACAAGCCACTTCTTTTTTTCATAGACCACCATTTTTATTTAAAAGAGCAACTGACAAGGGTGCCTGGCTGTTTGGTCAGTGGAGCATGTGACTCTTGATCTCAGGGTCATGAGTTCAAGCCTCACTTGGGGTATAGAGCTCACTAAAAAAAACATTTTTAATTAATAATGGTAATAATAACAATAAAAGAGCAACTGACAGAAAATTTATGATGATTCAGACCTGGGTATTAAGCAGATATTTTCTCCAAAAAAATGAATGAAATGAACCTGTCACTTCAAGGGAAATACCTAACAGTATTTGCTGCCAATGATAGGATTCAAGGTTAAAGTAAAAATTAGAGTTATGGAAAATTTGTATCCACCACATTCAGTTTCACAGCTTCCCAATGCTTAAAGACTTTTCTGATGATGTCAATGGTGACATTAACCAATGTAATTTTTTAATATATATGATATATTGTGTCGACTTTTACATTTGCATTATTCAGTGAACTAATATTTTCCAAATGGTGAATGATTTTATAAAATCAAAATATGTAAAAGATCAATTCAAAGTACAAGATAGACCAATGGATTTTAATACAATTGAGTACAAAAAGTTCATTGATGGGGGTTTAGATTGCAACTGTTACATTAGCATGTCTTAGGGTTATTATTACTATTTTAAATAGTTTAAAATCTCTCCATTTTAATTTTGAATATGGTAAATATTTTTAAAGATTTTACTTTATTTATGTGACACAGAGAGGCAAGCCAGAGAGCACAAGCAGGGGGAGTGGGAGGGAGAGGGAAAGGGAGAAGCAGGCTCCCCACTGAGCAACGAGCCCACTGCGGGGTTTGATCCCAAGACCCTGGGATCATGACCTGGGCCGAAGGCAGATGCTTAACCAACTGAGCCACCCAGGCTCCCAGAATATGGTAAATATTGATTAGGTATAATCTATGTAAACGAAAGCTCCTTGGAGGCTTCAAAAATTTTTAAGAATTTTTTTAAAGATTTATTCATTTATTTATTAGAGAGAAAGAGAGAGAGCACACACACCTGTGCGTGGAGGGGAGCAGAGAGAGAGGGAAAGAAACTCTTAACAGATTCTGCACTGAGCAAGGAGCCTGATGCCAGGCTCCATCTCACGACCCTGAGATCATGATCTGAGCTGAAACCGAGAGTTGGACGCTTAACTGACTCCACCACCCAGCTACCCCAATTTTTAAGAATTTAAAAGAACTTTGAGACCAAAAAGTTTGTGAAATATTCTCTCAGGGGAAAACAAAACAGGTTTAGAAAAAAAGGCTATTGTCATTGTTCCATTGCCCTCCTTTTTCTTTCTCTCCTCTTCTCTCCTATCTTCTCCTCAAGCCCTGCCTAAATAGTCTTAAGAAATGTCAGTCTAAAAAAAAAAAAAAAGTCAGTCTAATTCTTCTATCCACTGACCATCTTTGTCTACTTCTCCAATTCACCATTCAGTGAGAGGTCATGGTTTTATTGCAGAAGAAACTTTGCATTCTCAAATTGAGAATCTGCCCTTCTTAGGAGCTAGTCTGACTTACGACAACAAAACTATCTTCTCACTCTAATGGATACTCTTTTTTTTTTCACAGTATTTTTAGATTCATTAAAGATTGTGGTCATGTTTCTATGACTCTAGTCCATTCTTATTTTTGAATACCTTATGTTTTATTAGCTAAGCTGTTCAAGCAGAAAGATAATTATTGGGAACTCTCTTAGTCAATAAAATTTCATTAGATCATCTCTATGCACATCTTGAACTTTAATTATTGTGGTTTCATCATGATGTGTAAATACATTAAAATGAGTAAGTTATTCCAATCCTAATCAATGGAAGTAAACAGAAATTTATATCTATGAGCAAAGAATATTCTTAATGAACCATCCACAGGTCTAACTTAGGTTTAATGCTGGTGCAAATGTTTTAACTCAAGAATAACATGCTACAGATATATGTATATGAGTGTTTCCTGTGCTTTCGCCTCTTCATTGAATACATCCTTGAGTTAAATGAATTCCTTCTACCCTAATTATATTACATTGCACTGAAATAATTTCATTTCTAAGACACGTAGCCAGTGTTTTGGGGGCCTAGCAATTTCCATTTCATAGGTACACATAAAAAGCATTCTGACAAGGGCGCCTGGTGGTTCAGTTGGTTGGTCAACTGCCTTAGGCTAGGTCGTGATCCCAGAGTCCCGAGATCGAGTCCCGCATCGGGCTCCCAGCTCCACGGGGAGTCTGCTTCTCCCTCTGACCTTCTCCCTTCTCATGCTCTCTCTCACTCTCTCTCTTTCCTAATAAATAAATTTAAAAAAAATCTTTAAAAAAAAAGCATTCTGACAAATACTGTGGACTGACAAGTGACAGATGACATATATTCCAATACACTTCTAGCAGAGGTTGGAAAGGCAAGAGCTGTATTTCTTAGACTCTTTTGAAGCTAGGGTCTGGGTTGATGGAGGATCCACCAATCAGATGCCATCACGTGGGAACTGCTTCCGGAATGGCGTTAAGTGGGGGTAGAAATACCACCATTTGGGTGCGGATCAGGCTGGATCTGATTGAGGCTGCAGCCGTGTGACTCTGGACTGAGGACCTCAAGCAAGACTCCTGGGTTAACAGATGGCTTCTCAATCACGGCAGCAGAAGCCATACAATTCTGTGGGTGCTTTGGGGTCTCCTGTGGAAGCTCAGCTTCTTTCTTCAGCTCCTTGCCTCCAATGATTCTGTAAGCCCTTTTAATCCTGCAATACATTCCATTCTCCTTCTCCTGGCTAGACTTGATTCTGTGCTCAACAGCAACCAAGCCTTCCATTTAAGACATTTCTCATCAGACACGATACTGTCAGTGAAAATTACCTTCTTCTGCATGTAACAATTACAGTACATGTAGCTGGCATCATTTAATGATTTGATGATACAATAGTCTAATTTCCACCTCAACTTAGAAAATGCAATTATCAGGAGGTGAGAAGTCAACATAGAGATGGGATTGTTTCTTGGCTCAGGGTTTTAGGTATGATTGGTTTACTGGGAGATCTACTAAACCCACCCTTCTCTGATTACAACCCCCAGGCATCCTGAAGGCAAACATACCTTGCATTCATGGAATGCTTTTATAGTTGTAAACATGCATTAACATATATTGCCTCAGTGAAGGTTAACAACAATTGGAAAGCAGAAAGGAAACAAAATGGTCACATCCACATTAAAAATGAAAGAACTGAACCTTCAAGGAAGCTAAGAAATTTGCTTAAGGTGTTGTGGGTAAAAAGTAGAGGCAGGACTAGGACAGGACCCAGGGCATCTGTTTGCTAGTCCAGTGCTCTCTCTTGAGCCCTTCTCTGAAGTATGTATATCCTTAAGTCCCTGTGTATATACCATCGCAGGGACCATAGCTGCTACTGAATATCCATTCCCTTTTCTTCTCTAGAAAGAGAACCCCAGGGGTGCCTGGGTGGCTCCATCAGTTAAGTGTCTGACTCTTGATTCTGGCTCCCATCATGATCTCAGGGTCATGAGACTGATCCCATCATAAGCTCCTCTGTGAGCATGGACCTTGCTTAAGGTTCTCTCTTTCCCTCTCCCTCTGCCCCTCCCCACTCCATGCTCTTAATAAATAAGTAAATAAATAAAATATAGAACCCCAATTTGGTTGTAGGCAACAATATACCTAATTATGAGATTATATTTCCCATTCTCCCTTAAACCTAGGTGAGGCCATGTGAATAAGTTCTGGTCAATGAAATTTAAGCAGAAGTATCAAATGGCTTGCTTACCACGAAGGCTGCTAAGAAGAAGCTAAGTCAGCTGGGAGAACCCTTAGCCTTCTGTATTTCAAAAACTAAACAACACTTAATTTTGTTAGTGTTACCAAGATTCTCCCCTTGGCCGTCTTCTAATGGTATCACTTCCCCTGGACCATCTCATGCACACTCTTCTGTGCACAGTTGACTCCTGGTCCAGTACCTCCCCCCAGGCAGTTCCCCTGAGCTCTGAGCCAGCATTTTCCTACCATTGCCCTGGCACCTTCCCTTCAATGTCTTCATGCACCTCAAATTCAGGCATCTGAAGCTGAACATCTTTCTCCTCGGATCCTTCCCACTACTTAAATGCAGGTGTAATCGTGAGAACTCAATCAGCCATATTGGGTGGAAGACTAGATGTCATTTGCTAAGGTTGAAGTAGCAAAAGAAAAAAAAAGTGGAGTGTGGGTCAATGCCTTTACAGGGATATGCTACTCCTGGACTTCTTACCTATAGACTTTTTTTTTAGATGAAAAAGATAAATATTTATCTTGTTTGAGCTACTGTGATTTAGGGTTTCCAATTATATGCAGCAGATCTTAATCCTAAATGATACACATAATTTTCCCAAATTACTTCTATTTTAAGGTTACGTTCTTTGAAATAAATGCTTTCACCAATGAGCAATTTAAATAAATGCTTTCACCAATGACCATGGCTCAGCATGGAGTGATTATTGCAAGGTAATAGCTGTCCCAAGTTACAGAGCCAACATCTGGATATACTGTTAGATCTATATTATGTTTGGAAGAATAAAAGCTAGATTCTCCTGAATACATCTTTAAGAATGAAGGCTTAAGTTGAGTCAGTGTGTTTTACACATTATCTATCCCCCCTTCATCTGGGCACGGGAGTACTTAACAACATAGGTAAACTTGTACAGAAATTATATGGGTGGTTACTTGGTGTGGTCCATAGAAATACCACAGTTCACCTGGGTTCATATCTGACGCACTGTGTGTAGAAGCACCCTTTGCTATTGACACCTGGGGCCTGGCTCATATCTCCAGCTACTGGCTGGCTGGTCTTCTTTATGTTCAAGATTTCTGACTCAGATCTATTGTACTGAGGATCAGTCATCCTCGCTGAAAGCAAGAAAAGTAAATGAGGTTCTCTTCCCCTTTCATACAATTCTCTGGACTCCATGCTGAGAATTTGGTTTAGAGGCTACCTTTGAACAGATCCCTTCATTCCATATACCTTCATACCAACCTTTCAGGGGTTCTTTTTTTTTTTTTTAAGATTTATTTATTTATTTGAGAAAGAGAGAGAGAGCATGAGTGAGAGGGACACACGGAGAGGGAGTGAGAAACTCATTCAGATTCCATGCTGAGTGTGGAGTCCAAGGGGGGCTTGACTTCACAACTCTGAGATCATGACCTGAGTCAAAATCAAAAGTCAGACATTAAACTGACTGTGTCACCCACGCACCCCCTTTCAGGGGTTCTTAACCTATGTTGTCCCATTCACCCATCTGACAGTCTGGTGGATCCCTTTCAGAAAAATGTTCTTAAGTCTATGAAATTAAATTAATAGGATTGCAAGTACATTGAAATACAGTCATCAACATATTTTGGGGGATTTGGGGTTTTTTTTAATTCCAGTATAGTTAACATACAGTATTATATTAGTGCTCATCACGACAAATGCATTCCTTAAACAAACCTATTTTCTATCAAAAATATCAACCTATTTTTTGAATTCGATATGGTAATATGTGTGCTTCTTTAAAGCATTAAATTTTGAGCATTAAATTTTAAGATGTCACAGATGTCTAATAATCACCGTGACTCTAAAATTGAGAGGAGGATAAATGATATTTTCTGACATCGGTAGCAATTATAGTATAAAAGGAAAATAGCTGATTTCTGTTAGAGACAGAATCACAGGTATCAACAATAGGTGATTCTATTGTGGTTTGTGGCCTACATTCATAAGGGAAGGAAAAACTACATTTCAGCCAGAGATCAGTGAAAATAAGTATGTGGATTTTTTTCCCATCAGGTATATGGACCCCTCAATCCTAAACACAGATGCCCTTGGAGTCTATGAATTCCAAGTTAAGAACCCTGCTTTAAATCATGAAAGAATCCTTGTGATTTCTGCATTCCATTAGAGACCACATGAGAGGTCTGGTTTGTGATATGATTAATGCATGAAAGGATCAGCCCTGCATTTTAGCACCTTTCACAGTTCAAGAACCTTGTGGAAGCCATAATACGTGGATATCTGACTCCAGTCACCGACATTCAGAGAGGCCTGTGTTGTGAAATGTTAATTCCATTGCCAATGACAAATGACATCAGATTGCAATTATAGGCCAATGCATGGATTACAGGAAAAATGAACTACCAGCTAACCCCTTGAGGATCTCTTATTGGAAGACTGAGACCCAGGAAATTGGCTATGCATTTATTCTGTACAGATTATATTTTGGCCAATCTGCAGATAAAAGACCTCAGTCTCAAAGGCCTTATTTGGGACATCCTTCTGAACACTAAAATCAAATATGCAACTAAGAAGAATAGTAAAAATCAAATTCCTCTGAAAATTGACCATAAACATTAAGCCTTAAACTCTCCCCAAAATCCAATTTAGTGAAAGAAATTTTTACAATAAAGTGGTGTTTGACAAGAACAATTTAAGGAAATAGTTCTGGTGTCTTTGTCTATGATTAAGGAGATATACACAAGTAAAATAAGATGATGTGTTCATCACAAATAATACGTTTTGCAATTTTTTCAAAACCATAGATTTTAAAAGGCAGCCTCAGTGTTCATAAAAATGGACTGGAACCCAGCCCTGAAGTAATTTCTGAAGCCTATATTCAAATCAGTTCAGTGGAATTAAGGAAAAATCAAGAGAAAATATTTCTGATTTAAAAGATACTTTTTGAGAGAGAGAGAGAGAGAGCACGTGTGCGTGTACGCGCGCACATGCGCATGCATTCATTAGCTCTGGGGAGGGATAGAGGGAGAGGGAGAAAGAAAATCTCAAGAGGGCTCCACGCCTTGTGTGGAAAGCATCATGGGGCTCAATCTCATAACCTTGGAATCATGACCTGAGCTGAAATCAAGAGTCAGACATTTCACTGGCTCAACCTACCCAGGCACCCCTCATTTAAAAGATAATTTTAAGTGAAGCAAACTTGAGAGTAAAAATTCCTTTTTAACAAAATGATGCTTCTGTGGAGAAAATTTTTTATTAGAAATTTCTTAATGGATGCAGAAAGCATACAGAAAATTTATAAACACTTCGTGGCAATGCTAAACTCACAGATGCACCATACAGTACGAGATTTAGAGTCAGAGAAAGCTATTTTATATTTTTGCTCTGTGATATATTTAAAGATGAGAGCTTGGGCAACTTATTTAGCCTTTCTGATCTTCAATTTCCTCATCTACGGGAGTAACAGTTGTACCTGTCTGGGCAGTTGTAAGAATTAAGTAAAGAAATAAATGTAAAACATCTAGAACAGTGCCTAGAATATACTAAGCAATATTTTATCATCAAAAAAATTCTTCTGAGGATTAAATGTGTTCTTGCACAGTTGTCTGATACATACTTAATACTCAATAAGTGAGGGGCACCTGGGTGGCTCAGTGGGTTAAAGCCTCTGCCTTCAGCTCAGGTCATGATCTCAGGGTCCTGGGATCGAGCCCCGCGTCGGGCTCTCTGCTCAGCAGGGAGCCTGCTTCCTTCTCTCTCTGCCTGATTCTCTGCCTACTTGTGATCTCTCTCTCTGTCAAATAAATAAATAAAATCTTAAAAAAAAAATACTCAATAAGTGATAGTTTGTATCAGAAAAAGAAGTAAAAGTTTTAAAATCAGCATTTAATAATATTGGGATTAGTGTGGGCATTAGCGTTCGTGGGGTATGGTTATTAGTATTGCAATTGGTATTGATTTGGATAGCAAGAGTGTTATCAGTATATAGTGTGACATAATCCAGGAATTCATGACAGGATGAGGGGCCCCTCCTCAAGGTGCCATTGCACTGTGGAACCCCCTTCTTGCCTTGTCTCAAAAAAGATCACAACTGGGACCCACTGTCTTTCTTTGGGCCTATCGTAGAAATGGATTCCAAACCAACAATTCCATGGCTACGTACAGTGACCAGCCAGAGACTCAGTGCCACTATCTTTGGGTTCCGGGCAATAGGGCCATGCAATACTAATAGGACAGCTCCCTCTCTCAGTAATATCCAACGAAGAACTCACCATATCTGCAACAGATACTGCCTTTGGCCTCCGCAGCCACCAGCCCAGCTCTGAAAAGGCCTGCTATTTCTGGGCTCAAGCTGGGTCTATTAAGAAAATATTCAATAGCCTATGGGTGTCTGGGTGCCTCAGTCAGTTAAGCGTCTGCCTTTGGTTCAGATCATGGATCTCAGGGCCCTGGGATCAAGTCCCCGCAGGGAACGTGCTTTTCCCCTGCCCCTGCCACTCCTCCCACTTCTGCTCTCTTTCTGTCTCTCAAATAAATAAGTAAAACCTTTTCTTTTTTTAAAGAAAATATTGAATAGTCCAATGATTTATTAATTTGTTAGTGGTGGAAAAACTTTCCATAAAATCCCATTGTCCAAAATATCTAGAAATAACATCTTGAACTTATCTACACTCCTTGGAAACAGAAATTACCATAGAACCATCTATAAATCACCAACCAGCTATTACAAGGCCATGAGAAGCATCCTAGTTTCCATGTTCACCTCAGAAATTCTGAGCTATCTCTCATGGGGTGAAAGAACAGTGCCCATTTAAACAATGATGTCAGTCACCATTAACTAAGTGCCTACTATATGCCAACTATATGCCAACTAAGTGCCTACTGTATGCCTACTATATTTCATAAAATATCCCTATTTCTCATAGCAATCCTATGAAGAAGTCATTATTATCTCCAATTTGTGAGCAAAGAAACAAAGTCCCAGTTTTTCTGTAATTTGTGCCAGTTCACAAGGTTACTAGGTCAACAAGCTAAGATTGAAACCCAGCTCCAAAACCTTCTCTCTCCTCCACTTAAAGTTAGACTTGCCAAGGTTGATAGGAAGAGCCGTCACCATCCAGGGGGAAATCTCTCTTCAAACTCCAGGGTCAGCTGAGCAAGAGCGACAATGCTGAGCTAGCACATTAGGGCCGTCAACAGAGAAAAAGGGGAATAAAGCAAGAACAGTTAAAATGTCAGCCTGAGTGACCAGAACAAAACGAGAACAAGGCAAGCAGGACAGTAATAGTAGTGGTGGGAAAGCCACAGAGGTCACCAGGCCCAAGGAATGCAACTCAGAGAAGGACCAGAATGTACAGTTATCCTGAATGCCAGCCTCGGTCCTCCCCATGCCCCACTTAGACACACACACACTGACTGTGTGACCTGAATAAAGAAGGCAGACCTATCAATGAGCAGGAGTCTACTTTAGTTAGACTAAAGTAGCGAGGGACAAGGGAAATGTCACGAGGTGACAGAGCCAGCCAAGCTGCACCTAGACCCAGAGAGAAAATAACTTCTTACACTTTTTTTTTTTTAAAGATTTTTTTTTTTATTTCTTTATTTATTAGGAAAGAGAGAGAGTGAGAGAGAGCATGAGAAGGGAGAAGGTCAGAGTGAGAAGCGGACTCCCCATGGAGATGGGAGCCCGATGTGGGACTCGATCCCGGGACTCCGGGATCATGACCCGAGCCGAAGGCAGTCGCTCAACCAACTGCGCCACCCAGGCGCCCCACTTCTTACACTTTTTAAGAAATATACTCATCCAGGGGCCCCTGGGTGGCTCAATTGATTAAGCGTCCAACTCTTTGTTTCCCACCCAGGTCATGATCTCAGGGTCAGGGGATGGACCCCCGCATAGGGCTCTGCACTCAGTGGGGAGTCTGCTTGAGATTCTCCCTCTCCCTCTCACTCTGCCCTTTCCCCCACTCTTGCTCTAAATAAATAAATAAATAAATAAATAAATAAAATCTTTTTAAAAAGAAAGAAAGAAAGATACTCACCCAAATGTTGTCCTAGGCCTGTCTCTGCAAAGAACTTTGTACCAGTCATCCCTGAGTAAGCAATTCCCCAACCTACTCCACCAGTCCCCAGGTATAAGGTGCATCAGGGAAAGGATCAGATTTAAATATCTTTTTTTTTTTTCTTTTTTTCGAGGTAGAGTAGGGAGAGACAGCAGCAAGGGAAAAGGAGGTCTTTGGCGATTTTGTGGTGAACATGAACTTTATCTCTAGAACCTCACCTCCTTCTCTGCATTTGCACCTCCCAATCTCTTGGCACATTTACTCTTTCATCCCTGCTATCTAGCTTATGAAAGTTCTCCTGTCAAGGACCCCCAATAAAGGTTTCTTCTCCCCTAAAACTCCCACCCCTCAAAATGTATCTCTTTATTCTCCTCTTCCCTCCCTTCCCCGCTCTCTTTAGAACTCTCTTTCCTTCAATTTAAGTATTAGAGAAGCAATCTAATTAAACTCATCAATTCTAAGTATAAATGAAAGATCTCCTACTTCAGGGAACCCTCTAGATGAATATCTAATAGGAACCATGTGAGCTCTGTGGAGAAAATATCTCACAACTGAGAGCCTTTTCCTCAAGCACATCTTTTTTTTTTTTTTTTAAGATTTATTTATTTATTTGAGAGAGAGAGCGTGCACGGGCACACACACACACACACACACACACACACACACATACATGTGGGGGAGGGGCAGAGGGAGAGACTCCCAAGCAAACTCCCTGCTAAGCAGGGAGCCAGATTCTTGGCTCAACTCTGCTATCCATGAGGTCACAACCCTTGAGATTACGACCCTAGCCGAAACCAAGAGCCAGACGTTCAATTGACTGAGCCACCCAGGCATACCCTCTAGCACATCTTTGAGGGAAGGGGCAGAAAAACAGAGGTCTCGGTGGCTCCTCTTGGGAGTAGAAAGAAATTAGAAAAACCTTGGGTTCTCTCCAGTGACCAGAGGGTAATTATGTAGCCAAACTAGGTTTGGCTGGGTTGGGGGGTGCTCCATGACCCAGGTGTTCTTGGAGGTCCTTGAGCATATCAGTGTATTGACTACAAAGTACTGGGAATCAGAACTCTGTGATAACAGCAAACAGGCCAATTTTGCTAAAAGCAAAGCTATTCCAACACTCTTCTGTGGAAGTTGTCTCTGGGACTATATACTAAGAACTGGATTCTGGAGTAGGTGAAATGTCCAGATCCAAGCAACAGACTGATGGAGAAGGAGAAGGAGCTACCAGCTGATTCCTCCCTCGGTGGGGAAGGAGGTGAGCCCTTGCCCCTCCTCCCAAGAGAAGAATTCAAGGGAACCTCTTGTCCCTCCTACTTTCAAAACCACTTCTCTGTTCCCTACCTTTCGCTAGAAAAACACAGCTATAAAGCCTCTTGAGTAACAGATTCAAGAGCTTTCAAAAGGCCCTAAGAGCAATTTCTTGCTCTTCTTCATTTTAGTTTTCCCTTTCTTGGCTTGGCTGTACAAAATAATTATAATGACACATTAAAATGAACTACTTACCATTTATGCCTTGTTATCATGCAGCACAATAATTATTATGGATATCATTAAATATATGTCTAACTTCATTATAGGTGTTATTTGATTGGAATCCTAAACTCTTCCCAGATGCTCATATTTCATACTTTATTGCTCAAGTATTATGATCATTCACTCACAACTTTAAAAATATTAGGAGAACCATTAATTAAGAGGCCAGGTTTTAGTCCCTACTCTGATTATAATTAGCTGTGTGATTTTGGACAACTCCCTTAGTCTCTTTAGGTCTCAGTTTCCTCATATATCAAATGAAGTAATTGAACTAGAAAGCTCTCTAATTTACCATCCATCTCTAAAAGTCTGAAATGTTGTGATTATAATAATATTGAATATCCTTTAACATTATTAAGGAGACTTTTTAGAACCTTATACGACCTCAAACATTTTTTAAAGAAGCTACTTATGTTATGATATCCTGACATTCACTGAGCATCTTATCTGTCCTAGGCACTAACCCAGGCATTTCCTGAAAAGGGGCTCATTTAATCTTCTTAACAAACCTGTTAGGTATATGCTATTGCCCTGATTTTAGAGGTAAGAAGCCTGAAGCTCAGTCTCCCAAAGTCAGCAGAGCTAGAATTCACATAACTGGGCTCTACAAGACTCCAAAATCTGTGTTCTTCAAACCGTATTGTGATGTCTCCAAAATAATTTTGCATAATGTAAATGGAGTAAGAGATTGGTTTGCATTAGTCCCAAATTTGAAATACATTTTGGAATTTGCATGTATGTATTTTTCCTCTCCCCACCTTACCCCCTTGCCTCCTTCTCCTTCTTCTTCAGCCAAATTTCCCTATAAATTGACTTTTTATCATCTGTTTCTTTCTCATAAAATAAAAATTTAGAATGGCTACAAGTGGGCCTATTACCAGAATTAATTGGTTGTTGGAATACCTGATAAATTCAAATTTACTGACTTACGCTAAAAGTCGAAAATCATACAGAAAATGTCCTATAATGATTTATAATCTATGTGCAGAGAGAGAATTCTGTGCAGTGAGGTGCATAGGCTTTGGAACTAACTAGATAAAGTTCAAATCCTAGCTCTGCTAAGCAAAAGTCTCGTAACTTGAGGTTGATTACTAACCTCCACAGGTTATGAGTTTACTCATCTGTTAAATAGATGCAGTAATGCCTGACTCCCAGAGTGATAGTAAGGACTGAAGGTGTTAATGTAAGTGAAAGTAGTTACAACAGTAAGAACGAGTTGCTTGTAAAGGACCAGGTACTGTGCTAAGTATTTTGTGGTATTATCTCATTAATCCTCACAACTATGTATGAACTGGGTCCTGTCATCCCCATTTTATAGGTGACAAAACTGATATGGCAAGATTAAAGAGCTTGCCCAACTCATGCAGGTGGAGAATGGCAGGGCTCGGATTTCAAACAAAGAAGTCCATCTTCAGGACCTAGACTCAAAGTAAGGAGCCAGACAGAGAGGAGAAACTCAGTAAAGATGTATTTCTCTCACCCCAGTAAATGTTTAAAGAGATTTATAGTAAGAAACTGGTCAATACATTATTTGATGGAATGAATTTAATTTCTAGCCTTAAAAGTCCTAGATTTTGTAGAGAATATTGTATCTGACTGTTAGAAAGTATAGAGTGACCTACTTCAAGCAAAGCAGCTTTAAATAAGGTCTGTTTTAAATAGCACGCCCTAGAGTATTCACCACAAAAATTGCCAACCATTTATCAAGTGAGCTACCAGTGTGTGTGAGTGTGTGTGTGTGTGTGTGTGTGTGTGTGTGAGAGAGAGAGAGAGAGAGAAAGACAAAGAGAGAAAGAGAGAGAAAGGGCATCTCACCCACTGATTCGTTCTTCTGACATTTGGTAAGTAGACTTTTGCCTTTGTTTTTGATACCAAATGATTTCATCTGAACTTGATCCTTGAGCTTGAACACAATATGAATCAAGATTAGTCACACTTTAGGGGAAAATATTTAGGCATCTGAGACTCTTATTAGACTTCTAATTTTTTGTTACTTGATTTTTACCAAATGATACAAAGCCTACAAAGGAAAAAAAGAAAGAGGGAAGGAAGGAAGGAAGGAAGGAAGGAAGGAAGGAAGGAAGGAAGGAAGGAATGACAGAACCTCAAGCCACAGCAAAAGGGTATAGCCACAAACACTGAAGTCAATAGGAGAATATTTCAAAAATTAATTAAAAAGATAAATAAACTAAATGTACATCAAGTACTTCAAAGATAACAATAAATGGAACACCCTACAGAGACAAGAACACAACTGTTCATGTGTTTATTATATACACAAAAATTCAGGTATATATTCTGTAGCTCTGGTGATGAATGCACCTAGTCCTGCAGATGTGAAAAGAAGTAGGTGGTTTCATTGGAAATAAAATGTATTCCTTAGTAGGAAGTACTAATTGGGAAGAGAGTCTGCGAGCTTGGGGATGTAGGCAACAGACAAGCAATGTGACATGATGTCATATGGAGCAGGGCAGAGATACCCCTTCTGGTTAGAAATCAACAGTTCCGGGCTCTGTTTCAGCTCTGCTATGTAAGTTACTATGTGGTTTACAGTAAATTATGTAAACTCTTTGAATGCATTAAAAATGATGGTACGACCACAATTAGGCTACATAGTGCATTTGAAACTCTTAATTTAGAAACGCAGTTTGAATGAAATATCAGTAACATGTCTTCCCATTTCTATTTGACGTTGTTTTCAATGCACTTAAGGTGAGTTGAGGCTAAACATGCATATTTCAAATATGATGGTTTGCTCCGCGTTTGAAGTGAATAAGGAGAGATGTAGATAGAACATCTTTGCTAATGGGTCTCTTCTCTTGGGGTTTTCCTTCATGTTCTAGAAAAAAAAAATGCGTGTAAAATTGTGGACATGTAAAGTCTGTTGGATGGAGGGGGAGTGTTAAGCCAGAACGAATGAAAGTTCCAGCAAATTACACAGCCCACATCCTTAATTTTGTTTCCTAGACTGACGCTAGATATGAAAAAATTGAAATGCTAATTACAGTGGGATTCAACAGCAGGGAGGAGGAGAAAGCAACCGAACTGATCACAATTTTATTTTCATTTAAATCAGTTTGTTAATTGGGTTAGAATTCTCCTGCTGAAAGAAGGAGAAGGAGGAGGACCATAGATTAGTTTATTTTTAGCTTGTTGCTACAAAATTCTCCAGTGCTTCTTTCAGCTGGGAGTCAAAAGAGGAGTAAATGTGTTTTAAGGTAACAAAAGTTTTAAGTTTCTTTTCCACTGGCAGCTTCCTTCTCAGGAACCTGGAGTTTGATGTGAGGGCATCAGACCTGTATCGTGCTCCTTGTTCTGCTCCCAAGCCTCTTGCCCACGTGGAAGATTTACCTTCCCCAGTTTTAATATGTTGCAGTTGAGCTCTTTATAATTTTACAACATAAACCACGGCCTCGTATATATTAATTTCAAACTATTTATGGCTCACTGTTTTTTTCTTCCATGAATAATGCATATGAGAATAAAACATATGGAATCAGCCTTTTCTTTCTCCACCAGCAAAAACAAAAATAAAAATGAAAAACACCTACACCAGTCTTTGCTGAATACCTTTCCATCCAGAAGAAATCAGACAGCTAAGAAGTCGTTGGTGATCTATCCCCCAAGACTTTAATTCTTACATTTCTCCTAAGACCCATCTCCTTGTCTGCCTTGTGTTCTTATTATTCTACTTGTCTTCATTCTCCTTTGTGAAGTCTTGAATTTCTGGAGAGCATCATCCTTGGTTATTCATTTTTTCTTACTCTCCAGGACCAACCTAGATACCTGGCAGACAATATAAACTCAACATATTTTGCTATCATTTTTTCTTTTTACAGAAGGAATTACCCTACTATGTAGATAAGGAAATAGAGAAAGAGCAAGCCTTGCCCCAAAGTCTCAGAGTTGGCTTTGTGGTCTTTGTCATTCTATTAAATGGGCCAGTGAACTGATCCCCATCACTAAGTTATTGTATCAGAGAACTTTAAGTGGAAGTTCCCAGGTTTGCCTGGCTACACTCACATGACTTCAGGCCATTCGCTGTCAGCCACAAATCTCACAGGCTTTGAGGTCACTAAAAGCTTGATCTCTGTTTTTCACTGGCACGATCGGCACAGGGACGTTCAAGTCTGTTTACTCAGATTTGCCTCAAAGCACAACGTTGTCAGTTGTCATACCGTGGATGGGGCTGGGCAGCTCTAACCAGTATTTGGTGGATGGCTTCCCAAAATGGCCAGGTAATACAGGAAATGGCCGGTGACTCACTTCTAGCGGCCCACATTCTGAGTCATTCTCCACCAAATTCCTCAAGGGAGTGCGAAGAAAGAGACCAAACTGGAGCATCCCAACCCCAGGGAATTGTGAAATAAGCCAGTTTGGGCTTTTCTTTCATGTCCTTCTCTCCTCTGTGCTGCTTCCCTGGCCCCACTTGCCCCTTAGGGGGCCAGGCCTGGTCACTACCATTCTTGTCTTCCCTGCACTCCGACTTTCTCCCTCCTGATTCTTCAGGATCGGGTGTTCATCTCAGAAAAAAGAGTTCTTACTCTTGGTCAAGGCAGTCTCTTCCTTGCCAAGAAATATGTTTTCATTTTGTGACAGCCTATAGAAATTAACGCCCTTGCTTTCATTCTTTAATCCAAGGACGGCACATGAATTTCATGTCATGTGTTAAAGGCAGCTGATTGGTGGAGCCTGGGAGGCTGGGCTGATAGGGATGCCGGAGCCATGCCCCGGCTCAGTGCTGACGGGGGCTGTGCTGGAGAGCAGCTGCTCTGGGCATTGGCATGTCTGCTGTGTGCTCATCATCCCTGACCTCAGAGGAAGTGTTCCCAATGGTAGGAATCTCCAGAGAGGCAGGACGAGAGGAACGACAGCCGACACCTGTGACTGATACAATTAAGTAGATCAGACGCTAGGGCATTCTGCAAATTATCTGACTCAAGAAGCTTCAGACTTTATCATCGGCAAGGTCCGTTTCAGCCAGAAACATCATCCAGCAAATACAATGTTTTATGAGTTTTTAACTCATTTTTATAATGGAAAGTACTGTTCCACTTGTATATAGTTTTTATTGTTTTGTTCAATAGTAAAGTGTGAGGGGTGCCTGGGTGGCTCAGTCATTAAGCAGCTGCCTTTCGCTCAGGTCATGATCCTGGGATCCTGGAATCGAGCCCCGCATCGGGCTCCCTGCTCCACCGGAAGCCTGCTTCTCCCTCTCCCACTCCCCTCCTTGTGTTCCCTCTCTCGCTGTGTGTCTCTCTGTCAAATAAAGAAATAAAATCTTAAAAAAAAAAAAGGAAAGTGTGAAAATCTACCTTTTGGTTCTAGTTATAAATTGATTACTTACTGTCTTTTTTTCTCTGTAGAGTTCCAACTGAACACATTATTTTTAATATCTCTTTCTTTTTTCTTTTTTTTTAAGATTTTATTTATTTATTTAACAGAGAGAGAGAGAGAGAGAGCATGCACACAAGCAGGGGAGCTGCAGAGGGAGAGGGAGAAGCAAGCTCCACTGAGCAAGGAGCCCAACATGAACCTCAATCCCAGGACCCTGGGACCATGATCTGAGCTGAAGGCAGATGCCTAACCAACTGAGCCACCCAGGCACACCAATCTCTCTCTCTATAAACAATGTTATCTAATGTTATTGCCTAGCTACCACATACCACAGCGCTGAAAATACCAAAAGAGTTGAAAAGTAACCTTGATTTACCATGTATTCAGAGAAATATGAAATATTTGAGAAACGAATGAATTTTCATCTCTACCTTACAGGTCTGATGGGCTTCCAAGCAAGTACAGGACTCATTACTTGCATTTGATTTCTATTTAATTTGCAGAGGGGCTGGAGTCACCTCTGACAATGGCAAAGATGCAGCTGCCACCACCAAAGTTCTTGTGGGGACCCCTAAAACTGTTGCACTTGCCATTGAAGAGGAGTCTGCTTCAGGGGCACCTGGTTGGTTCAATTGGTAGGGCATGCAACTCTTGCTCTTAGAGTTATAGGTTTGAGCCCCATGTTGGATGTAGAGATTACTTAAAAGTAAAATCTTCAAAAAAAAAAATAAATAAAAGGAGGGGACTGCTTCAAAGCCTGTTCCTCTGGACCCTACCAAAGTGATCGTTGCCCATGGATCAAAGCCATTACCAGCAGCCAGGAGCTCTTCACCTTCACCATCACAACTACCACATAGACACCGGGTCAGCTGAGATGCCACCGATGCAGCCTCTAGAGTAGTGAGGCCAGCCCAAGAAAACCTGGAAAGTGGAAAAATGTGTCTTCTGTGCTAATGTTTCACCGTCATCCAAGAAAGACTCCAAGCCTTGACAGGGTGGATACCATGACTTTCTTACTCATTTTTCCATCCCTAATATCTAGCAGAGTTTGGGGTATCTAAGTGGTACTCAAGAAATCATTGTTGAATGTGTAGATGATGGTTGGAAGGATGGATGGATGGATAGGCGGACAGAAGGATGAGTGGACGGATGGATGGATGGATACATGAATGAATGTTGTTCCCTCAGGTGCCTTATGTTAACATGTTGATGTGAAACAAACAACAAACCCCCAGATGGCTGCAGTCAGGGGAAACATATGATAGTTTGACACAGGAAATAACTATCAAGCAAATGATTTTTTTAAATTTTTTTTTAGTAACAGGAGAAGGCTTTTTGATGCAGCACTCAACCTGAAAGTTGTTTTCTTCCTGTCAGGGTTAGGGCAGTATGACACATTGAAGAGAAAAAAAGAAATTACTGGGTTTTAGCAGATAGCCGTAGAAATCAGCACTGGAGAATTTTCCTTGGAGAATGGTTTTTTACACTCCAGGAAAGCTTCAATAGTCTACACCATAGAGAATAGGAATAGGATTCGCTAGAGCTCTTTAAATACAGTTCATAAAGACACCCAACCTAAAGTCTCAGGGCAGAACACTCTTAAACTCCACTGCTCATACATGACTTATCAAACCTGATAATAGAAAGTCATCACTCTACAGTGGATCAGTGGGGCGATAGGATGGGACTGGGCATAAAACATTATGAAACCCCAGAAGAGGCTCAGCAAATGGTGTTGGACTAAGAGATTTCTTCTTTCTTAATTATTTTTAGCTATGGTTTTACAGGTGGTAACTCAGTCAGATGACTGAGTATAGGACACAAACAGCTTTATTGAGGTATAATTTACATACCATAAAATTCACCTATTAGCAAGTATACATGCCAATGATTTTTATAAGTTCATGCTGTTGTACGAACATTGCTACAATCTAATTTTAGAACATTACTATCACCCTCAAAATTCCTGTCGTCGCTGCTTGCTGTCAATGGTCACTCCCATGCCTAGCCCAGGTAATTACTATTCTGTTTCTCTGTCTTTGTAGATTTGCCATTTTCAGAAATTTCATATAAATAGGGTCATGCAAAATATAGTCTTATGTGTTTGTCTTCCTCCACTTTGCATGATGTTTTTCAGGTTCAGCTATGTTGTCCATAGATTGATAATCTGGGTGTAGGGGTTGATCTCTGGTTAGTATTTGTGGTACAGTACCACACTTTGTGTAATGGGCATTTGGATTTTTTCCATTTTTAGCTATTTTAAATAATGGTTCTATGAACATTTTTATACAAGTCTTTCTGTGAACATATATTATTTACTTCTCTTGGGGTATATACCTAAGGAAAGAATTGCTGGGTCATACACTAAATTTATGTTCTACTTTTTAAGATGTTGCCAAACATTTTGCCAGAGTGGATGTGCCATTTTACATTCTCACCGGCAATGTGCAGGTGCTCCCGTTTCCCCATATCTCTCATACTTGATAAATCGGTACTTTGAATCAGTCGTTCTAGGAAGTTTATAATGGAATTTCACTGTGATTTTTAATTTGCATTTCCCAAACCAAGGATATTGAGCATCCTTTCTTGTTTTTATTAGCCATTCATATAGCTTCCTGGTGAAATGTCTTTCAAATCTGACTGCTTTTTAATTAGGTAGTTTATCTTACTATTATTGAATTGTAATTTTTTTTTTCTGGACACAAGTCCTACATCAGATATATGATTTACAAATATTTTCTCCTACTCTGTGGCTTATCTGTTTATGCTCTTAATGGCACCTTTTGAAGAGCAAACTTTTAAAATTTTCATGGTGTCTAATTTATCAACTTTTTTCCATTTTTTTGAAAATTTATCAATTTTTATGGACTGTGCTTCTGATGTTGCAGCCATATTTTTTGTTTTTACCTCCCTTGTTTTACTTCTTCTCTTAATGTTTTTATATCCATATATTTTTTAATTTGTTGCATCTGTATTTGTGCCTAAGTTAAACTAAATAGGTATTTTATAACAAAGTCTTTATCTGATGGCACTCCTCTTTCTTTCATAAAATTACAAACAAAAAAGAGCTCCACTGGGCATTTTTAAAGTGAGGTGGACCATTTGACAATTTCAATAAATATTATGATGCCTCACAAGCCAGAAAATAATAGTAATTTATCAAGGGCTTACTGTGTGCCAGGCATTGTTTTAAGCATTTTGCTGATATTAACTCATTGAATCCTAATGGTCTTGTGTAGTAAGTACTGTTATTATCACCACTCCAGAGGGAAGCAAACAGACATAGAGAATACTTACTTAAGTTGCCAAGGAAGTGGCAGAGCTGGGATTTGGCTCAGGCAATCTATCCCCAAAGTCTGAACTCCCAACTGCTATGCTATACTGCCTATAAGCAACTTCCCCTATAGAATGACTCCCCATGTAATATTTCTTTCTGTGGGGACATGTGGAAGGTCTAATATGGTGTCGCCCCCGCGCCTCCTCTCTGCCCACGGGGAGGGCTCCTGTTTCTGTTGCCTGAATTTCCCACTGCACCAATCCCTTCCCCTCCCCCTGCTCAGCCATTGCTGAGTAAGCCTACTGCCAAGGATAACCTAAGCCAAGCACATCCTAGTCTCACTCTCACTTGAGGCTTAAGAAATACTGGAACCAGGAGTTGCATCAAATCACTGGATTTCTATAGGCTGGGACCTTCACCAACTGCCACTGAAATCCCAGGACGTGCCTTGACTCCTCCCTTCCTATTCTTTAATTCCATAGTTCCCTGAGGTACCTCTGTATTCTTCTCATACTTTCCCTTTCTGCTCAAAGAAGTTCAGGTTCTATCTGTTACTTGCAACCAACAGACTGTCACTACCGCAGGCAGCCATGTCCGTCCAGGGTCCTCACCCTGCCGGCCTCACTACGTGGGTTTCAAGACCTCTGCCCAAACCTGCTGGCCTCACTGAGCCCTCACTGAGCACTAGTGACATTGTCAAGTGTGTCTTCGCTGAGGCTGTGATCATTTTTCCAGGCTTTTCAGAAGACAACCGGCTTAGCTGACAAGCTAAAGAGTGCTAATGAGAGAGAGAGAGAGAGAGAGCGCGCGCTAAAAGAAACCCAGTCTCTCCTTCCTACTCCCAAGTAGCCTGTGGGTACTGTCACAGGGCATCTCTGAAGACAAGCACACTTCTGTTTTCCAAACCAGGTGGCTTTAATAGTAGCCACTTCGGGTCAGAAAAGAGGAGAAGGAATACTTCTGGGCAATAGGGGCTTTCTTGTGACCCCTCCATTTGCTTTCCCTGGGCAGCAGCTTCTTCCCTCTTAGCAAAGGGCGGGCTGGAGAGCAAAGAGCCGCCATGACATTTCACCAGTGATAGCCGTAGTTCCCGGGGGGTGACTTCAGAACCTGCAGCAGCTCCCAAACTGACCTTAGCCCTTGGGACAGTAACAAATGGCAAGACGTTGTAGTTTTGGGCATGTGGTTTGAGATAAAGAGCATGGACATTGGAGCCAAATCCACCTGCATTGAAATTATAGCTCACTGCGCGTGCGCGCGCACACACGCGCGCGCGCGCGCACACACACACACACACACACACACACACACACACACACACAGAGGCAAGAATCTGTTTCCTAATCTTTAAAATACAGTTGAAGATGCGCCTGGGTGGCTCAGTCATTAAGCATGTGCCTTCAGTTCAGTCATGGTCCTGGGGTCCTGGGATCGAGCTCCGCATCCAGCTTCCTGCTCAGCCAAGAGCCTGCTTCTCCCTCTCCCACTCCCCCTGCTTGTGCTCCCGTTCTCGCTGTCTCTCTCTCTCTAATAAATAAAATCTTTTTTAAAAAATTAAAAAATAAAATAAAATACAATTGAGGACAGTGACAACGCTGTTGGGTCAAGGATTGATTTGTGTCAATCCTGGCACACCGTCTCCCCCATGTTATTCAGGTTTACCCTTTTCAAAAGCAGCAACCCCACAGCTCTTTCTGTCGTTTCTCTCTGTCTCTCTGTCTCTCTCTCTCTCACACACATACACACTCACACACACACACACACAACAATTCATGAAAGGATCATAACTCTGAGTGTAAAATTGAAACCTTTCACAATTATCCTTCTGTAATTAGTCGAGTGAGTAGATGTACACCCACCACCAGCTTTCTAGAAAGACATTCTAGGCCAGACAAAATGTTCCTGTACTTGCAACTTGGAGAGTATCTCCTCGATTCTGCCACAAATGTTACCAAACAATTTAAAAAACTAGCTAAAATTTCAGAATATTCGAAAATCAATATTATTTTCCTTGCTACTTATTTTTGACCCATTGAAAGTGGCTGAAAATTGGACTTCCCGAGCATGAAGGGGTACTTTGATGATGATTCCAGTATCTTTGCTCTTTCCACCAACTTTCACATTGGAGCTTCATCCCTTCCATCAGACTCTCTAGATCAGCTACATTTGTCGCTGATGTGAGTAGTGACATCACACCCCCACCCTACCCCCACCCCTGCCGCCAAATCACGTAATTCAGACATCTCAATCTGGAGGAAATTCCTCAAAACGCATCAGAAAATCAGCCAATATATGTAAATAAATGATAATAAAATCATAGTGGCTAACATTTATTAAGTACTGGCTATGTGCAAGGCGAGGTGCAAAGGATTTTAAATAGATTGTTTTATTTAATCCTCAGAAGTCTGTAAGGTATGTACCATTCTTATTCCAATTTTTAGGTGAAAAAACTCAAACTTAGGGTGTGGAAATAGTGTAAGTTCTCACAGCTAATGAGGTACTGAGTCAGAATTTAAACCCAGGCTTTCTGACTCAGAGCCCATGTACTTCACCAAGATGTTTTTGTACTGGGGTGAAATATACATAACCCCAAATTCACAGATTTAAACACCTTTAAGTGTACAGTTTTGTGGCATTAAGTACATTTACATTGTTCTGCAGGCATCACCACCACACATTTCCAAAACATTTTCTTCTCACACTGAAACTTTGTACCCATTCAACCCTACCTCCCCCTTACGTCCCAGCCCCTGGCAACTATCATGCTACTTTCTGCCTCTTTGAATTTGACTACTCTAGGGACCTCATATAAGTGAAATCCTATAATAGTTCTCCTTTTGTGGCTGGCTTATTTCACTTAGTATACCATCTTCAAGATTCATTCCATGTTGTGGCAAGTGTCAGAATTGCCTTCCTTTCTAAGGTTAAGTAATATTCCATTGCATGTATATACTACATTTTGTTTATCCATTCTTCCATTGATGGACACTTGGTTTGCTTTCATCTTGGCTATTGTGAATAATGCTACTGTGAACATGAGTATAATAAATATCTGTTCTAATCCCTGCTTTGAATTCTTTGGGGAATATACCCAATGACCAAGATATTTTACTTTTCTTCTCTTTGCTATTGGCCACTTATTCTTTGCTTTTGTTTGTTTGTTTTGCAGATGTTTCCATTTATGAAGCAATTATCAATGTGTAATTATCTAGACAGATTCTTGTGCCATCTTAAGCAGGAGGAAGCTGGGCTGACTCACATCTTTGGTAAATGTAGGCACATTCAGGCAGGCTGGTGAAGCAGACAGAATTTTTCAGGCCAAATATATTTTAAATATAATTTCCCTTCCTTGGCTACCATGATCTTTTGACATGCTTTCCTAGGCATTAAGGACATGACGAGCTGCTGAAGAATTTAGATAGAGACAGTTAGGAAAGGGATTCTAGTGAAAAAAAAACCGTGGTTCTGAGGTCTACTGAGAAGCAGGAAGGAAATGTATAAGCACATTGGTGATGTTCAAGTCTGTCTTTAAAAAGGCAAAGGATAAAAAAAAAAGGCAAAGGATATAATTTAAAAAGAAATAAGAAATGGACAGGATCAGTTAGAGTGAGACACTGAGAAATACACGCCCTTAGAAGGCTGCTTCTGCCACTGTTAAACTTCTTTCAGATTTGAACCCATTCTTATCATAATCCCACTAAATAATTATTTTCTCAATATATTTACCTGAAGCCAAAATAATCTATTCCCCCTGATAATACCCTCAGATGGGACTCTGTTTTTTCTATTTCATCTGGGTAAAGAAACTACTTGAATTTCCTTTGGTTCTTCTCCCCCCAAACCATCCTTCATTACCTCATCACTATCTTTATAACCACCTCAGTGTAGTGGGGTGGGGAGATCAAGAGCCTCTCAAGAAGACAGACCTCGCCCTGCCTCAGAAGGACACTGTAGCCCCATATTTTTTCCATAGTCTCCCTCAATCTGTTCTTACCCTAAAGACAGAGATTAAAAAAAAAAAACAACTCAAAAGATTTTTCAAAGGATGAAGTGAGATATCTTTCTACTATGTAGTATAGGCTTAATAACTAGACTTTTTGCCTGGATTTGGGGATAAATGAATAGTTTTCAACCCGTCTTCTATATTTTCTTCACATAATGTAAATATGTGAAAGCGAGGTCCTTACTTTCTCACGCTTGTATTCATAGATAAAGCTATGTATAGCTTTATTTTATGTAATGTAAAAGCTATAGGATTTTTGCCACAGAATGCTTAGGAAGGCATTGACCGAAAATGATGTCATTTGTACAGAAGTCGAAAGATAAGGAAAGGCACATTGCAAGAGAAAAAAATAAAAATAGTCATTCACTCAACAAAAGGAGGAGAAACTATTAGAGATTAAGAGAGATTTAATATACATAATAATTAAATGTAATGTTTGGACTTGTTTGGATGATGAACTTAATAAACCAACAGTAAAAATTCATCTTTGATACAATCGGGAATTTTTTTGGACTAAAATATTTATTTACTCTTCAGGTTCTGGTTTCTACTTCTTTCTTTCTTTCTTTAAGCAAGGTAAAATTGGTATATAACATTACATTAGTTTTAGATGTGCAACGTAATAATTAAATATTTGTATATGTCACAATGGAAATATTTTTCATTTTAAAACTTTTTATTTTTCAGAGAGGGAGGGCAGGACTGGCAGAGGGAAAGAGAATCTTAAACAGGTTCCACACCCAGCATAGAGCCCAGGGCTCAATCTCACAGCCCTGAGATCATGACCTGAGTCCAAATCCAGAATCGCATGCTTAACAGACTGAGCCACCCAGGTGCCCCACAGTGGAAATTTTAAATATGGACTGGGTATTATATTTTGTTAAGGAATCCTTTTAAATTCTGTTAGATATGATAATAGCATTATGGTTATATTTCTTAAATGTTCTTATCTTCAGGAGATGTATACCGAAGTTTTTACGAGGTTTTCCTTAAAAGAAGGGACAGATGAAACAAGTAGCAAAAATTAGAATAAATGTTGAAACTGGATGAGGGGGCTCATTAAATTCTTCTATCTATATATATTTGAAATGTCCCACTATAATTTTTTTTAAAGATTTTTTATTTATTTATTAGAGAGAGAGTGAGAATGAGAGGGGAGAAGGTCAGAGGGAGAAGCAGACTTCCCCCAGAGCCGGGAGTCCGATATGGGACTCGATCCCGGGACTCCGGGATCATGACCTGAGCTGAAGGCAGCCGCTCAACCAACTGAGCCACCCAGGCGCCCTTTGTTTTTTTTAATTTTTAAGACCGCTATTCGGAGAACGGATGGGAAGAGGGACAAAAGTGAAAGTACATAAACCAACCAGACAATGGAAATGGAGAAGAGTGGTCATATTTTAGTGATTTTGGAAGTAGAATCAATAGGACTTGGTAAAGAATTTGCTGTGTGGAGTAAGGTAGAGGGAAGTGCTAGATTTCTATTTTAGGGAGCTGCCACCATCTATTGAGATGAGGATTCCTGGAGGAAGAGCAGTTATGGGGCAGGTCAACCAAGGAATGTTTTCCAGAAGGCAATTGGCTCTATGCCTCCAGAGTTCGGCAGAGAATTCTGAGCTGCGGACATAAACCTATGAGCTGCTGTCATTAAGAGGGCATGTAAAGCCATGGGAAAGACTAGAACTGCCCAGATGCCCAGAGGAAGATATACAAGAAGAGGGTCTAGGATCAAGCTCCAGGGGACTTGATCCCCTGGACTCCAACCCTTAAGGACTCCAACCCTTAAAGTTCAGAAAGAAGAAGAGATAGTCCAAAGAAAGTGAGAAAAAAACAGCCAGAGAGAAAGAGGAAAACCACAAGAAAAAGGTGCTGTGAACACTGAAGGAACAGTGTTATAAATGTTGATTAGGAGTAGTTGAAAGACTACAGGTATACCTTGTTTCATTATGCTTCACTTTATTGAGCTTCACAGCTACTGTGTTTTACAAACAAGGTTTGTAGCAACCCTGAGTCGAGCAAATCTTTGGGCACCATTTCTCCAAAAGCATTTACTCACTTTGTGTCTGCATCACATTTTGGTAATTCTCACAGTATTTCAAACTTTTTCGTTATTATCATATTTGTAATGGTGATCTGTGATCAGTGATTAGGACTTGCTGGAAGCTCAGATGAGGTTAACACGTTTTAGCAATAAAGTATTTTTATTTATTTATTTGAAAGAGAGAACACGAGCAGGGGCAGAGGGAGAGAAAGAGAGAGAGAAACAGACTTCCTGCTGAGTGCGGAGCCCAGTGTGCAGGGCTCCATCCCGGGACCCCAATACCATGACCTGAGCCGAGGTCAGATGCTTAACCCGCTGAGCCACCCAGGCGCCTGAGCGATAAAGTGTTTTTAAATCAAGGTATATAGATTGTTTTTTAGACATAATGCTATTGCACACTTCATAGACTATAGAATATGTGTAAACATAATTTTGTGTGCACTGGGAAACCAGAAAAATTCAAAATTGACTTGCTTTATTGTGATACTCATTCTATTTTGGCGGTCTGTTACCAAACTGGCAATATCTCCGAGGTCTGCCTGTACTTTTAGAACTGTGTTTTTAGTATCTATGGATTAAAATAGGCTTTTTTTAAGCTTCCTTAATAATCAAGTCATATTTTAAGATACTCATGCTGTAAACTTTATAGCACTGTTTCCACTACATACCTATCACCAAGTTATAAGCTACTAACATAAAGAAACTTCAGAACCCAACCAATCCTTAATTGAGGACTGTCATAACCCAAGCAAAAGGAAAGTTTAACTAACACTTGCTGAATTCTGACTATGTTTGCACAGTTTTATTGTGCCAGAGGCTGTAGTAGGCAACATTTATTGGTAATCTCTGAGATGACGACTGCTAACATTTATAGACTGCTTGCTTTGTGGTGGGCACTATTTGCATTGTTAACTCTTAATCCACACAGTAATCCTTCAACGCAGGTTCTACTATTGTACTCATTTTACCAAGGAGGAAACAGAGTTGCCAGAAGTAAATTTTCTAAGTCCAATGGAGCCTGCGTTTGAACACTTGCAGTCTGATTCCAGAACCAATCCACTTCCTTGCTGCTCTGTATTACTTTCATTTTTATATCTGCTCTCTTATTTTTAAAAACTTTAAAGGCTTACATTATAAATTTTGTTACTTGCCTTTTAAAGATTACTAAAAAGGAATTTGGAAAGGTTAAATAACTGCCAGAGGTCACAAATCCACTCTGATCAGCTTGGAGGGTCTAACCAAGATTAGCAAGACTCTCCGAACTACATTTTATCTCTACTGTGGGACGCCAGGCACTATGGTAGCTACAAAAAAGTTGGAAGATATGGTCTTGGCAATCTCAGGGTGCAGGGAAGACAAAAGCAATTTAAATAAGGTTATGTCTGATAAGTACCAAATGAGTGATACAAACAATAATTAATAGGGAAATTCAGAGAAGCAAGAAACCACTGGGCCTTAAATAATGACTAAGATTTAGATAAGAACAAAAGAGAGATTTTCTGGATGAAAGAACGACATTAATAAAAGAATAATTGGACAGCACAGTGCCAAAAGAAGGCAGACAAAGATAACAAATTTCAGCTCTGCCCACATATTTCCATATGGCTGTGGTCACTTAGCCTTTCTAAGCTTTATCCTTCTCATCTGTGTAATGGGTCATTAAAACCTACCTCTTGGAATTTGGCCACTATTATTGAGGTATGTGATTCAGACACAGGATTCAGGGTTAACTTGACCAGAAGCCAAGTACTTGTATCATAATGATAAAGTCTGAGGGGATGCCTAACTTCAGAGCCTCTTTGCCATGATTACATTGGCTGTTTTATGTGGAGACAGCCCAGATTCTGAAAGTACTCGTATGTGGTTTTTAAAGATTTTCTTAATTTAAATTTCTTTTGAAAATTTCATGACAGGGGGTATTTCATGAAGCTGGTTCTTCCAGTGGTTTTCTCCTTTAACATTCATTTCCATGACGGCTCTGGGAATGTCATTTTCATTTGTATGGTTTTCCTCAGCCACAGCTTCAGAAAGGGGGAAATTTTAAGTACAATCTGTTCCTTACATCATAGCCTCTAGCAATGACAAAATTATAGAACTGTTAGATTTATTTAATGTGGCATGGGCAGGTTTGGTGGTCAAACCTCCAAGTGCTAAAATAGAATACAGAGAGAATTTGACATGTATTTTGAGACAAACACGTGGTTATTACACAGAGTAGAAACCATGCCAAGCTGCCTCATTTTTTCTTATAGAAGAATCCCTGGTTTCCCCAAAACAGAAAACTTAGAGGCACACAAACTACCCTTAGAGAGTATGAGTTCTGAGCTGTTTTCCTATAATAGTAATGGTTTAATATGCTCTTACCTGGTCTCTCGTGTGATAAAGGGCACAATTTATAAAAATGACCGCACAGAGTTGGGAACACAATGTTTGACCAAAAAAACCAGAATGAACCTAACTGGAAAGTAAAGCCATGGTTTTTCCTCTTCCACATCAATAAGCAGCCTTCTTATTCTCCTCAACCTCCAACCTCAGCTATGCAAGATACTGCAAAAGAACAGAACTACATTTATATACTAAACATTATATATAGTGGTATATATATTATACATATATGTACATGTTACATATACACCATACATATACATATTATATATACACACACACACATGAATATCTACAACAGAGGGCAAAAACAGTAAGAAAGTGCCTTAAAATGATCCAATTTCACTCTTGTTCATTTGTGAATGAAATAATATTATAATATTTAAGGTTAATGACTTTCAATCCTCTTGATACCATACTTAATTGGAAGTTAAACAGCACGACTCTTGTTAATGCTAATAATCGTTAACCGTTAATTAGGAAACTTGTAAATATGAGGGTTTTTGAAATCCAATTTTGAACTTGCAATAAGACCTTTATTTATGTGGACCTTTTTAAAAAGATTTTATTTATTTATTTAGAGACAAAGCACAGATGGGGGACGGACAGAGGGCGAGGGAGAGAGTGTTTCAAGCAGACTCTGCACTGAGCATGGAGCCCCACGTGGGGCTTGATCCCACAGCCCTAAGAGCATGACCTGAACCAAAATCAACAGTCGGACACTTAATCAACTGAGTCGTCCAGGTGCCCTTTATGTGGACTTTTGAAATGAAACTAATGAGGAGTAGATGTTATTTGAAGTATAACTTTTAAGGAAGCAAAGCATGAAAAATCAGAAATACTGTTAAATACAGTATTATACAGCTAAATACAGTTAAATAAGCAAGAGTTTTGGACAAGCATCCTATTTATTCACTTCCCTTATAAGGGAAAAAAAATAATTTTGAGCTTCATCCACTCCCAGGGGCTAAGACATGGCTATTTTCTATATTCAATCTAAACAATTACATAAGGCAGAGATTATTATCCCCAAGTAATGGATGAGAAAATCAAGGCTCAATATAGTTATGGAATTTGCTCAAGACCATGCAGCTAATAAGCGGTGATGCTGAACTCTCTCATGTTCTCCACTATTCCATAATGCCTTAGGAATAGAAAATTGAACAAATAAATTTTTTTTGAGAGACAAAGAACTTTATTACTCACAGCAAAAGCAGTAGCCAGAGCATCACGCTTGCACTGGTTCTATGTATCCCCTAAGTCCCCTGGGGGCAATGAAAGTAGACTTCCCTGGATGCTACACTTGCAGGGGGTTGTGATACAGGAGGGGTACCCTGAGCTTAGAGATGTACTGCTTTTATAGTGATCAGAAACAATTCTGCTCTTTGGGGAGGTGTTACCTCATTCTTCAATACTGCTCAATGCAAACACGAACCTGAGAAATCTCTCAACATATACATTTTAAATGCCTACCATGTGAAAAACACCATACCAAACATGAGAAATACACATTGCATGGATTTTTCCCTTCTAGTACATGGAGGACCCAGCTACAGAGTTTGAGGAACCCAATGCAAAATGAAAATGCAGTCCCTTTGTTCAAAAATTTTTAAAAATTTCAAGATGGTGACATTAGAGCATTCAAATGATCATTGAGTCTTTCTAAGCACAGTGCCCCATCACAGGCCCATGAAGCTGGTCCTGAGCACAGCAGGGCAAACATGGACAAAGCCAGCCTACTGCCTGTTTTGTACAGCTATGAGCTAAGAATGATTTTCACATTTTTAAATGGAAGAAGAAGAAGAAGAGGAAGGAGAAGAAGAAAGGAGGAGGAGGAAGAGAAGAAGAAAGAGAGGAGGAGGAGGAGGAAGAGAAGGAGAAGAAGAAAAGGAAGAAGAAGAAGAGGAGGAGGAGGAGGAAGAAGGGAGGAGGAGATTTATGAGATGTGAAAATTATACAAAATTAAAATTTTAATGTCCCTAAATAAAGTTTTATTAGAATACAGTCACATTCATTCATTATGTATCCTATGGCTAATTTTGCACAATAAAGGCCGAATTGAGTGGTTGCAAAAAAGACCATCTGGCCACCAAAGCCTTAAATATTTACCACCTGGGTCTTTACAGGAAAAGTTTGCAAACCCCTACTCTAGTAGAATGGTAGAATACAAGTGACAAAAGAAAGGAGCAATAGAGTGTTATGGGAATTCCAAAGATAAGCGACCACATTCAATTGAAGTATCAGACCACGTTTGACTGGAAAGGTGGTCTTTCTTGGAGAAAGTAAATGGACCTTGATTAGCAGGCAAGAATGGGAAGAAACACTTCAGACAGAGGAAATCACCTATATGCACCAGAGCAGTGAGAAAGCACTATATTTGGGTAAGATGAAAAGTCTACTCTGGCTGTAAGGTAGTTTTAAGTGAGAAGGAAGAGTAAGATACTCTACAAGGATTTTAATTTTATTTTGGTAGGGCAGTAGAGTAACTGAAGGCTCTTTGAGAAAGAAAGTGACTTGTTCAGGATGCTTTAAGATAATTCATCTGGCAACAGAATGTAGAATTGATCACGGCAGGACCAGAAAGGCCACAAGGCAAGGTAGGAAGGTGTGGCTAAAGTCCAGGAGTTGAGAGACAGTGCCAACCTAAACAAGTGTGGTCCTGGTAGAAATTACTATCTAATAGTTGTGCTAATTGACCGACAGTTTGAGAAAAGGCAGAGAAGGAGTGTCAGGCTTGGAGACTGGCTAATTTAAAAGTTGGTGATACAATTAACAAATGAAAAGGAGGAGAAATTAGTCTGGTGACAAAAATGACCAGTTCAGTCTGCAAACATGACAAGTTGAAGTTGCCAGTGGAATATCCTGGTGAAGATTTCAAGACAGGAACCCGGGTTCCAAACCCAAAAATGAGTTTGGTGCCAAGACATGCAGATTCTGGCATTCTCTGTATAAAGACAATAGTTTAATAGAAGTGTAATGATTTCGGGGCACCTGGGAGGCTCAGTCAGCTAAGTGTCTGCCTTCAACTCAGATCATGATCCTAGGGTCCTGGGATTGAGTTCCACTTTGGGCTCCCTGCTCAGCGGGGAGCCTGTTTCTCCGTTTCTCTCTCCCTCTGCCTCTCCTCCTGCTCATGCTCACTCTCTCTCTTTCAAATAAATAAATAAATGCTTAAAAAAAACACAAGTGTAATGATTTCTAGTCTTTAAGAAGGAAAACAAAAGTATTCTTAATTAAAATAAAGTATTCCCTTAAACTCTAAATAATCCTAGCTCCAATCTTCTAAAACTGACTTTGAAAAAAAATAAAAATAAAAAATCAATTGCCCAAAGGTCAAAGAGAGATGAAAGAAAAAAATAAAGAAAGAAAGAAAGAAAAAAAGAAAGAAAAAAAGAGGGTGTCTGGGTGGCTCAGTTGGTTAAGCAACTGCCTTTGCCTTAGGTCATGATCCCAGAATCCTGGGATCGAGTCCCACATCAGGTTCCCAGTCCACGGGGAGTCTGCTTCTCCCTCTGACCGTCTCCTCTCTCATGCTCTCTCTCACTGTCTCTATCTCAAATAAATAAATAAAATCTTTAAAAAAAAAAGAAAAAAGAAAGAAAGAAAGAAGAAAAATACAAGTATACCCAAATAACATCTGCTTTCATGAACTTAGAGTTTCAGGCCTTCAGACTTGATCAAATTTCCATGCAATAACTGAAAAGCCAGTAAAGTCTCATTTATTTAAAATTCATTCATTTAGAATTTATAATAATTTCTACAGACTGTGGTGCCTGGGTGGCTCACTCAGTTAAGTATCTGCCTTCGGCTCATGTCCTCATCCCATGGTCCTGGGATCCAGGTCCTCGTGGGACTTCCCTGCCCAGTGGGGAGTCTGCTTCTCCCTCTCCCTTTCCCCTCTCCCTGCTCATGCTCTCTCTCTCAAATAAATAAATAAAATATTTTTTTCTTATTTTTTATTTTTTAAAAGATTTTATTTATTTATTTGACAGAGAGAGAGATCACAAGTAGGCAGAGAGTCAGGCAGAGAGAGAGGGGGAAGCAGACTTCCTGCTGAGCAGAGAGCCCAATGCGGGGCTCCATCCCAGGACCCTGAGATCATGACCTGAGCTGAAGGCAGAGACTTTAAACCCACTGAGCAACCCAGGCGCCCCAAATAAATAAAATCTTAAAAAAACACAGAAACAATTCCTACAGACTGCCCTGAAATTTGCCTTTGAAATTTCCATTGAAAAAGGGTTTTCTAATGAAACAAATTGCAGAAATATGTAACATTCAATTAACCTAAATTGTGAGATACCTAGAAAGCACTTAGGTACAGAAAACTTAGGATAATTATAATTCATTCTTATCTATTCTTTAACTTGGTTAGTTTTCAATTACTAGTATTCTTTAAAGGAGTGAAATTAATCATACTTTTTATTGATCTTCCAAGTTCATCAAACTTCACCAAAATGTATTTCAAGAATAAAGTTAAGCCGAACTAAGCAAAAGTTAGTTTTCAATTACTTCCCAACTCCAACTTTCCCCTGTGTCTTGCACTTTCTTTGAATCTCTTCTCTCACCAAAACTTTGTCTCATAAAAGAGCTGATGTTTTGTAGGAAGGGTAGTTGCATTTTAGTCTTTTCTCTAATAATGTAAGTTTCTTCGTTAAGTTCCCGCCCTTTTTGGAAGAAGGCATTTTTGGAACAAAAGGTGCTTTCTGTTGCCCAGTGGTCTCATCATAAATCTACCTATGAGTAACCCTTTAAAGTGCCCGACTCGTGCATTTAAATATGCAATTTATTTTATTCATATAAATAGTTGATTTAGGCAGAGTACCAAGTTGTTTGGGATCATCGACCTGTTAACTGAGTTTAGAACGGTAATTTGGAAAGAGTTCACCGAGGTTAAGACACCAGTGTATGAAATACTTGTCAAGAGAAAAATCCTCAAGAATGAAAAGAACCTTGCCCAATTTGGCCCCCACTCATGATTACCATCAGCTATAGAAGGTCCGGGGCCTGGTTTCCTTAGTGCGAGATCTACGTATGTGGAAACTGCACCCTCTCAGTTACTTCCCCAGCCACTTTCCCCAGCACAAAGGAATACGCGAGCACCAACTGTTGGATGGCGTTGGTGAGTGAATTATTAGTTTCATTACAGGCACCTTTTAAGTTTCGGAGGTTTCCTAAACCCTTCGCGTCACTGTAACCCGCTGAGGTCAGGGAAGTCGACAGGCGCATCCACCCCGAGCCTGGTGGCTCAGGCGAAGCTGAATGGGGACTAGAGGTGGGAAAGAAACACCGCCCAGAACTAGCCGCGGAAGGGGCCGCGTGTGTCCGGCCTGGGCTGCGGCGGCGCGGGAGGCCCCGCCCCTCGACTCCCCTCGCCCCGCCCCGCGGCCCCGCCCCTTCCCCAGCCGCGCACCCGCGCGCCCCGCCCGCGGACGGAAGCGAGAGCGAGGCTGAACGCCTGACGTCAAGGCGACACCGCCAAACCTCGCCCAGAGTCAGGCGTGTAAACCAGCCGGAGCGGCGGCGGCGGCAGCGGCAGGACCGCCGTGGCGCCGGGAGCAGCGACCCGGAGGGAGCGCGAGGCGCGGGGCGACGCAGGCGGCGGGGACCCGGTGACAGCGTGAGAGGTTCGCCGAGTGCGTGCGTGGCCGCTGAGGGGAGCGGCGGCGGCCGCCGCGCGGGGCGGGGGCCGGGCGCCGGCTGAGGGGAGCGGATGGGGTGCGGCGCGGGCCGGGCGGGGCGCGCGCGAGGCGGTCAGGGACCCTGGCGGCGGCGACGGCGGCTTCACGGCGCGCGGCAGGTGGTGCAAGGGCCCGGCGCCCGGCCGGCGAGCGCGCTGCCTCCCGGGCCAGCGGGGACGAGTCGCCGCCGCCGCCGCCGCCGCCGCCGCCGCCGCCGCGGGGGAACAGCGCGCTTTGCGGAAGGGGTCAAATGTCTGAAATATGGCGGAGGAAGTGAGAGCCCGAGGACCCCCCCACACACACCCGCTTGCTCCCTCCAGCCCGCGGCCGCCACAGCTTTCCTCGCTACCCTCGGTCCCCTGCCGGCTCCCCGGAGCACTCGTCCCCCGCCCAGGAGCCCCCTCGCTGGCCACCTCGGTGCCCTCCCGGGTGTGGGTGGAAGTTAGAACGGAAACCAGAAAGTTGTCCTTTGAGAAGACACAGCTTCCCCCAGCCCCGAGCCAGGACGAGGAGCGTTCAGGGGAAACCACTCCCCGGCGCCCTGCAGGCTCCAGCCTGACAGGGAAAAAGTTTGCCTGAAACGGGACTGGTTTGCTCCATTTGTTGCGGGAAGTGGCAGGAGGAAGGCAGCGGAGGGAGCCCCACCTAGTCTGGCAGCCACCACCGCGTAGGGAAGAACTGTTAAAGGGGCCTTTCCCTTCGTCAGCAAGAGGAAATCTCTTCTCTTACAGAGGGAGACAAAATCCAGGAAGTTTGTCGTCTTCTCTTTTTCGCCATCTCAATGTGTCTAATCCTAAAACTGTCAGCACCTTGAGTTTTATTTAAAACTACCCCCAATTAACCAGGCCATTTGGATTTTTCTTCTAAAAAGAACTGATGACTTTTGGAGAAAAGATCATCCTTGCGAGTTTCAAGCACAAAATTTGCTTCGCCTTCACTTCCTCCCACCCCATTAGTTTAGCAAAACATTTTTGCCCTGCAACGCTTGTTTGAAAGGAATGTACGCAGTTCTGTATTCAGTAACGGGAAATTACACTTTTATTAACGGGGGAAAGTTGACACTAAATGAACATTGCGATTTTAATATTTTAAGATTAATTCAGTCTAACTGGATTTTCGTTTGGTGGTAGCATCTAATATATATCGAGTGCTTACAACTTAAAGCTTCTAACTCGCAAACTTATTTTTGACTCTCTTTTTTGTAATTAGAATGCTGTTTAGACTTGCTCAACAAAACCTTATTTTAGCAAGAAATAACTGTAAAAAAAAAAGGAGACGTTCATTTTACTTCAAACTCCTATCACTCCTAAAAACTGACTCTTGAATAGTATTTGAGTCATAATGGAGTCATGGGACTTTTTAAGAGCCGGAAGGGACTATTTAGGTCATCCAGTCCCACCCTCTCATTTTATGGAGGAGGAAACTGAGGCCTAGAAAAGATAAGATTAGTTAGTGGCCTTGCTAACTTTTAGTACAGTATGTAATAGAGGATCAGGAGGAGGAAATAGAATATTTTTATAGTGGATTACATTTTTACAGGATAACAATCATATATACAAAATGTTAGTATCTTAGTCAAATAGTGTGGAAGAACCACATTCCCAGGTTTTAGGAGAGGAAATTGATACTGAAGGAGGTTAAATAACTTTAAGGACACAGAGCCCTGAATGATGGTCATATTTGAGTTCTTCCTGCTTTTAAACTCTGCATGACACAGTGTTTTCACTTGGATTTTCTTCTTTGGAATTCTCAATACATTGTGAGGTTGCTTTCTCTGAGGAAGCCACAAAGTAAATCTTTAAAACACTTGTAGCCCATTTAGTTTTAATGTGCCAGGTAGCTGAATACAACTGAAGAACCGGATATAAACTGGCTTAATTTAAAAATGTGATAGAGGGCATGAAAACAATTACTGTATCTTTTGCATTTTCCCCACTCCATGAAAGTCTTTCTTTCTATGACACCTATCACTTCCAACATTCTGTTACTGTTCTGTCATCATTATTCATATGGTTTTTGTTATCTGTTTCACTGAGTGGTAAAGTCCAAGGACAGGATGTCTTCTTTGAATGCCCCAAAGCACTGGCATTGTACATTGCACATAGATAATAAATAGCAGTTTGTTAAGTGTAAGCATAGTGAGGGTAGGGACCATTGTATTCCCCATTGTATTCTTAGTTCCTATAGCCTTGCTTGTGCAGATAGCAAGTGTTTAGCATTTAGACTTAAGAATTAACTGTAGTGAACATTTGAGAATATTTGAAGAGAACTTTGTCTTCCTTCAAAAAGAAACATTTCCACATTGGTTTGGAATCCTTTTAACTTTACAAATTGATTTTCATTTTATCCTCAAAACAATCCTTATTAGATTTCCAATATAGAATTCCAATATCTTAGCCGTATAAAGGGAAAGTGAGCCCCCATGGTAAAGACCCATCATGTACGGAGCATCTATTGAGATGTAATAAAGAATTAATCATAGAACTTTGGTCATGTACATATCATATTAAGTGCATCGTCTAGTGTAATTCAAGACTAGTAGAAGGCCTATCCAGAGGTTGATAACATGGTAACTAACTATACACGTTGTTTTATTTATTTATTTTTTTAAAAGATTTTTATTTATTTATTAGAGAGCGAGAGACTGAGAATGAGAGGGGAGAAGGTCAGAGGGAGAAGCAGAGTTCCCGCAGAGCTGGGACTCCCATATGGGACTCTATCCCGGTACTCCGGGATCATGACCTGAGCCGAAGGCAGTTGCTCAACCAACCGAGCCACCCAGGCGCCCTACACGTTGTTTTAAATATAGTCTAAGATTTGGATGAGAAATTGCTCATGTTTAATTTTGACTTTTGTAGTAGGTACTTGAATATTTGTTAAGGGAGTAAAATTAATCAGTGAAACTGGATCTCAATACAAAGAAAATTTGTCTATTTTACGCAAGTGTTTATTTTTTCCCAAATGTGAGATTTTTTTTTTAAGATTTTTTATTTATTTATTTGACACAGAGAGAAAGATCACAAGTAGGCAGAGAGGCAGGCAGAGAGATTGGAGGAAGCAGGCTCCCTACTGAGCAGAGAGCCCGGTGGGTGCGGGGCTATCCCAAGACCCTGGGATCATGACCTGAGCCGAAGGCAGAGGCTTTAACCCACTGAGCCACCCAGGTGCCCCTTCCCAAATGTGAGATTTTAAGTAAGCAATTTTATTATTGAATACCAAGATCTCACTGATACGCACATGTCATTTTCCTAGACTTATCAATAATGTATTCCTGTGTGAGTATTGATAAAGAGCGTTGGGTATTGCTCTGTACTATCTAAATATGACATACCAGGAATAGTTTAGTATTTATGAACTAAATAGTCAAAAGTGATTTTTGTTGTTGTGCACATATGTCACATGTTCGATCTATAGAAAAACTTTGATAAGATTGATCTTAAACTTTGTAAGACCACATATGGTTGGGTTAAATAACTTGATTATTTTTCCCCTCTTGTCATGTTTGAGGACTCCTTAGTCTTAGAGATTAGGGTGAAGTTTTTACTATTAGCCTTTTCAAGTTGAATTTCTTGTAGAAAAAGTTAAGAACAGACATTTTGGCTGATGCAATGATTCATTGTAACACTGGACAAGTTTTTCAGTAAACAAGAATACTGTACCATGTGCTGAAACACTTGTGCTGAAAGCCTAATATTTTTCAGTGTTCTTAGATATTTTGCAGTAGTATCCAAAGGTACTAATTACCATTTGAGGACAGTCTTTAATTTATTAATTCTTTGGAAATCTCATGAATACATTGGAAGCAATAGCTACAAAGAATAGGATTAATTTATCTGTTTGCAGAAAAGACTGGCTTGCTCTCTCTATATTATCTGTTGTACTTTGAGCCTAGTTGAACACTGGATTCTAAAACCAATCCCTTTAGTCATAGATTTTCTATTTTAAAGGAGAAAAGGTTATGAAGAACTTTTGTGCTGCCTTTAAAAAATTAAAACCACTTTTTAAAATGTTCCACAAACAAAAAGAAATACCACTGTTTCATACTTTCTAACACTGGTGTGTTTATTCCTAGTATTAGTCAAATTAAGGGCATATAGCAACTGATTACTATTTCAGTAGTGATTTAGAATTTTTGCTCAGCATTAATAGAGGATCAGAAGTTTTTAAACTGTTTCCAAAGAGCCTTAAAACTTATAAAAGAAATGAACATTTAGGGAAATGTACCCATGTTTTAAATAATATTTAAGTTACTTATCAGGAGAAAAAATATCTGCAACATGAACTGAAGAATTTCCATCTGGTTTTTATTACACAGAACAATATTCTGGAATATAACTGTGATTAAAATTTATTGTATTTGAGGTACTTGAGTACTAGAAATATGTTCACTTTTAAATTAAGAATCCTAGTCTCTCTAACTATAGAGAGTAATTCTCTAATGTTCTGATTTTGAATTTTACATTAGGCTGGTTTCTAAAGCTTACTCTTGTAATTATGCTATTTTATAATTTTGTGGTTAAGCTCCTTTATATACTTCATATATTTTATACATAGAACCAATGAGACCATTTAAACCAGATTCTGATCTCATGAGATAATTTGCTAGGTAATCTTTTCCAGTGGTGAGGTTGAGTATTTTTAACTGTTGTACAAGTAGAGTGTAAATAAAGATTTTTTTTTTACATTTTATTTATTTGAGAGGGAGAATGAGAGTGAGAGAGAGGGAGCATGAGATCGGGGAGAGTCAGAGGGAGAAGCAGACTCCCCCCTGAGCATGGAGCAACCTGGGACTCCAGGATCATGACCTAAGCGGAAGGCAATTGCTTAACCAACTGAGCCACCCAGGTGCCCCAGACTTGATAAAGATTTAAAGGAAGAGAGCATTTATGTAAAGCAGTTATAAATAATTTTGATTTCAGTCAGTTATTGACTTCTTGGAACCATCACCTTCACTACAGTATAGATCTTGCTGAATTTTTCAGTAGTTGCTTTGAAAATTTATTTCATACTATATGTACTTTTAATAAAATAGATTTTTTGTTATATTCAAAACTTAGCATTTCATTAAGTAACTTTATTTTAAAAATATACAGGAACTAGTTGCCCCAATAGTGGATTACCTCCACCTGTTGCTTTTCTCTTCTTTGCCTTGTGGAAAAGAAAAAAGATGAAAGAAAATCTGTTTTGTCCATTTAATAGCAGTTTTTGGCAAAGGCTTCTGGAAAGGAAATGGAAAATGTTACGTAAAATAAAATCCTAATTATCTGTGTCTTCTAAAATTTATACTTCTAAATATTATACATTGGAATATATTTTTCCAAATCACTTTATTCTAAAAAAAAATTGAGACTTTCTGAAAGTTCTCAGTTAACGGGACTGAGGATGCCAGTAAAATAAAAACTATAAACTCTAATTAGTAGGGTTTGGGTGTCAAAGTGGTATGCATATTGCATCCATCTGTTACTTTGTGTTTTAAGATTACAGTGAAAACATTACTATTACTACTTAATGCTAGCAAAATTATAGCTGCTACCTAAGATTAATAAGTTATGGTTACACTCCTTGATAACAAAACTGAGGAATCCCTGGGTAATCTTGATTTCTGTACTGTACAGATAGTGAAGAAGGATAGGGTTGAAGCATGTAAAATATGTATCTGTTTTCTTCTCTTGAAATTGTATAACTTGAGATATTTCTTTTAAGATTTTAGTTACTTATTTGACAGACAGAGAGAGATCACAAGTAGGCAGAGAGGCAGGCAGAGAGAGGGGGGGAAGCAGGCTCCCTGCTGAGCAGAAAGCCCATGCAGGGCTCTATGCCAGGACCCTGAGATCATGACCTGAGCAGAAGGCAGAAGCTTTAACCCATTGAGCCACCCAGGCGCCCCACAACTTGAGATATTATATTGAATTTGTAATGGTAATACTGGCTGAGTTTTTAAATGTATGTCTTTTGAATTTTCTTATTAATAAAGTCTTTTCGAATGCAGCAAAGTATAAAGAAAAAAAATAATGTCACTTATCCTACCAGTACAATGAATTTTTAGGCAAAATTCGTATCTCCTTTTCTGAACCTTTCTTACCTCCTTGGTTCCTCAGTGGGAACAGTGGCATATACTGATAATATACATATTATCCATAAATGATTATAAAAAGAGTATACTAATGTAGTATTTTTGTTCTATAAAACTTTTCTCTCCAGCATCACTTCTCCCAATTGAAATTATTCATTAAGGCATGAATAAGGACTAAGAAAAAATAATTGTGATTGTGAATAGCTTAACAAATTGGCTCAGGGGTTTATCAAAATATACCCCAGGGAATCCTGGGGATTGCCTGAACGTTTTCAGGAGTCTGCAAATACAAAACTATTTTTACAATAATACTGAGATGTTCTTTGCCCTTTTTCACTGCGTTGACATTTGTACCAGTGGTTCAAAAGCAGTGGTGAGTAAAACTTCTGGCATCTTAGAACAAATCAAGTCAGAACACCACACTGTATTCATAGTCATTGTATTCTTCACTGCCATGCATTAAAAAACAAAAAACTTTCACCTAAACTCACTTGATGAAAAGTTTTAAAAAAATTTTTTAATCAAATCTTGGCTCTTATACATATTATTTCATTATAGTGTGACAAAATGGAAAGTATGCTTCAAATACTATTTTGCTGCCGTATTGAGGGTGAAATGGCTGTCTATAGAAAAAGCATTTGTGTAATTATTGCAGTTGCAATCTGAACCAGCTACTTTCTTCATAAATACTTTTTTTCCTTTAAGGAATGCCTGAATAACTATTCAGTTATTCAGACTTGGGTATTAGGCTGACATTTTCTCGGAAATAAACATGATGAGCCTGTTGCTTTAAGGAAAAGATCAACACTTATGGCCAATGAAGAAGTTCTCGTTTTCTAGTGAAAATTAGAATTTTGGAAAATTTGTATCAGCCACTGTGCTCTTGACAGCTTCCCAATATTTAGAAAATTTTTCTGATGATATTGGTGATGTTAATGAACATGGTTTTTTAAAAGTAATATATAATGTGTCAGTATTTGAAGATCTGCATAACTCTTTGTACAGGTATTTTCCAAGTGATCAGTGAATGCATGATGTTACAAAATCATGCATGCATAAGATATCCTTCCTAAGTTCTAGATAGACCTATGGATTTTAATGTTAAAGCAGACCTAGAGTTTATTGGTAAGATTTTCCTTTCCAGTATATTCCAACCAGTTGTCAAGTTTTGGTATAGTGTCAAAGAATATCCACATTTATCTGAAAAGTCTACTAAAATATCCCCAGCTCTGTGTTTATAATTCACTTTTTTGTATACTTGTTTTTCCATGCTTTGCTCTCAACGTATAATGTCTTTGATTTATTTAGTTTATATTTTTGTTGGAGGGGAAGGTAAGAATAGGAACCAGAGATACATGTGAGGCAGTATTTTCATGCACTTCATCTTGAAATCTCTTTATTAATACGTAGTCATTTTAGGTTGACTTTTTTTTTTAAGCTGTATTTATTTTAAAGAGAGTGTGCATGAGTGGGAGGGAGAGAGAATCTCAAGCAGACTCTGTACTGAGCATGGAGCATGAACCCTACACAGGGCTCAATTTCATGACCCTGAGACCACAACCTAAGCAGAAACCAGGAGTCGCAGACCTAACCGACTGGACAACCCAGGCACGACCTAGACTGACTCTTGTAATAGTCTTCTCCTTGAGCATTCCATTCACCTTTTGATCAGTGTAATAAATTAGGTGATTGGTATTTTTTAAGCCTATTTCTTGGTTTTAATACTTTACACCTGTTAAGTCATGCACATAGATTACATGTGTGCCCATATTTTGACGTTAACCTTAAAAAAGCTTTTAATAGTTGACTTTCTCATGAGTTTAGGGTATTTAGTAGCTTTCATGTAGTAAAGCTATAGACTCTTTCCCATTTCAAGTTTAATAATGTCTCTTTGACCTGAGTATTGTGTTGTCTACTTTTAATGATATTTTTAAAACAAATTATAATGTTCTTACCTTTTGGGAGAAAACGGTTTCTTGTTCATGCTTGTTTGGAAACAATTGTAGCAATCCTTGTTAACAACTATTTTTATAAACTTTTTGTCATAAGACAGTTACAAATTTTAAAGGATTTTTAGGCTAACCATTCAGTTCAACTAATAAGTTTCAGAGTATGAGAGACGATAGGTTAAGTTGTGGGTTACTCTGTACTTAGTTTCTTGGAGATTTAGTGCCAATTATTCCCCTAGAGATAATAAAACGAGTGTGTTTTGTGAAGAAAGTAGTGAGTCTGAGTTCTACTGGTTGAAAGGACAGTATTGAAGGAAGAGGCAGAGGCCTGGAGTGAAGTGGTTTAGAGGAATAAGTGTCAAAATGCTAACTTTGGGGTAGCTTTGAGGAATAAGCATTATGGAACGCCTGCCTGCCTGAGCTAACACCACAGTGAAGGAAGGAATTTAATAGAAAGCTTTAGTTCTCTGTATATTAAACAATAACCTGGTCAGTTGTTCTGAATTAGGGAACATACTGAGATCATATTTTATGTTCAGGACATCCAAATTAGAAGGTTGCCACTGGCCATTGCTTATTCAGTTTTAGTTGCTAGCTGAAAAAATTGTATGTAATTTCCTCTATTTTATATTTTTTACATTCAGGTTTTCTTTTTCTTTCAAGAGACTTGTCACCTTACTTCATCATCCTTCGACAAAGAGAAGACAGGATATGCAAGCTTTTAAGGACAGAAGAGCATTCATAACATTTTTTTATTGTTTTACGTGAAAGAGATGATGGTAATAGGCAGTGGAGAGGTGGGAGGGCAGGAAGTAGAGCAGAAAAGAATAAGGATGATGATTAAGAGGTTCTCTTTCTAATGAGCAAAGCTACTGTTAACTGCACTCACTTTAGAGTTCAGATTAACAGGAATGATAAACACTTGGAAAAGCATTTGTGATACTTTAGTGATTGGTAAATCCTGTTTCCTGAGAAATGGTCCTGGGTAGAAGATAAATTGATATTATCTATCGTGACATTATGGAGTTAAAGTAAGTTTCATTACTAAACAATGTAAGTTGAGAGTATGTTTACTTTTACTCCCCAACAGACTTTTAATGCACTTTTCTCTGAACCTTCAGTGCTTAAATTGGACACTTATTTTTCTCATAAGTTTTAGCTGATTACTTTGAGCAGGACTTATCTTTACATAAGCCAGTTTGAGTAAATGGCTGTTGGGTCTTTTTGAGCGCCCAAATCCTTTGTTTCTGTGATATTACCCTTGTTTAGGCCAGTTATCTCTTGTTTGGACTCCTTCGGGACCTTCCTAACGTGTTTCCAATCTTGTCCTCTACCTCAGTCTCCACCTAGATTTTTAAAATCATCTTCTAAAAATGTAAATCAGATCATATTTACAATGCCCTCCAGTCCCAGCTCCCATCCAACCCACTCCAGTGGCTCAAAGAACCCAGATCCAGTTCTTGCTTACTTCACAACTTTTTATTTCTTCTCTCCATTGTTCACTAAGCTCTATCCATATTGGACTTCTTTCTGATCTTGACCCAACAAGCCCTTTACCATCTTTTTTTTTTTTTTTTAAGATTTTATTTATTTACTTATTTGAGAGAGAGAGAGCACCAGCTGAGAGGCAGAGAGAGAAGCAGGCTTGTGTGGGGCTGGTCCCAGAATGCTGGGATCATGACCTGAGCCTAATACAGATGCTTAACCACTTAACCGAATGAGCCACCCAGGCTCCCTGTCTACCATCTTTTGAGATTTGGTGTTTACAACTGCTCTGTAGCATGATCTTTCTCCAGCTGTCTGCAGTTCTGCCTAAGTATCATTAGATTTCGGCTCAGATGTACATTTATAGGGAAGATTCTCCTAATCACCTTATGTAAAGGAGCATCCCCTTTATTATCTTCTTAGCTCTTATCACAACCAGTAATTACATTTATCCATTTATTCTTTCTTGCCCTCTAAACTGTTTGTTTCAAGAGAGCAAGAATACAATGTCACTTTGCCTCCACAATTTCAAAAGGTCAACCCAATAACTGGCATATTGTGTCCGTTTTCTATTTTAATGAAAAGAATACATAAGATGTTCAATGATGATTTATCATCTCCCATCATAGGCTACTAACACTAATTTTTTATAGTGTTATATCTATTTCCAACCATAATTGCTCATTATTTAGGGCTTCTGTCTGGTGACTACATTGTTCTCAGTTACTATATGTTAGGATTAAATTGAGTAATTACGCACAAAAGGTTTTTAGCAAATACATGAAAAGTTAATATGAAATATAAATAGCAGTTCAAAATAATAATTGATATCCAAATGAGTGATTTGGATGAGTGCTTATAGAGTCAAAGGAATAGTGAAAACTCAAAGGAATAGTGAAAAGTAGGCTCTAGTAGTCAAAGAAGAAATTATAAATGAGGTGGGATCTGTACATGATATCAAGAGTATGTAAGTTTTAGACTAACAGTGAATCAGGGTGGGCAACAATACAGAACTTAGAATATGCAAAGTAGGTCCAAAGGAGCGTTTTGCTATGGTAGATGTTTATGAAATGGATTATAGGTCCCCTTAAAATTCTTGGTCTCAGATACTTTGGAATTCAGGATTTTGTGGAAAGATTTATTTTGAATTTTGGTAAGAGTAATCAATATTTCTAAAGTGCAACATGAATAGTTACACTAAATGGGATGAATAAAAACTATAAATAGACTCAATAGTGCTTAAGTGAAGTTTTACTGTATAAAAAAATTATATCTACTGTGAGAAATGGATCTGAAATTGTTGGAAAGGCTTTACTCTTTACTACTTTGTGTCTTTGGGGAGGACATCAGGGTCTGCAAATGTTACTTTGAAGCAACTTGCTTAGAAACAGTCTCTGCCAAGGAATTTTTTGACACAGATTCAGGGTGGAATGCACTGCTTAGGCCGATAAGTCTGTAAAGGTATGGGAAAACCACCTAATTCCTAGGAGTCCAGTTAAATGTTTGGAAATAGTGAAGATTCATCTGTGTATATTGGTACCTGGAACATAATAAATGGTTTTTAAAAATGTTTAATGATTGAGAATTCATCTTTTAGCCACAATTTCTTTTTTTTTCTTTTTTCTTTTTTTTTTTAATATGGAACGCTTCACGAATTTGTGTGTCATCCTTGTGCAGGGGCCATGCTAATCTCTGTCTCATTCCAATTTTAGTATATGTGCTGCCAAAGTGAGCACTTAGCCACAATTTCTTTTTTTTTTTTTTCCTTAAGCCACAATTTCTTAATAGATTTTTTAAGTCTTTTAAGATAACATGCGATTTGTCTCCCAGTTCATAAGGTTTCTAAGAATTATATAATACATTTCATTGTTAAGTTAGAGTACAGTAGAAGATTTAATAGGAATATTACAGGACTAATATAATCTAAAAATTGTTAATGGGATCACTCATTTTTGACATGGAAGGAAGTAAATATCTGAAGATGCTTCTTTGAAACTCAGAATTGATTACAAAAAGTGCCCACCCACTTTTTGTGGTGTCCTCATATGTTCTCTTTATTCCAGCAGCATAATTAACACCCAAACTTTGGTTCTCACTGCTTTTATCTTCTCACTGCTTTTATCCATTCATTTGGTACATACTAATTTCCAAGAATACAAGCATATATATACTATTTTTTGGATACGGACTTCTGTTTTATAGAATTGCCAAGGCAGGCAAGTTCTGAAGTGACTTAAAAAAAAATACTGACCTACTAATTATGCAAGTTATGTGGAGTAATATATAAGAAAGCCAAATAGAAGCATTATTTGGGGTTTTGAAGTGTGGCATGCATTTTATTTTTCTGAATGGCCTCTATTTGATCACTGAGTGTCTTTCAGGAAACTGAACATGGTAAAATGTAAAAAGAAGAACTTAAGTTAGTCAGAAATAACTTCATAAGACAGTTGTATAAGACAGTGTTAGCATTAAGTAGCTAGCATAAACTGCTGCTTGAGATACTAAAATTACCAGAGAAAATTATGGGAAGTACCTCTGCTTCCACTGTTTTTTTTTTGTTGTTGTTGTTGTTGTTAGTTAATTTTTTTCCTCTCAACTTTTGGCAGGTTTACTAGGGTATTTTCCATTAGGAATGTCCTGGCCTTGAAATTTCATTTAGAATGTAATTTAGTCATGCAAATTATGAACCCACAATCTAAATCATGGCATTCTTATTATGGCTTCAAATGCATTTGGGGGCAATCATATTAAGCTTTGTCATTTAATCCTAGTTAGGAGGTTTAACAGTAAAGTGAAATAAAATATTTTTGCAGTCATTTATTCCTTCTCTCATGCAATACACTAATTCTGTTTATTTCTGAATTCAGCCTTATGTTGAAACAGATTGTAAAATTATGTTTTAAAAAATGTTCCTCCCCCATCCTTGTGGAGGGTGGTGTTTTGTAAAATCTGAGTATTTATATTAAAAGAAATATTCGTGGTGGTCTTCCATTATGAAAACAGGTGTGGTTTATTCTGGAATCTTTACCCATAAATTCTAATTTACCTGCTAGTACTAAACTGCCTCACTTCTGATTTCTTTTACTTTTGCCCTAACAGGTCATGAACTGTACTTAGTATATATTTGCTTAAAATATATAAAAGCAGATATTTTCCCTACTAATAGGGATATTTCTGGTTAACGGAGTTATCTCATTCTGCAACCTGTTCAGAAAACATTACTGAGCACCTTTGGTGTTAGTGTTAAATTCTGGAATGACAAATCTGGAATGACAAATGACAAATCTCCAAACTTGGCGAAAATACGGCTTCTGCTTGGAACAGAAAAATAATGGTTAGCTTTTTTACCCTCAGTAACGGTCATCCCTTTGAAGTGGTCGGATCTCTTTCTGTGACTGGGGGAAGTTAAGACATTAAGAGCGGGTTGTTTAAATTACTGAAGAATCTGATTTCTGCAGACCTGAAGAACAACAGACTCTCTTTTTCTTTATCAAATTTGGGGATAGTTATTGGAAAGCAAAATAATGATGAATATGATGGTCTCTGGTGAACTCTGACCTTTCTTTGCTAGGGATATAGGTTTTAGGGTCTTTAGGAGGAACAGGGAGGTGGTGTATAGAATCTTCCAGAGGTACTTTTAAAAACTTAATATGCGGTGTGCGCACTCACACACGTACACACACACATAATCCCTACTATAATGAGAGATGTTACTGATGACCACTTAGCTTTCCTAGGCTTCTTTGTCTTGAGATTTAAATTTGATCTTTGAGACCTTCCTTCCTACCAGTCCCAGCAGTGATTTTTGTCACCTCTTCAAAAATCCCATACGTGGCTCCTTACTTCCTGTCATGGTAGGGTGTGGCCCACATAGGTCAGGCTATATCTAACAGAAACATACTATCTGCCTCAAAATGTCTTAGATAGATGTATGGACGTGTGTGTTCACATTTATTTTTTAGAGAGACTTACCAGTGTTTGAAAAGATACAGGTCTAAATGAATCTTGGTTAAAACCTTGCTTTGTAGAAAATAAAAATGCCAGGTACTAGCTTTCCCAGCTTCCCTTGAAGGGTGCAAGTACTTGAGGTGGGTCCAACAAACAAAGGAATTTTCTAAAATTTAAAGGGAAACTTTACAGAGCTCCAGTAGTGTGAATCCTTCAATGTGAAACTGTTTACTTTATTAACTACTTCCAGAATCAAAGTGGGCAAATTTTTAATAGATTTAGCTTCTGACGTAGAAGTACTTTACCCAACATACCCTTCTTTACAGTTTTATCTATAAAGCTTCATAGAGGGCATGTTGGGGACTTACTTTCTTGCCATAGGTTCCCCTAATAACACTGTTTTGTCATCCTCAGGAATAGTTTTAAACAACTGAATCTGTTGACTGAGTGAATAATGAGTGAATATGGAGTGAATGAATGAATATTGTAAAAATGAGCAACATCAACTGTGCAGTGACCCAAGTCATTGTTTTTGGTAGACAGTCTTTAGAATTCAGGCAGACCATTCTCAGTAATTCCTTCAGGGGTAGGGGTGGGTGGGGGGAGTTTTGCATATTACTTTGCAGCTAATCATCTTTGTTGATTTAAAAAGTACCTTTAGTTTTCTTTTTCTTTTAAAGATTTTATTTATTTATCTAACAGAGAGAGAACACAAGCAGGCAGAGAGGCAGGCAGAGGCAGAGGAGCAGGCTCCCTGCGGAGCAAAGGAGCCAGATGTGGGACTCGATCCCGAGACACCGGGATCATGACCTGAGCCAAAGGCAGCTGCCCAACCAACTGAGCCACCCAGGCGTCCCTACCTTTAGTTTTCTTTTTTTTTTAAAAGATTTTTTTTTTAAGATTTTGTTTATTTATTTATTTATTAGGAAAGAGAGAGAGTGAGAGAGAGAAGGTCAGAGTGAGAAGCGGACTCTCCATGGAGCTGGGAGCCCGATGTGGGACTCGATCCCGGGACTCCGGGATCATGACCTGAGCCGAAGGCAGTCGCTCAACCAACTGCGCCACCCGGGGGCCCTACCTTTAGTTTTCTTAATCTCGATTGTGTTTCTCTTCAAATCATCCAGTACTGTTGCTTATAAAATGAGGCCACATTCTTGACCAGTACTCAGAGATCTATGTTACGTTGACTGTGGACTGTCTTGCTGATTTTATTTTCCCGTTTGTACCCTGAGATCACTCAGACTGTGCTTTCTATGGTAGTCTATCATATTCCTACATTTTGCTGCCTTCTGTGCCTTTGCTTTCACTTTTCTTTTCTCTAGTGTGTTCTTTCCTATTGAAATGCTGTGCCTTTTGTTCATTTGCCACATTCTTCATAAATTTGTTCCTGACCTCACTTCAAATTTTCATATTTTTGTGTTTCTCATATTTTTCATATTTTTAATCTCACCTTTCCTACAAAACTGTAAACTTCTTGAAAGCAAGTATATTTTGTTCATCTTTGTAATCTTCATAGTGACTTGCACTTAAGGCATATTGAGATGCTAATTAGATGAAAGGTACTCCTAATTAAGCAAGGGACTATCTTTCTTCATGAGAAATGTCCTTAAACTTGTATCCAAATGAGAAAACTCGTGTCGAGATACACTATAAATTGTAAATACTATACAAATAGTGTCTGTTACCATAAACACTCAACTTGGCTCTTATGTTAAGTGCCGCACAGTTTGGTTTTTAATTTCCATATTTTATTTCAGAGAAGAGTATGATTCCGTTGTGGCAAAAGACAAGCTATGTAGTGCCCCAAAATGTTTGCAAGATGTTTTTTTAAGTCTTCACAGTTTCATATCTTTAAGATTATAAAACATAAGAGGAAGCAAATTCCCATTAAGATATATTCCTCTTAAGATGAGCAACCATCCTGATTTCTCAGGACTGAGGATTTCCTGAGACACAAGACTTGCAGCACTAAAACCAAGACTGTTGGTTACCCTGACTCCACTTTATGATAAAGCCATCTCCTTTGCATGTCACTGTGGGCACAGTTTTGAGAAGTGTAATAAATGCCTGGTAACTGGGTTATTGGTTTGGTGGGAGGGAAGTGTTGGGGGCACTTGGGCTTTTATTAAGTTTCTATTATTTTGAACATTTTCTAATGTTTGATTAGAACATTATTTGATCAAACCTATTTGATTAATTGATCTATTTAGGAATGTATTTGTGTATCATTCATTGTGTATATTAGTGTATCATTGGTGACCTTATCAGAAGGTGGTCCTACTCAACTTTTTAATTTAAAATTGCATAATCTGTCAGATGATTAATGCTTTTATTTAGATGTACCTTATTAGATAAAGCAGTCTGAGGTGGCCTGAAATTTTCCTTAGTTCCCTTTACAGTGGTTTAAGCTTTTACTCATAGATTTGCATTGCAGAGACCATGTGTCTAAAGAAATGTCTAGGATAGTCTGTTTGGTCATACCTTTGCTGGAATTAGCTTTTGTATGTGCTCATGTATAAAGATCAGAGAAGTCCATGGCTGAGAACTCTGTGATAGCAGGTGTATAACTTTAAGTTACTAAAAATACTTTTTTTTTATTTAATTATTTGAGATAGAGACAGTTGAGAGAGAGCACGAGAGGGGAGAAGGTCAGGGAGAAGCAGACTCCCCGTGGAGCTGGGAGCCCAATGTGGGACTCGATCCCAGGACCCTGGGATCATGGCCTGAGCCGAAGGCAGTTGCTTAACCAACTGAGCCACCCAGGCACCCAATACTTTTAAATTTTATTAGCAGTTAGGCCATAGTGACTTAACTATTCTGGGGCATACAGTATGCGTGGTGGTATTGTTGGAAAAGAGCCATTAAAAATATTGATACTTTATACCAAAAAGGATATTAATGACCCAGGTCCATTCCTCTTCCCCTCTCCTTCTTTTGAGTTCCCTCCCATTTTGTAATGATTAAATTTTAACTGTACCTCTTGGGGCTATGTGGAAAAATAATAGCATCCTTTTTTTTTTTCCTTTTTTTTTTTTTAGATTTTATTTATTTATTAGAGAGACAGAGAAAGTGAGAGAGAGCATGAGAGGAGAGAAGGTTAGAGGAAGAAGCAGACTCCCCATGGAGCCGGGAGCCCGATGTGGGACTTGAACCCAGAACTCAAGGATCATGACCTGAGCCGAAGGCAGTTGCTCAACCAACTGAGCCACCCAGGCGCCCAAAATAATAGCATCCTTAATTTGATTAATCTTTGGCTAAAATAGGCTCTTCTGGACTGGTGTGCTTGGTTGTTATCTTCTTATTTTTCTTGTTTTAAGAATGTGAATAGAATCCCTTGATGTTATTTTAGCTTTTTAATGGTTCTTCTTGCCAGCCTATGAGACTTACCAGCTTATATCTTGGGCTACATTGTTGTAGAAAAATTACTTGTGTCTTTAAAGCAAATGTATCCAACATTATATTTCTATATCGAAATGTAAAGATTAGACTTGGGTTATGAAAAGCTTGAGAAGGCAAGAATATGGAAAAATTTATGTTTAAGTTGAGAAAGAATCATGTTCTTTTCACAAAAGGAGGAAGGAATCTGTACTTTGTAGTAGTTCTAGTTGATTTTTAGTAGATAAATTTTCTTTTAGAGTAGATCTTAAGGAAAGAATGTGAAGTAAACACTGGCAGTGGTGTCACCATAACAGTAGTTATTTGTTTATTCCTAGAGAAATGGGAAAATAAGATATAAGATAGTTACTGGTCTGTTTACAAAAGGCTTCTGATAAAGAGCAAAAGGGAGCAAGTGTAAAGACACTCTGTGGCACTTTGTGGGCAAATGATTTTATGTGTTACGGTTTATCGTACAACACAGGTTAGTCACCGAATATTTTGCCCTGAGATACTCAAAGCCTAGAAAGGTTTTTGGTTTTGTACAGTATTAATCTTTTCTGTTCATATTTCTGTTTCTCATAAATTGGCAGAAGACTCCATCAAAGTTCATTTGATGAAGCCTTAATGACTAAAACGATAAACCTTAACATTGAGATTTGTAATCATCTAAATAAATTACATATTTCACATTAATAAGCCAGAAATATTGAGTGGAACAAATTATACATGGTACATTATAATCTTGCTAAACAAATCAGTGTTCTCTTTTATGCCGGAAGCCTTTGAATACAGGCAGTGAGCCTCTTCTTTCCAATCTCTTTAGGAATAAGAGATGCTACTGCCATGTTCATACTATTGTTAGTTTTTACTCTGCTGTCTTTGAGACCTATTGCAAAAGATAAAAGGTACTTCCTGAACCGAGTCTGTTCCTTTTAAGTTCCCATTCTGATTTAATGGCCTCACTATCCATGTTTGATCATGCTGCATCCTATTTTTCTTAACTTAGCTATCTAGTAGTCACCGTGTTCTCTTGATTCCTTCTGTCATTATCCTTCTGTCTTGATTCCTTCTGTCATTCCTTCTGTCATTACCCCTAACCTGGGTCACCATCTCTCAGCTGTGGTAACCTCTTACTGAATTCCCAGAATTCAGAAAACAAATACTTAGTTTCTGTGATCTTACTGAAGCACAGATATGTTCATATCATTTCCCAACTAGCAAATTCTTTGTCTCTCCATTTCTTGTGAATACAGATCAAACTTTTTTTTTTTTTAAGATTTCTTTTATCTATTTATTTAACAGAGAGAGAGATCACAAGTAGGCAGAGAGGCAGGCGGGGGGTGGGGGCGGGGGGAAGCAGGCTCCCTGCTGAGCAGAGAGCCCGATGCGGGGCTTGATCCCAGGACCCTGAGATCATGACCTGAGCTACCCAGGTGCCCCAAATACAGGTCAAACTCTTAAGCTAAGAGGGTCCCCTGCCTCTTCAGTCTACTCCCCCATTTGGTCCCCATGCACTCCTCATCCTTTTCCCCCAGAATGCCCTCATTTCCCAGTGAACTCCCCTATTTCTTTAAAATATTCACAGGTCTGGTTTAAATATGCATTTAGTGAAGCCTTGCTTGACATACCCTTTTAGGCAGAGAATTCTCTTATGTGTACACATAGCGCTTTGTTCTGTAGACCCTGCTTGACTGTGAGGTAACACAGTGCAAACACTCCATTTTGATGTTTGGTTTTATTTATTTTTTATTAACATATAATGTATTATTTGTTTCAGGGGTACAGGTCTGTGAATCATCAGTCTTACACAATTCACAGCACTCACCATAGCACATTCCCTCCCTAATGTCCATCACCCAGCCACCCTATCCCTCCCCCCATTTTAATGTTTTAAACTAACAGAGTTTCTGGGGGTATAAAGGCCACTAAAATACAGTTGTCATACTGGCTTTTTCTCGTTTTCCTTCATATTTGCCTACTGTATTCCCACCTCCCTTTTCCTCTTTGGGAAATAATGAAGGCCCTTACAAGGCAATGAAGTGGAGAGTGCAGTTGATTCCAGAGATGCCAGGGTAGAATGGACCAGACTTGGTAATGGAATGGAGAAAGTAGAAGTGTTAGTGACACTAACAGTTAGTGACAATTCCCCCAGGTACACAGGTTCCTGTAGCATACTGTGCTTTTGAGGTATTGTAGGTGCTTCAAGTTGAACACCATAAATAGAATAGATGAGATTTTAAAATAGCAAGTAACACTGCTTACTATGTGTTACACATTTTGTTAAACATTTTGCGTGGGATAAGTTATTTTATTTGAATCTTAAAAACTTTAAGTAGACACCATTACTCCCATTGTCAGATGAGGAAATGAAGCAGAGGGGTTAAATAGCATGACCAGGGTCACTTAGCTAATAGTTAGAACTGGCATTCTAGGAAATTACATTAAAGCCTGTGCTCTTAACTTCTACATTTTCCTCTCTTACCATTTTTTCAATTTCAAACATAGTTAAATAAGGCGTGTGTGCATGTGTGAGTGTGAGATTCTAAGATAGATAGCCAATAGTAAAGTTGATCTCCATACTCCTACCCGTATTTACCTAAATTATGTTTGGAATACACAGCAGATCTTTGAGTCACTATGTACACCTATAGAATTACTGCTAGATCTGATGGGAAAAAAAAACAAAAATAAAAAACCCTGACAGGTTAATTCTTAGGTCATGTCCAAAGAACTCTTAGGAGCAGGGGAGAGTTCTACATAAACCTGATATATTTAGAGAAATCTGGTAGAAACTTAATAGGTCATCTTTGAGCCCACATTATTTCTTCTTATTTTCGAAACATGTTGGACTTTCCATTTTTTTGTCACTTAGCTACCAGCTCATCTCTTGATTTGTCTGAGAAAGCTAAGGTACAGGTTCTTCTGCATTTGTCATATTACTGATAAATTGTTGTACTATAATTTCTCAGAGACATGATCAAGTGCTAAACTGAAAGGTAATAACTCTAGTAATAAAACTAGAAAACATGACCTTAACTTGCATGTCATAGTATATGTTGGAGTAAGCTTTATTTACTGGCAATATTAATCCGTGAAAAGGTCAAGGGAAGAATTTTTCCTACTTGAGATATTATAAATACAGTCAGAGTAGAGAAGATGCTATGAACAGTTTGATAGTCCACAAATTCTACACTTGACGATATTTAGAAATCTAGTTCACAGAGAAGACCTTTTTCAGCAGAATATAAGATGGGAAGCATTCCCGTTTGTCCTCATGAGAGACACAACTCAGAAAGTAAATATGATAAGTAATGTTCATTTTAATGAATGAACATTTTATTTTGTAGTTCACTGTTTTATTTTTAAAAGAGAATATGAGAGGTAGTGTTTGGACCTCCAAAAATAATTTTTAAATCTGCTCAAAAGTTTCGAATTCTCTTCATTGTCTCCAGCAGATTAGTACCAGGTTCTCCTGACATTTTAGTTAGTTAATTTTATTTAGGAGGGCAAAGAGAACAAGTAATCCTCTTCAGCTGCTAAAATACTACTTTGGTAGTTGGAGGCGGAAAGGAGAAGTCAAATATCGTCTCTTCCAGAAAGTGTGCAGTGGGAGAAGTCACTTGACTTAAGGAACCAGTATTTAAGTTTTTTACTTAGTCCTTTATTTATAATTTAAGATCACAGAATTTCAAAAATGGATGGTTGGGGGTGGGTGTTGTAGGAAAATAGGATAGAATTGCTTGAGTTACCATAGTTCTAGAAAAATTTCCAATTTGACTATAGCTGTTTGGAGACTATTTTAATGGAAAGAAATTATGCTTTTTAAATATCACCACTTTTCAAGGATTTGATTCTTACAACCTTTTTACATTTACTAATGAAGTTGATTAAAAGAATAGGTCAGATTATGAGGTTGAGAGCAGGTGTCTCTGGAACCCAAAAGTTGCAGTTTTTAATACTTTTACTGTTTCAGAGCATTTTCTTTTCTACTGGAATTGCATTCTTACAGGGCAAGCATAAGAACTAATTTTTTTTCTCAAGATTTGTATAGCTTATTTTCAACTGGGATTCTTGACATCTGTCAGTAATCGATGTGAACTCAGATGGCAGTTTACATACAAAAGCTAACTTGTTTGTGGTCTTTTAAAGATCTAAATAGTTCTTTCCTTTGCTAGAACTGAATTATTAGTCTTTAGTCATTCCTTGATTCAACATTTCTAGACCAAACTGGGGACAAAATAAGGGACTACTGTGCATTTAGTTGATGATAGTGATGACTAACACTTAAAACTCTTATAGACAATATACATTCTTACTTTATCAGTCCATTAAGTCTGAAATTGGTTTATGTACCATTGTCTATATTTTACATACTAAGACACAAGCCAAGAATAAGTGGCTGCCCTCTGGTCAATTATATAGGTAGTCAATTCTAGGGTTCCCTCATTTCCAGATTCCATGTTTTACCACCCTAGACAAGAGAGGACCTTGTGTCCATCCCCTAATCTTGAGTTAGTTAAAAAGAAGATCTTGGGACGCCTGGGTGGCTCAGTTGGTTAAGCAGCTGCCTTCGGCTCAGGTCATGATCCCAGAGTCCTGGGATCGAGTCCCACATCAGGCTCCTTGCTCGGCAGGGAGCCTGCTTCTCCCTCTGCCTCTGCCACTCTGCCTGCTTGTGCTCTCTCTCTCTCTCTCTGACAAATAAATAAATAAAATCTAAAAAAAAAAAGAAGAAGAAGATCTTGTACAAAGCAGTTTGGACTAGCATGCCAGAACTAAGAAGAAAATAACAGAAAGCCTTTGCATCTTGCCTTGGTTGAATGCCTATTAGGATCAATGGATTTTTCCAGTTGAGAGCAGCCTATGAATCTATAGATTGTCTTGTATTTTCAGCCCCATTATTTTAGTTTTATCTGTATTATATTTGAAAGATAATAATTCTAAAATATCTGTAATATGAAGCTACCATTATGAAGTTAGGAAAAGAATATTTACATTATCATTAAACGTTAGTACCAACATAGAATTATATCTTTTTTTTATGATAATTAAGAAGAGGGAATATAACATTAAGATATTTCTAAAAGTTCTGTCCATATATAATTCTTCAAAACCCTGGTATATGTAACAGTACAATTTGGAATTGAAAGGGACCATAGAGATCATTTAGTCCAGAAGTAGAAAACTAGTGACTCAGAGTCCAAATCTCCATACCTTACATAGATTTTATTGGTTTTCACAATGTTCACATTTTTTAGAATTTGAATGACTTTAGCTGTATAAACATTCATTCCCCTTGGCCACAATTCACACCATTCCCTAATATTAACACCTTCCAGCTTCAGACATTTACGTGCCTATCTGATCTAGGGCAACTCTGTATACAGTACTTCCCCCTTCCCTATTCCCTCATTTTCCAAACAAGGAAACTGGAAATTGAGAATAAAGTGGTTTATCTCAAATTGTATGACTTTTTAAATAGAGCCGAGCTTCTTAAATCTTAAGATAGTGTTCCTTTCTACAATTTGTTGTCTCCCCTTAGAAAACAGTACAAGATAGTATATAATCAAGTGCTAAAATACTTGGTGTTGATTGTCAGAAAGAGGAACTATCATTGTGGGCTGGGACAGTTCAAGAATACTTTAGAAATCTTTCTTGGGACGCCTGGGTGGCTCAGTTGGTTGAGCGGCTGCCTTCGGCTCAGGTCATGATCCCAGCGTCTTGGGATCGAGTCCCGCATTGGGCTCCTTGCTCCACAGGGAGCCTGCTCCTCTCTCTGCCTCTCTGCCTGCTTGTGTTCTCTCTCTGTTAAATGAATAAATAAAATCTTTTTTAAAAAAAAAAGAAATCTTTCTTGACACTACCCTCCTAAGAATTGCATTCTAAGTATTTGCTAGTGAGAAACATTCTGTCCTGATCTGTGTAGTATTCTTGCTACATAACAGTGGAGGGGGCGATGTGGGAGATGGGATCATGAATGCCTTCCCCTATAGAGCTGGCAAAGGAAATCACTGAGGGGCATCTTGTACATATTGAATAATGGTACCTCATAAGACAACCTGCATTTAGATTGCTCTAGAAATCCCATTTTTGCCCCTGTTAGGAGAGGAAGAAGGGGCATTGTAGCCATGAGCTCTCTCCAGTGGATTCTAGACAGGTCTTTATGACTTTCCCAAATCCAAATTTAAGTTTAGCTACAAATTAACTGGCATATTACCTTACTAGAGATGTTGATTTGGAAATAATAAACAGAATAAAGCAAATGCTAGAAACTTTTGTTAAAAACACAAATTCAGGGGTGCCTGGGTGGCTCAGTGGGTTAAAGCACTGCCTTTGGCTAAGGTCATGATCTCAGGGTCCTGGGATCAAGCCCCTCAGCCCCTCATCTGGCTCTCTGCTCAACAGGGAACCTGCTTCCCTCTCTCTCTCCACCTGCCTCTCTGCCTACTTGTGATCTCTCTCTCTCTCTCTCTCTCTCTCTAATTAATTTATTTAAAGACCACACACAAATTCAGTCTATTGAAAGGGGTCTTTGGGTACTGAGCTATACAGTTGATTCCTGCACAACGTGAGGATTAAGGGTCAAATCCACATATAACTTTTTACTCCGCCAAAACTTTACTAATAGCTTACTTTTGGCTGGAAGCCTTACTGATAACATAAACAGTTAATTAACACATACTTTATGTCACATATATTGTGTACTGTATTATTAGAACAAAATAAGCTAAAGGAAAATTTTTAGAAAATCGTAAGAGAAAATAGATTTATAGTATTGTACTGTATTTTTTATTTTTTCTCTATTATTTATTTTTTATTTCTTATAATATATTATTTGCCCTGGGGATACAGGTCTGTGGATCATCAGTCTTAGACAATTCACAACACTCACCATAGCACACAGCCACCCCATCCCTCCTTCCCTCTCCCTCCTTCCCCCAGCAGCCCTCAGTTTGTTTCCTGAGATTAAGAATCTCTTATGGTTTGTCTTCCTCCCCATCCCATCTTGTTTCATTTTCCCCTCCCTTGTACTGTATTTTTTTTTAATCTGCATATAAGTGGACCCATGTAGCTCAAACCTATGTTCGAGGCTCACCTGTATAGTATCTTTCACATTAACAGAATCCTTTATCACCATATTGTATAAGATGATCACTCCGTTCCACACTATCCCCTTACCTTTATTTCTTTTCTCCATAGTGTTTGTATCACTTCTAACATGTTTTATATTGATTTTATTTGTGTCTCCCCACACCCCATTGTAAATTCTGAGGACAGTCTTTTGTTCACTGCTTCATTCCCATTTGGTAGATCAGTACCTAATATTGTAGGCACTCATTATATATTGATGTTTAATGCTAAATGTTATAGTAATCTTGATATAAATTATCATTTCTTAGATTTTTTTTAATCTTCATATATTAGCACAGCTCTTAGACGAGAGTAGGTCTTCAGTAAATGTTAACAGTAAGTAAAAGCTATGAGTTGTTTTTTTAAATTCCAGTGTAGTTAACAGTGTTAAATTAGTTTCAGGTATACAATATAGTGATTCAGCAGTTCTGTAGATTAGTCAGTGCTCATCAAGATAAGTGTACTCTTAAAAAAAAAAAAAGAGGGCGCCTGGGTGGCTCAGTTGTTGGGCAGCTGCCTTGGGCTCAGGTCATGATCCTGGAGTCCCTGGATCGAGTCCCGCATCAGGCTCCCTCCTCAGCAGGGAGTCTGCTTCTCCATCTGACCTCTTCCTCTCTCTCACTCTCTCTCTCTCTCTCTCAAATAAATAAATAAATAAATAAATAAATAAATAAATAAAATCTTTAAAAAAAAGATAAGTGTACTCTTAATCTCCTTCACAAAATATACGGAAACACTAATTTGAAGGGACATACACACTCCTATGCTTACTGCAGCATTATTTACAATAGCCGAACTATAGAAGCAGCCCAAGTGTCCCATCGATAGATGAATGGACGTTAAAAACTAGAACTATGTATATAGTTTGAAAATACATATATGTAAAAGTGTATACATATATATATGATTTTTTAAAATACATCTGTCATTTATGCTTTATTTCCACAGTGATTTTTAGAATTACTCTTATGGTTCATAATTAGGGCCAGTAATATTTGAAGTTGGGGTCTGTCTTAGGTCTTATTAAGGAAAAATACATATAATATAGAGTGGTAGATAATCAAGTCACTTACTTGCTTTTGGATATGTATTTTTATATAGTGAATACATTTAGATTAAAATTGTACTGAATTTTTTTTTTCTGTGACTCAAGTCTCCAGAATTTTCTCAGAACCATAGCGTCCACTTTTTGTTTGTATTTTTGTGAAAATTCCAGTTCTTTTCTGACTGATGAAGTACTATCTTGGATATATTTACTGGACTTCAGGTAGACTATGATTGCATCTGTTTCCTCAACTTTCATTTCAAGCAATTACGAAGCAGCGCATGGAACCTGACTTGGCAATGAGCCCTAGAAGGTTTTGTTTTCTTGTCCTTTCATGTCTTTGCTATGATTTTCTTTGAGACTAGAAATAAACAATTTCTTAAATTAACTGGGGAAAAAATGCAAGTAAAATAGGTCTGTTAAAAAAAAGTATGTCTGGAGAGTAAATGGAGGAAGTTGTAGGAGGTAATAACCTTTTAAGTTAGTGAATAGGGTATCCAAGTGTTTTGCAACAAATACAGCAAAGTCTAAGACCTGTAAGTTACTTTCATTGATTGGGAGTTAGTTGTAAGTCATACAAATTTTAGAAGCTCTATATAAGTAATTAAAATTAGGAATCTTTACATATAAATATATAATTCCCAAAATTAACCCTCTCCCAATTTTTAATGCAACTTTTACCCCCCCAAGTATTTCTTACTAAATTCATTTATTAAACCAATTTAATTGGTTTGCTTCATCTATAATCTTAGATTGTTGGAGAAGTAATGTGAATCATGCTTTCATATTTATTAATTGTGTAAGTGCCTACTTGTTGTGGAAGTTACACTTTCTTGCTAATGAAGAAATATAAGTGAGAAGTGGCATTATTGGTAAAACCACTGCACTCATTTTGCATATATACTATATTTTACCTGTTTAACTACCTGAAGAAAATGAGGATCTGAGAGTGCCTTATTAATTAATGACTTACTAGGCAACTTAATAGATTAAAGCATAGTTCAAATGTAGATTAATTTAGGCATATTATTTTTAATTAGCAATTCTTAACTGTGCTTTTAACTTTCAGAGTACACCTAATCTTTACAAATAAATGCCATTATTTACAAGGAATACCACAAAAAAGAACATGTAAACCAACCAAGTCCCATCACCTGTATTAGAAATTCAAACTAGAATGTTTCACAATTGACCAATAGCACCATAATTTTTGGCAGTGTTTAACCAAGACATTCCCATTGCTGATGACATTTTCATTTAACATTTTCTCGTGATGTTGCCCTTAACTTCTTAAAGGTGGTTAAGATTTCTTTCAATGTAGTTGTGGTTTTTTTTTAGTTGATTGTGAAATTTTTTTTTTAAGATTTTATTTATTTATTTATTAGGAAAGAGAGAGTGAGAGAGAGCATGAGAAGGGAGAAGGTCAGAGTGAGAAGCGGACTCCCCATGGAGTTGGGAGCTCGATGTGGGACTCAATCCCGGAACTCTGGGATCATGACGAGCCGAAGGCAGTCGCTCAATCAACTGCGCCACTCAGGCGCCCTGATTGTGAAATGTTTTAACTGTACTTCCTATTTCTTCCAAGTGGCAGTAATACCTAGTTACCAGAACTCTTAGTAATTTCTAATATCAAGTAGCCTAATTTTACTTTGTATCTTTTTTTGTGTTTTATTCTTTATTTTCACCTGAAGTACAAGAAGGTAAACCAGCAATCTTTTCAGAGTACAATTCTTTGATCACGGCATACCAGTTAAAGTACTTAGAACTTAAATTCTTTGCTACCTTACTTATCTTTTCTTTTTAGGTAGACTTTTTGGCATGCTAATTAATATAAACATAAATTTTGCTTTGACAATAGGAGGAAAGTGTTTAAAATTTTAGTATTTACGTTGTTAGAGTAAATATTGTCAGCATTTATGTTGATAATTCTTCTGTAGAGCACTTAAAACTATATGTTTAATTTTGTAATTTTCAATAAATACCTCTTAGCCATTTTCAAGAACAAGCATAGTAGTTATTAAGGTTTAAAAATAGGATTAAAAATTGTTTCTTCTTTTAAGCTTGCCTGTTTATTTTATTTAAACATGCACTGTCACCAGTAGTATATTTATCTGAAAGATACTTCTCTCTGCCAGCATCAATATTATAATTACTATTCATTGTGAGTTGAATGACTGGCTAAACTTGGTATTTTTGCATTACTAATGACCACTTTTTAAAAATGCCAATGATTGGAGTGCCTGGGTGGCTCAGTCGTAGAGTATCTGCCATTGGCTCAGGTCGTGATCCCAGGGTCCTGGGATTGGGCCCCCGCCTCGGGCTCCCTGCTCAGTGGGAAGTCTGCTTCTCCTTCCACTCCCCTTGACTGTGTTACCCCCTTGATCGTGTTACCTCTCTCGCTTATCTTTCTCTCAAATAAATAAAATCTTTAAAAAAAATAAAAATTAGAAAACTAAAATGCCAATGATTGCCATCATTTTTTTTTTTAAGATTTTATTTATTTATTTGAGAGACAGAGAAAGTGAGAGAGAGCATGAGAGGAGAGAAGGTTAGAGGAAGAAGCAGACTCCCCATGGAGCTGGGAGCCCGATGTGGGACTCGATCCTGGAACTCAAGGATCATGACCTGAGCCGAAGGCAGTTGCTCAACCAACTGAGCCACCCAGGCGCCCCGATTGCCATCATTCTTAAATGATAATAACATGAGCTAATTACAAGACAACTCCACAACTCCTCTCTTACTTTCAGTTTTTAATTTTCATTTGTATATTTTTTTTTTGTTTAAAGATTTTATTTATTTATTTGACAGAGAGAGAGAGAGAGAGAGATCACAAGTAGGCAGAGAGAGAGGGGGAAGCAGGCTCCCCGCTGAGCAGAGAGCCTGATACGGGGCTCGATCCCAGGACCTGGAGATCATTACCTGGGTTGAAGGCAGAGGCCTTAACCCCCTGAGCCACCCAGGTGCCCCCCATTTGTATATTTTATAAATTGTTGATTAGTAATAAAATTCTCAGGGGAAAAAAACATAAAAGTGGAAAAATGATCCCCCACATTATCACCTATCTGTTTTACACATTCAAGGAAATTAAAATTCATTTTATATTACGATGTCAGGATTTTTCTCACTGTTCCTAAAGTGTGCTGAGATTCTCTCTAGGCTGTCAAAATTACAGTCTGCAAAACTTGAGGTCCAGTAAAGTTCATTGACTTGTGTAATTAATATTAAGGGTCAGAGATAACACCAATATTATAGAATTTTTTGTGTAATAATCTGTTTTTAAAGACTTGCAAGAGGATTTTTTTCCCAGTTGTTCTCCCTGAACAACATCTTTAAACAATTCAGAATACTGACATGTACTTAGCTTTTTGCTTTTGTATTGACATGGGAGGTTGTAATCTATTCCAGTTACAAAGATGTTAAAATGTTTTTTTTTTTTTTAAGATTTTATTTATTTATTTGACAGAGAGAGAGCACACACAAGCAGGGGGAGCAACAGAAGGAGAGGGAGAAGCAGACTCTCCGCACAGCAGGGAACCTGATGCAGGGTTCAACCCCAGGACCCTGGAATCATACCTTGAGCCAAAGGCAGACAACCAATTGTGCCACCCAGGCACCCCTAAAATGTTATTTTTTTAAGTGCCTCTTAGATTTAGTAGAATGTGGTAATAAGCCTTCAAGTCTACAGCTAAAGAATTTGAGTTCAGTTGATCTTAACATACTCCAAACTGGTTAGAGTGACAGGAGGGCTAAATAAACATGGTTGGAAAATAGTTTTAGCCTATACATTGTATCTCTTTGCCTAGCTAGAAGAAACTTTCTCAATCAGACAAAAGCTGGACTGCAGTCCCCTACTTGTATTCTTATATGCTTTATTGAGCTAGTGGATAGATAAAAGAGTAGAGCAACTCCTGCTGGAGCAGTAGCTCAGACCACTGGTGCTATTGTTATTTAAAAAGCTGTCTCTTGATTGTTACTATGGGCAAGGCACCAATGACTCTTAAGAAAAATTACTACATTTCATTCCTTAATTTTTTGAGCACGTACTGTGTACCCCACTGTTTCATTTTCTGGGGAATAAAATAGACATAACTCCATATTTTTTTGGAGCTTACTTTCTTGTGTATCTGCCTCACAACTTTATCATGTAGATATTACTGTTTCCATTTTCCCTATAGAAAGTGAACCTTTGAAAGGTTTTATGAATTGTTCAGGGTTATACAAAGCTAGGATTTGAGACTCAGGTGCTGTGAACGACTATCCTGTGCTGTCAGTTGTCCCTCTTTAGGATTCTGTGAAAGAACAGTTATTCTCAGTGTCTCAAACAATAATTACCACAAATCCCTTTGAAATTCTGATGTAACTCACCCCACTAAATTTGTCCATGAAATTTTAGAAAATCACATTCTCAAGTGCTCATTCTTGGGCATTAAAAGTACTTGAACAGGAAGGTCCTGCCCACAGCTCACAAATACATAGAGGCCCGCACTTTTTCCCTCCTCCCCACCAAAAAGCTAATGACAGATGTTACTTACTGAACAGGGTTGTCTTCTCTGCGAAAACTAGATGCAACCACAGTCCTTTTAAAAACAGAAATAATGACCATTCCCAGTCAGTCACTTGCATTCACAATGAAATCCGTTATTTCAATCCTAGAATCTGTAAACAATTTTTTAAAGCTGGTGTAGTAGAAAGCACCTATTTGAAAACTAGATTTTAGTCCAAATCTTGGCTATCATACTGCTGTGTTTTTTTTTCCCTAAGGAAAAAAATACCCCTAGCTTTGGTATTTATCAGGATTTAGATAAAAATATTTTAGTTTTTTAGTATATGTAAGGAAATATAAAATTAATGAGAGATAATGATTTTGCTCAGTTAATTTTCCTTACCCCAGTATTGCTTGTTACAAAACTTATTGGCAAGTTACATGTGTTTTGTCACTGTTTTTAGATTTGAAAGTTTATTAACAACTTTATCATATTTCTCTACTTCAAAATTTAAGATTTCAGTTCTAAATTTCCTATGACCATAGGGCTCTCTGTAATAAAAATTCTTGGTTGAATTACTAAAATTAAAACAAATAGACAAGCATTATTACTTTTTTTACAGATTTATTTATTGTAGAGAGGTTGGGGGGAGGGATAGTGGGGAAGGGAATGAGAGAATCCCAAGCAGACTGCCACTGAGCGCAGAAGTCAGCACAGGGCTCAGTCTCAGGACCACCTCTCCTCCCCCCAAGCATGACCTGAGCTGAAATCAAGTGTCAGAGGCTCAACTGACTAAGCCACCCAGATGCCCCAATAAGTATTATGTATAATATCCACAAGCTGGAAATAATCCAAATGTTCATCACCTAATGAATGGGTAAGGAATATGTCATGTATCCATACAATAGATTTTTTTTATATATTCTTTTATAACAAATGGAAGCAATAATGTGGATGAACCTGATTCTATTTCTAGCAACAGGTAATACAACGGATAAATGTTAAGTTTCCCATTCAGGTCTGAGCCCAGTTAACAGAAAGAACGAACATGTCTTCCTTTACCTCAGCTATTGGGTCTACCACAAAATATATTTAGTTTTATGACATTAATTTTTATTTTGTTTCATATCAAGTCATTTTTATTTTGCTTACAATTTTAAATCTTGACCAAAATCTACCTCTAAGAAAGACTTCTAAAATAGTATATTTCTTAAATAAGTGATTGATCTCTCAAGGCCAATTTTTAAAATATGCTGGGCTGTTTGAATCTGGTCTTTCTTATTCTGTGTTTAGCCATTTTTCTTTATAAAGAGGAAATTAAGTAATTAGTGATTAAGTTGAAATTCTGAAAGAAATTCGTCTCCTTGAGATTTAAGAAAACCCTTAACTATAAATTCAACTAAATCTAGACTCATGTTTAAACTCTGTTTCTATAGTTCTCCCTTTTAAAGAGGCTAGTATAATTGTTCCTTTGCTGAGAAACCTTCAAGAAAAGTAATTCATTTCAGAGGTAAGGGGAGGAACAAAAGGAATAGGATTGTGTGGGTAGTATAAGAGACAGAACAATTCAAGGAGAGTAGGCTTCCAAAGGTTTGAGCAGGGGGAAGTAAAGGCTATCTTAGTCATTTTATTTTGAGGCCCCAGAATATCAAATAACAATCAACAGTCAAGAAGTTGACTGTTGATTATTATTTGTCTCATAATTTTTTATGAGACAAAGTTGTCTCAAATTTGTCTCATAATTTTTTCTGTAGTTGCAGTTCCTCTTAAGGTATTAATTTTGATATTTCAGAAGTTGGTCATAAGTCCAGTTAAGTCACACTTGTCAAAATCACAGTTTTTGTCATTTGCCAATGTAAGTACAAAAGTCAAGGCTATATTTGTAGTTTATAAAAAAACATGAAGTTCTTCCTAGAAGAGGTTGTAGCTTTGACAAATAAAGCAGCCACTAGAGTCAAGAAAAAGGGTGTCAGATTAATTAACCTGGAAGAGGCACATTGGGAACTTTGTGGGTGATAGAAGGGTTTTAAATCTTAATGAAGGGTGGGGCACCTGGCTGGCATAAGCTGTGGAGTGTGCAACTCTTGATTTCAGGAGTTGTGACTTTGAGCCCTGTGTTGTGTATAGAGATTACTAAAAATTAAAATCTTTAAAAAAAAATCTTAATGAGGGGCGCCTGAGTGGCTCAGTGGGTTAAAGCCTCTGCCTTCGGCTTAGGTCATGATCTCGGGTTCCTGGGATCAAGCCCCGCATCAGGCTCTCTACTCAGCAAGGAGCCTGCTTCCTCCTCTCTCTCTTCCTGCCTCTCTGCCTACTTGTGATTTCTCTCTGTCAAATAAATAAATAAAATCTTTAAAAAAAAAATCTTAATGAGGACTCTGTTTATGGTTAAGATATTTGCATATGTCGATTCATTTTGCTGTAATGTTTACATATTTAAGATTTGCTTATTTCGCTTGATATAAATTATTCCTAAATATGAATGATTTAAGAGTGCTTTAAAAAAAATGTTTTTTTAATAAGTGTGTCCTTACAAACAGATCCTTAGGTTCTGTGACCAAGCAGAGGTTAGGAAGGGCGCACATTACCAACAACCCCACAGTTACTGACCTTGCTGTCATGAAGTTAATAAGTGACCTAAGGTGACATTTGACCAGTCACTCACCTCTGCACTAAGAGGTCACTGGTTTTACTCATCTTCGACTTTTAGTGCCTGGAGCCAGCTTAAATTGGATTAGAGGCTTATGGGGGCCTACGCCTCCATCCATTCCAAATGGAACACTCCCTTATTCAGTGAATGGAAAGGAGACAGTCCAGGACAAAACAAAATATATGACAAGTTTTTGCACAAGGAGATGAACAAAAGCAAAGCAAGTAGCTGAAGAATTAAACTAATAGCAAAAATATTTACCAAACGGTACACCTCCGAGCCATATCTAGAAGGCTTAATTGCCTTATACCAAGACCTACTTGGTATAAATCCTAGAATAACAAAATAAATTTGGCAGTGTGAGCTCAAGGAGCCAATTAGACCTTCCTTCTTTTTTAAGACTGACTCATCTGATATAAGATTCACAGAACAAACAGATTAGACAGAAGTATCCCCCTTCAGTACTTTTATTTGTCTAGGGCATCATTTGGAATGATGCTTAGTAAGGGGCTTAGGTCAAAATATCAAAGAGTGAAAGGCACCAGTCAGTATCTAAAACAAAAAAGCACAAAGCTAGGGCGCCTGGGTGGCTCAGTGGGTTAAAGCCTCTGCCTTCGGCTCAGGTCATGATCTCAGGGTCCTGGGATTGAGCCCCGCATAGGTCTCTCTGCTCAGCGGGGAGCCTGCTTCCCTCTCTCTCTCCGCCTGCCTCTCTGCCTACTTGTAATCTCTCTCTCTATCAAATAAATAAATAAAATCTTTAAAACAAAAAAAAACAAACCAAAGCTGAAGTTATTGATTACTTAAGAAAAAGAAGAAAAAGATATCCTGGTCAGACACTGCCATCCCTGAACAGACCAGATTTTTGGTCTTACAGGGTTTGAAGGAGTTTCAGAGTTCAAAGATAGACAGGTTAAGTGAGTTAATGTCAACTGAAGAAACACTCATTCAAGCAAGGCAGTTGTTTAGTTGGCATTTTGATGTGTGTTCATTGAAGGGAATCCTTTTTTAAATTTTTTTAGAGACAGTGACAAAGAAGTTATCAAAAATAAGAGCAGCCCAGCTACATAAAGGGTAAAAGAATGCAGGGAGATGAGTCTAATTTTATTTGTGTTGAAGTATTTGGTTTACTGTTACCAAAATATTTGGGATGTTTAGGAAATTCTTATCCCCAAAGTTACCATATTTCTCTAGTTGGGTTCAGAAACACAAACTTGAAGACATCTTTCATTAGAACCCTGAGTTCTTAAAAAATATTTCCCAAATCAGTATAAATCTATGTGTTTGGGTAATGTTTGCATGGGACTGGTGATAGAATTGTCACCTAGGTAATCCTGTTTTTAAATTATTTGTTATATTAAAAGAAATAAACCTGACTTCATTTAAATTTTTACCAAGAGTGGTTCCTTTCCTTTTCCTTTTCCTTTTCCTTTTCCTTTTCCTTTTCCTTTTCCTTTTCCTTTTCCTTTCCTGAATGTTGGGGGTAGGGTCGGGAGAGGAACAGAGGAAGAGAGAGAATCTTAAGCAGGCTCCATGCCCAGCATGAAACTGTGAAGGCCTCAGTCTCACAACCCTGAGATCCTGACCTGAGGCAAAATCAAGAGTCAGGGGACGCCTGGGTGGCGCAGTTGGTTGGGCAACTGCCTTTGGCTCAGGTGATGATCCGGGCATCTTGGGATAGAGTCCCGCATCGGGCTCCTTGCTCCGCAGCGAGCCTGCTCCTCTCTCTCTGCTTCTGCCTGCTTCTCTGCCTGCTTGTGTACTCTCTCTGTTAAATGAATAAATAAAATCTTTAAAAAAAAAAAAAAAATCAAGAGTCAGATGCTTAACCAGCTGAGCCACCCAGGTGCCCCAAGAGTGATTTATCAGTCCCAAATTTGTATGTATATTACTATGTGGAATATTCTTAAAGGTAAAAGTTGATTCAACTTTTCTTTCCTAGAATTATAATCTGGTAAGAACCATGCAGATCACAAAAATCAAGGAGACAGTATTCAAGAACTGGGGAGGAGTCTATGGAAATGATGGATTCAGTAAAAATAAAACATAGGATAGTAAGTGGGGAAGTTAGCTAATTTGGTTAGTTGATTTTGGGGGTGATTTTCCTCCCATTCAGGAGAAGAGAAAATATGTTAAGTAGTCTATACATCTCAAGTCAGAAATGGAGAAAGTTTGAAAGGAAGCCATGGTAATAAACATGGTGTACTAAAGAGAAATGAAGGACACAGAGAGATAAAGGATGTATTTTCTTCTAAGACTATGGGTTGGAAGGAAAAATATGTATATAAAGAGATTTAACACAAATAATGCCAAATGGAGCCCATTCTTGATTGACCAAGTCTCATAAGTAAGGGGCTATTGATAATGGCTAGTTTGCAGAAGCATATTCATTCATTGAACCAAATGGCTATTGATTGATTAAATGCGTTTAAACAAGTTCTGGTAGTTACTTGTTACTGTGACTATAGAACTGTCATTTCTTGATTAAGATTTAGAACCTGTTCTGGTGGCCGCTTTTGTCCCATGGCCATTTACCAATTATTTCTTTCTAGGACTGTAGGAGCTTTGTTATTATTTCCCTAGCCAGGAAACTTAGGATCTTTTTCTATCTTTCGTGTACTGAAATTGGATGATAATAAGCCTTGGTATGGGTTTTTCTTTTTGGTTTTGTTTTGATTTCCCCTGTTTCATCTTACTGAACATATTCGTCAGATCTGTCTCTGATTTCTGACCATTTTCATGTCCTTTGTACCTCCCCCACTTCAGGAATAGATATTTGGTCTGCTTTCTCTGCTTACTGATTTACCATTCATGTATCCCAGGGGTTGGCAAATTTTTTCTGTAAATGCCAGATAGTAAATATTTTAGCTTTGTGGACCAGATGGCCTATGTTATAACTACTTAACTCTGCCATTACAGCAAGATAGCAACCACAGACACTACACAAATGAATGGACATGGCTGTGTTTCAATAAAACTTTATGTACAGAAACAGGTGATGGGCTGGATTTGTTTGCAGACTTTTGTTTTGGCCTGTTTATCTTTACTAAAATATTGCTTAGTGAAGACGGGAATTTTTTGTTGTTCATTGGGTATATCCCTACTTAGTAGGCACTCAACTACTTGTGACTCGAGGTTACAGATGGTTCAGGAAAGGGAGTTAAACATGCCTGTTACTGCCATCTTGTAACCAGTAAAATACCCTTTCGTGATGTTTTTCAGCCCCTTCCCTTTTTTTTTTTTACTTTATAGAGCAAATATTTTATTCTGTTTGAATTTAGGATAGGGCTGAAAGTCATGTCTAATTCTGTGGTTTCTTTCTACCTCTGATGTGGTATAAAGAGCCCTAGCGATAGCATCCTTTAGTAAGTCTGTTTATGGAATGTGTATATTAGTGTGCATTTTTTAAACTATTTGCTTGGATATCTAATTTATATAAGAAGCACATGAATACAAAGATATTACCTAAGAATTCTCTCTTTTTTTTTCCCTTATAAGGTACTCGCTTTTGACAACTTTGCACCATGCGTGAGTATAAACTAGTCGTTCTTGGCTCAGGAGGCGTTGGAAAATCTGCTCTGGTAAGTCATTCTCACTGTACCTAAGCTGTTCACCGTAACACATGTTCTTTCTCTGTTGAGTTTAGGTTTTGACTATTTGTCTTCATTTATTTGTTAAAGTGAAATTTTAGCGATTTTAGAAGCAATATATTTCTTGTAATTTTAGTCCACTTCTAGTTGGACCTGTGTAGATCATATTGTCTCTAGTCTCTTGGTTCCATAGCAGCATGAGATATGCTGGAATACAATTTGAGCTAAGCATAGAGAGTGAGAGCATGTAAATATGTGTCCATCTGTATTTCTGAGCCAGGTAGGAATGAATTTTAGTCTTTCTCATTGTGACTTGGCTTATAATACATATTTTCTGTTGGAAAATATTACATAAAGCTTATAAAAAAACCCTTTTCCAGTTCTACCTGTGACTGTCCAGTTTTCACATTATTTTAGCAACTATGCTTTCTGTATCAAGAATTGTGTAGCAATTGGGCATGGGCTGGCTCAATGTCATGAGCATGTATCTCTTGATCTTGGGGTTGTTAGTTCAAGCCTCGTGTTGGGTGTAGACATTACTTAAAAATAAAATATTTTAAAAATAATATAGTGAGAAAAGAGACAGCTTGATGGTAGTGGCTGGGGAAGGGGAGAAACAGGGAAAATGACTCCATGAATAGTTCAGTTGAACAAAGCCCTACTGTAAAACAGATTGACCATTTCACTCAGCCCCTTAGAATGGCCACCAGCACAGAGCTTGATGTTTGAATCAAACTGAGAAATGTGTACAATGGGGCATGAACTGCTTTTTCATTTATAAATATATCCAAACTGTTGAGGAGGTGTCTTGAGGGTTTGTACTTGTACACAAAACAACTAGCCTATTTCTAATTAAAATTCAAATTTAAGCTGTTAAGACTGAAATAGAATACATTTAAAGTTTTGCTTATATATGGGGCCTCTGGATGGTTCAGTAGGTTAAAGTTAAGCATTGGACTGTTGATTTCAGCTCCGGGTCAGAGCACACTGGGCATGAAGCCTGCTTTAGATTCTCTCTCCCTCTCCTATAGCCCCTTCCCCACTTTTCTCTCTCTAAAAATAAAATCAATTTCAATGTATGAGCTCTAAAGTTAGAATTACCTTATAGGGAGCATAGTGATTATGTTTTTAAAAGGCTTTCTAAGGTAATTTACTCACCAAATGCATACATTAAATGTGGTAGTGGTTATGTTTTCATCAGTGGTATAACTAGCTATATGAAATCAATAGCGCAAAGCATACAGATTTGAATTTCTTGTTTTCTTTAAGTATAAATTATGTGCTTTTTTTTTTCCAGACTGTACAGTTTGTTCAAGGAATTTTTGTTGAAAAATACGATCCTACGATAGAAGATTCTTATAGAAAGGTATGTGTTAGTTACTCTAAAAGGCTTTTGCTTTTGACTTTATTATAAGTTCTTAGTTTTAGCTTTGTAATTGCTGAATGTTATTTACAAAGTCAGTTGAAGAAGTAAGAGTTTATTTATAAAATTAGTAGGAAAAAACACTTGTTATTTCCTGGCATTGTTTCCTTACCAGTTAATGAGAATCTTAAAACACTTGCTCTTATGTGTTCTCTCTCTCTCTGTCCACCCTCCTCAGAGAATTTTAAGTTTATCCTGACCCTAAAATTGTCATTTGACACACAAACAGAATTCACTGTTTCAAGTGATAGTTCTGTCCCCCCACCCCAAAGGCCACCGAAGACTGAATACTCTCAGGCTCCCTTCTTTTTAAACTAGAGATGGAAATGCAGACGTCTCCTTAACCTTTCTACTTAATAACTCTTTAAGAAAGTATTACTGCTCATAATAGAGTTATTTCTATGTCCACTAACACAACATATGACAATAAAACTTAATATGCAGACATTTTTAATTTAGTAGGGGAGAGTTGTCTCCCCATCTTTATGTAACAGCTGGTTTGACCCCTATTGGTATGTAGATACTGTTTCTCTTCTTCCCTTTGTGTCCATAGTCTTCCAAAGAAACTGGAAATTTCTTCTTGCATTTCAGCTGTGAGGCAGTATTATTCTTTTCTTTCCAAATCTAATTCTAAATAACTTCTTTTCCTAGGAAATGTTATGTAGAAAGAGTCACGGGAATGCATAACTTATTTACTGGGTGTCTTTCGCTTCTTTGCTACCAGAAACATTGTTCCAATACGGTGAAGGGGATGTAGTTATCTAGACAAATGAAAGTTTATCTAAATAAAGTGTTGCAGTGTTGATAGACAGAATGACTTCTGATCTTATTGGGACTAGTACTGGTTTTAAAAAATTTTGAGCTATTTTGAAATCATTTCCTCCCCAGAATAAAGTTCTGAGTGATTCACATTGAGCTTGGATCTTATAGGTATCCTTATGTTGAGAACACATGGTGTTTGCACCTAATAGAATTTGGGAGTCAGTGGACCTTGATTATATAGCTATTTTTTTCTCCTATTCTATTCAAGTATTGCGTGAAACTAGTTGTAAAGTTAAGTAATCTCTCCCTATTTAAATGTCATACTAGTTTTTATATATATTAAGGTATTCTTTTACATATTAAAGAATGAAGGTGTATTTTGATTTTTCCTCCAGCAAGTTGAAGTAGATGCACAGCAGTGTATGCTTGAAATCTTGGATACTGCAGGAACGGTATGTAAAACAAGTACTAAAGTATAGACACAACTTGTGCAGTATTGACCTTGTAAATGCTAGTACTCTATAGACTAATACCTGGTTAAGCTTATTTAAAAACCTGCAACTTATTTTAAATATTATAGCTGTTTTTCTTATTCTCTTGAGTTTTATTTTGTGTGTGTGTGCTTTGTAATTGCAGCGAGTCATTTATTGAAGAAATAAATAGAAATTTGTTTCAGTGAGGGGGTGCCTGGGTGGCTCAGTTCGTTAAACGACTGCCTTCGGCTTAGGTTATGGTCCCAGGGTCCTGGGATCGAGCCCCTCATCAGGCTTCCTGATCAGTGAGGAGTCTGCCTCTGCCTGCCGTTCTCCCTGCTTGTGCTCTCTCTGTCTGTCTCAAATAAATAAATAAAATCTTTTTTTAAAAAAAAAAAGAAAAATTTGAGTGATAATTTTCAGTCTCAGTAGTACTTTTAAAACAAGTCAAAATATATTACGTATTTTAGTTAATGTGGAAAATACTTCAGTAAACATTTTTTCCTCGGCGGCTTTGTGGAGTAATTTGGACAGTATCTTTTCTTCAGAGTATTTATAGACCAACTAGATCTGTTGGTATCTGACAGTGAAGGGAAGATTTATTCTGGATATATGTTATTCATTCATGTTTGAGTACCTGATATGTGCCATAGACTATATTCTTACTTGTAAAGGCTCACAGTCTAGTGAAGGAGGAAAAGTGTGAATAAATAGCAAGATACAGGTAAGCATGCTGGCGGGCCCCTTAGAGCTAGAGTATTGTGAACTAGCTGTGAGTAACTTGAGGTTTCAGTTTTGGTACCCTACATATTATATATCAAAAAGCTGTCTTTTAAATAACTTAGAAAGGAAAGAAATATCCTTTCCCACTTAAGTATATTTATTGCACATAAGTCTGCTTTGGTTGTATTATTGTTAAATAAAAACTTATTTCATGAAATAGCAGTTTTTCAAATAGCATCTTGCCACAGACTATAATTTTAAGAAATGTTACATAACACTACTGTATTCTTCATTGAACTCTTAATTATAGACTTCAAAAATTGTCAAATTAACTGTGAGAACTTTATTGTTTTTTAATGATCCTTTCTTTCTACTGTAGGAGCAATTTACTGCAATGAGAGATTTATACATGAAAAATGGACAAGGCTTTGCATTAGTTTATTCCATCACAGCACAGTCCACATTTAATGATTTACAAGATCTGAGAGAGCAGATTCTTCGAGTTAAAGACACTGATGATGTAAGCTGACTTCCTAATAAATATCTTTTATTTCAAACTCTTAGTGTAGTGATATCCAATTTAAGAATTTGAATTTAAATTTCATATTAAATTTAAATTTAAAGTGTAGTGTGTTTTGGGGAGGGGGTTTCAACAGCTTTTTTCCTTAAAAGGCAAAAATATATCTTTAACACTCATGCATATTTTCAAATATATATAATGTGGAAAGTGAAAAATAACTTTCCTCTCTCCTTAACCTGTGTAAAATAAACTTTATACCCTTCCTATTTTTAAATAATGCATTTGGTGGGGTAGAAGGAAAGCTTAAAAGAAAACCAACCAATACATTAAATTCTAACATTAATTTGCATGCCCCTTACATTCCCATTATGGAATGGAATTTAATCCATGTATCAAACTTCAGAAGGATTACTTTAATTCCTCATCATACTGTAGATAGCTGTTGTTCTCAAAATTGATCTTGCATCAAAATCACCTGTAAATCTAGTTGAAACAGATAGCCAAGCCTCACTCCCAGAGCTTCTGATTCAGTAGGTCAAGAATAGTGCTCAAGAATTTACATTTCTAACAGGTTTTCAGGTGGTGTTGGTACTGCTGGGGTCCGGGGACCACACTTTTAAAAACCACTGTATTATATATGTGATTTAATTATAAGCAAATATTGTGAGGGTTCAGAGGCATCCGTGGGAAATGTTGCCATTTCTTAAGACTTCTGAAGCAGGAAAACTTCAGGGAATTCTTACATATTTACAGCTCAGTGACCATTTCTCAATTAGTAAGTATTTTCTACAGTCTCTGATAACTAGTTTTCTTCTTCTATCAATTACATTAAATAAGTATGAATATAAAATTCTGTGTTCCTAAAAACCAAAATTCTTGATACTTCTAATTTGGATTTTTTTTCCAGAAAGTCTCTAGAAAGCCAGCCTCTAAAGATTAATAGGAATTTCTCAGAATAAGTATTATTTCTCTTTTGTGTCCTTGTAAAATAGACATCAAATGATTAAGGTTGTCTAAGTTTTTAATAAGTTAGGATGATTTTACTTTCTGGCTTTTTAATATATACTGTATGAGAAACTAAAAATTCTACTTTAGGGCTTTCCAAATTTCTCCTTTTTTGTGTTATGAAATTGAGAATGATTATTTGATAAATGCATGTCAGTAAACCAGAGAACTTGAAATTGATTCACATCCCTTAGAAAAACATTTTAAAATTTTGAAATGTCCTGGCTTAGAATTCTTTGGTTTTGCCATAAGAGATTCTTAATCTCAGGAAACAAACTGAGGGTTGCTGGAGTGGAGGGGGTGGGAGGGATGGGGTGGCTGGGTGATGGACATTAGGGAGGGTATGTGTTGTGGGGAGCACTATGTATTGTGTAAGACTGATGAATCACAGACCTGTACCCCTGGAACAAATAATACATTATATGTTAATTTTTTTAAAAAAATTCTTCTGTTTTGAATTTATATAGCATACTTACTTACATTTTTTACCCTCACAATTTTTTTTGTATTTTTAGGTTCCAATGATTCTGGTGGGTAATAAGTGTGACTTGGAAGATGAAAGAGTTGTAGGAAAGGAACAAGGTCAAAACCTAGCAAGACAGTGGAACAACTGTGCATTCTTAGAATCTTCTGCAAAATCAAAAATAAATGTTAATGAGGTATGGTGAAATACACTTTAAAAGACTCTTGATCTGGAATTCAACATTTAAAATTAATGAAAAATAATGTGTATATATTAGCACAACCTTAGGTTAATGTTTACTAGGGGTGCTTTGTTGATCTTATAGACAAAAATCTTATGTAAATATATGCATGTTAATAAGCAACAATGCTAGAATTTAGTCTGAGAAAAAGGAAGACTGGGGCGCCTGGGTGGCTTAGTCAGTTAAGTGTCTGTCTTTGGCTCACGTCATGATCCCAGGGTGCTGGGGTCAAGTCCTGCATCGGGTTTCCTGCTCAAGGGGGAGTCTGCTTTTCCCTTTACCTCTCTTCCCTGCTCATGATCGCTCTCTCAAATAAGGTAAATAAAGTCTTTTAAAAAAGAAAAAGGAAGACTGGACAGAAAAGGATAAGGGTGGGAAAGACAGGGTTAAGCATTCAGGTATATATATATATATATATATATATATATGTAGAGGTGAAGAATGTTTTGTAAAAGATGGAGACAAATTTAAGAAGGCCTGCATGGTTCTTCCCTTGAAGGAGCTTAAGTCATATTGTAGGGTAAAGATAACATAGGAAGATTTGAAGAATAAAAGATTTTTTTCTTTGAATGATGTTAAATGTCCTAATGAACTACAGTAAGATCTCTGCTCCTCCTTAACTCAGTACTTATTTTAAGGAGAAAAATTTTAGCCCTCCGAAAAAATAAACAAAAGCATTTGGCAGTTATATGACTACCCGGTTTTACTTATTCCTTAGCTGAACAGAATATTTGTTGGCGTTTATATATATCCATGGAAAGTTCAGGTTTTCATTTTATTTTTTCCATTTTTTTGTTTTTTGGGGGATTTTTTCCTATAAATTAAAAAAACAACCAAAAACAAAACAAAAAACCAACTCTGTTTGCAGATCTTTTATGACCTAGTGCGGCAAATTAACAGAAAAACTCCAGTGCCTGGGAAGGCCCGCAAAAAGTCAACATGTCAGCTGCTTTAATATATTAGATGCATTGTAGCTCTGAGCCAGGTATGTTAATTTATCTTTTACTCTATTTTGATATTCTTTTCCTCTTTTAACCTCAACTTCATTAAGGGCACTCTTTCAAGAAAACGAATATAGAATGTTTTGTTGTTCTAAAAAAAAAAAAAGATCTTTTTAAGATATCCATGAGTTAGTATGATATCCTAGTAATTAAAATAATTATTTCTTTATATATCATCATCAAAAGTAAGATATTCCACTTAAGTGAATTTTCTAGGTAAGTTCATCCAGTATATACTTATGCCTCATTGGGACACTGGTTTGTGCTGACAGTACGGTGGTGAACAAAACCAACCTTATTTCCTTGCCTTAACTATTCAGGTCTAGTGGAAGAGTTAGACAAACAGTTGCAAAATATGATAAATGCGGGATAGACTACGTCCAGCACAGCACTGGTAATAAGAACCCCTGACACAATTATCATATGCTAGCACTCTTAGTATTGTCCACATATTCATTGCATTCTCACAACAGTCCTCTGAGGCAAGAACTATTATTATTCCCATATTACATATGAGAGAACTAAAGCGGAAAAAGAGTATTACTTGTTCAAGCCCTGCACTTAGTAAATATTGGAGCCAAACTTTGAATCCTATGATCTGAGTGCATGGCTCAGAATTTGAGTGATGAACTGGCTCCCAAGCCCATGCTTAGTCATTACTCTTAAGGGTACTAGAGGAGCACGTATAACTGGGACCCCAAATTAGTCAGATGTAAACTGCGGATTCAGGGAAAATCTGTCAAAGTAAAAGACATCTAAGCTGATATCTGAAGAGTTGTCAGGCAGAGAAAACCACAGAAACAACTCAGAGATGAGACCGCAAAGGAAAATCAACATACCAGATTTTTATACAGTTTTTAAGAACAGTCATATTAAATGAGTTAATACTTGTAAACCTGTTAGATCAGTGCCTGGCACTTGGTAAACCCTCAGCTGTTAGCTGCTGCTCTTTGCCAATGAGAATGGTTTCTTGCTTCTTTATCATTAAAACTATATTTTACTCTACCCTTATCCTGAGAACTTGTAGTGTTTGTAGCTCTGCTGCTTCCTATATTAAATGGCCCTCTACAGTAGCACTCTGATTCTGTATCTTAGAGAGTTTGTCCCTACTCTCCATTTAAGGCTTTCTGTGTAGAGATACATGCTCTTATTCCTGATATCCTCTCATTCCTCACCACATGACCATGTGTGTGAACTCATACACTCCGATCTGTCTTGTCCAATTTGCCACAGTCAGTTTGCTAGGATTTAGAAAATTTACCAAACTCATTCAGACTCCGAGGGCTTAAAGCTCAAGGCATTTATGAAAATTGTCTCAGCAGCCACATCTATATTAACATTGTTTCTGGAACTTGCAGCAAGTGTGAATCCCAGAAAAACAGTAAAAAGAAAACTTTTTTTAGCCCAGGAATTTATGCAGAAAATCATCCAAAGTAAATAAATACTTGGCATACATTGAGTTCTGATTTTACCTTTTTTTATATTACTCACAATTTTTTTAAGTTTAATTACATATGATTTTAGTGTAATACCAGCTTTTTCTAACATCCATCTTAAAGTTGATAGAATTTGTTTAAATATGAAATTAGAATGTTTATAACTGTCAACTATAAAGAGCCATCATGAAATAAATTCTTTTTTGTGTACTTCTCTGAACCAACTTTGTAGCCACTCTTCCTCAAACAGTAAGGAAGAAACTAGATACTAGAAACCCTGATTAGATGTGCATTCTATACTTATGATGTAATTCTAGGATTGGAAACACTCATTTTGTTAATATTGCTATCTTTTTTAATCCTAATTCTAATAAAGTTGACCTGACCTAAAATTTTAATGTGGTATTTTTTTGTTTTTCTGCTTTTAATCTTTGGAAGATAATGCACAGAAATTTGCACTGAGGTACTGTCCCTTTCTGTGTCTAAAACTTTCATTTGACTGACTTTCAAGAGGGCAACAGGAGTAGATAAAGTCATTCCAAAAAGATAAAAATGTCTACATAAGTTTTTCTTTGCAACGAGTTGTGTGGTATGTTGTCATACATTGTCATGAATATAATGACAAGAGCCTATATTATATTCATTTCTAACACTTAAAACACTGTTGCTTTAATGTGTTTTATGGATCTGTAGTGTGCTTTTTTCAACCCATGTTTTCAATTTAATTTTTTCCTTTCGACAGGTCTGAAGAACTGTTGCCCAATTCAACAGTGCCAGCATTCCAACTTTGTTAAACCTACCAACATCTTAAATGGACTTTCTGTGGTGGTACCCTTTAAGAGGCGGATGAAAGCTACTACATCAGTTTGCACATTCTAATCACTTTCCAGTATCACAAGAGAGATTTTTACTTATATAATAGTCCTAGAGTATGCAGCTGGTAAAACCAGAGGCTACAATCCAGTATTACTGCTAAGAGACATTTTTCATCCACCAATGTTGTACATGTATGAAAATGGTGTACTGTATACTTTAACATGCCCCATACTTTGTATTTGAGAGTACAATAATGTAAATCCTAAAAGCACCACTATTTTAGCATAATAAAAGAAAGTCCAAAGAGCTCCTATATAGACTACTCCAGATAACTTCGCTTCTTTGATACTTGTAGCTTATTGTAATTTTTTTTAAGAAATTCAAGGTCATTATCATTGTATTGTACAAATAAGCGCTTTGATTAACACAGCTATATAGTTTTTTTAATTTTTAAAAAAACCTGTGGAGACAGTGATCTTGTCTTTAAAATATGATAGTCCTTTCAGTATAATGTCTTAGATTAAAGACATTGCCTTTAATATCTGTTGGGAAGGAAATGTCCAGACTTTTCAAATCTTTTATTATATGTTTCCTTTTTTGTTTACATAGGGAACAATGTTTATAGTTGTGTGTACAGTGGGGGTCTACAACAAGAAGTGTATATTTTCAAACAATTTTTTAATGATTTAACAATTTTTGTAAATCATTTTCAGGCTTCTGCAGCTGTAGATTCTCACTGTGAATCCCTTGCTTGCTCATGCATAAGTGTATTTGCAATACCAAATATACAGGTTTAGTATTTTTGCCTGTTAGTGATTGTTTCACATGTGTAACGTTTTGGTTGAGATGTTAAATGGTGGACGAGTACTGTGGATGTGAATGTGGGAAGTAATTTTAATCATGTGTAATTGGTCACAAGGCCTAAGTTGCAGTAACTATTGCTGTTTTATTTAACAATGCCTTGTTGCTTTGTATGCATTAACCGTTTGGGTGTAAAGATTGTGTGTCTATCCAACAGGGAGCCACAGTATTTAAATTGACCAACCTAATGTTACAACTACTTTGAGGTGGCCAAATGTAAACTAAAAGCCTTAATTAAAGTGGTGCAATTTTGTATAACTTAGCATCAGTAGTTCAATAAATTTGGATTGCCATGCAAGGGCTTGCATTATAATTACTTGCCACTTGAATATGTTTTGTGTAATGTTTAACAGTGCTAGCAAATAAATATGGGTTTAACTTCTTTTTAAATGTAATAGGTGCATTTTACATAGTGTGGTTTCATAATTTAACATTTGGGCAAGCCAGTTTGATTCATTGATTATAGAAATATTGAGTGAAAGATGTCAGATTTTTTTCCCTAGTATTATTTGAATATCCACATAACCATCTTTTGAATTTTGAGGGGTGAGAATTTTGTAAATCAAGCAGTATTACTTACAAATATATGCTTTTGGGGTAATGTTCAGTAGCTCTATGAGGTGTGAAGAAAGAATTGAAAATGTTAAACGCTTATGGATTTTTTAAAATATATAGGATGAAGTTATACTTAGAATAATATGGTTATAAAGATCTTTGGATGAAGTGGACTAAAGAACTTTCTTTTTAGATAATCTGGCTTTTCCTTAGGTGTGCTATAATTCAATTCTTTTTTGAAATTTTTAAACAAATCTTAATCTTTTTCAAAGTATTTGCCAGTCACTGGAGCATATCCACAGTCAACTACTGATAATCTAATTTAGGGGTGTCTGTTAATCTCTTAAAGATATATGCTATTTGAATGGAACATTTAAAGGCTTTCATTTTAAGAAGAAAAAGGTATTATTCCTTACAAATTTAACTCAGAGAGTTCCATGTATTTAAAGGTTTTATGTATCTAAAGAAAAAATATTCTCTCAGAGGGCCCACTTAATTAAGAGACCTGTCTTGGCAGAACTGGTTTTATTTATAGCCATTAGGAGAAAATTAAGCCCCAAAATGTGGGATTATAGAGCACAAAATCACTTCAATTTACTATGTCCAGTTATATCCATTTGACCTTCTTTGTAGCTACCACCATTAATTCAGTTACTTCTAATAAATGTTTGTTGCCTACCAGCAATGCACCAGGGTGAAGTTAGGCTCTTTTTTTTTTTTTTTTTTAAGATTTGTTTATTTTAGGGTGAGGGAGAGGGAGAGAGAATCCTCAAGCAGACCCTGCTTTGAGCAGGGAGCATGACGTAAGGCTTGGTCCCGTGACCCTGAAATCATGACCTGATCTGACCTGAAATCAAGAGTCGGATGCTTAACCAACTGAACCACCCAGGCACCCCTGAGTTCTAGGTTCTTAAAAACAAATATTTATATAATTAAGTGTTCTAGATCTGAATGTAGAGCAACAACTGAGATCAACTTAGAACCCTGCCCTTCTAGAATTTATACTCTATTATAGGGTTTCCCAGCCTCATCAGTATAGATGTTTTGTGCTGGATAATGAGTTGTTGGGGAGCGGTCATGTGCATTATAGGATTTTTAGCAGCGTATCTAGTATCTACCCTTTAGATGCCAGTAGTAGCACTCCCACCCCCAAGTTGGGACAACCAAAATTGTCTCCAAACATTGCCAAGTGTTTTCCAGTTAGATTCAAGGGCAGGGATGCTGAAGGGCAAAATTACCCAACTGAGAACCACTGACCTGGTGGTAAACAACACATTAGTTACAGATTAGTTTTAGGGGAACAAAATGGACAGTTTAGTATAGTGAATAAGCCTGGGCTCCCCTGGAACCCGACATCATGGATTTCTAAGCTCTGCTATTTCCTAGAATGTAACACTATTTAAGTGCCTCTGTTCCTTTATCTATAAAATGGGAATGATAACAGCGCCTCTTCATAAAGAGTTAGAGAGTGAAGTAAATGCCAGTACCATCCTCTTCATTTTTTTATTTTATTTTATAGTTTGCTACTAGAAATAGGATTGAGGTTTGCCAAAAAGTATCGTTGTTTTATACAAAATAGTAGCTGCAGCTTAGGAATGCAGATCATGTAGATGGACTTTTCTGGAGCTTAAATGGAAAAATACTAAAATAATTCAGTCAGAAAAGTCATGAGTTCTTTTTCATGTCCCCACAGATACTTGGAGAAACTTGAATTTTAGGAGAAAATCAATGACATTTCACCTAATTTTTTCTTAAAATGCAGCTGCTTTTTTCTTACATATATAAACTTTATCACATGTGGGTATTAGGATAGCAAGTTTTAAAACCTTCAGTAAATGAAAGCAAATTTTGCTTTGCTTTTTTAATCATCTTTAGATGTGAGGCAGCAAAGTTAGAATCAAAACCTATCACCACAGTGTTTTTTCTTTTGATTTACTTCAGTCTGTGTCTTCTTTGGATTTAATCTCCATCTATTATTCTCTCCTACATTTTAAATCTTGGAAATATAGAATGACTTTATTTTTAAAATATAGAATGACTTTATTTTAAAACTCTTGAGTGTTTTCAGGCTTCTCCTAAACTATTGGTGAATCTTAACAATTTGTGATTTATAGGACTCAAAAAATGTTTTTAAAGATTTTATTTACGTATTTGAGAGAGAGAACATGAGTGGGGTTAGGGGGCAGAGGGAGAAGCAGACTCCCCACTGAACATGGAGCCCAACGTCATGGAGCTTGATCCCAGGACCTCAGGATCATGACCTGAGCCAAAGGCAGATGCCCAACTGACTAAGGCACCTGGCACCCCAATACGACTCAATTTTTTTTTAAGATTTTTTATATAATTGAGAGAGAGGGGAGGGGCAGAGGGAGAGAGAGAAGTAGATGCCCTGCTGAGCAGAGAGCCCTGTGCGGGATTCGATCCAGTGACCCCAGGATCATAACCTGAGTCAAAGGTAGACACTTAACTGACTGAGCCTCCCAGGCACCCTCAAGTTTTTGTTTTAATCTGTTCTATAATTTGTTAACAGTGCATGATTTATCTGGTGTTTTATGAATACATGAGAGAAGTGTGATGATTCTGAGTAGAACTAAATCTGGTTTCCCATAACTGTTGATAGAAAAATGCATAAGTCTTTGTTGGGATATTGATAATACCTGTCCAAATTGGCTAAGGCTGTTAGTGGAACAGCTAAGTTTGTAGGCTTGACAGTTTACCTTTGAAAGGTAGAAGTTAAATACTGTCTCTCTCTGTCAAATAAATAAATAGAATATTTTTTTAAAAAATAAAACAGCGGAAAAAAAAGAGAAAGGTAGAAGTAAAATACTGATAAAGAGGTCTGTTTTCTAAATGCAGATAAAAAGTATTCCACAATGTTGCACATACTTTCAGCTTGCTTTCTTAAAACATCCTTGTTTGTAGCCTATAGATTACTGAGCTTAACAATTAAAGATTTTATCTTTAGATAAAATTAGAGGCACTTGATCTGACTTTTGTATCAAAGAATCAGCAAATGTATTCAGTACTGCATGTCTACCATGTTCGTGGCATTGTTCCTGTGCTAGGGATCTAGCAGGGATGTTCTGCCCACATGGAACATACATTCTTTTTTTTTTTTTTTTTTTAAGTTTTTTTTTTTTTTAATAGAGAGCGAGAGACTGAGAATGAGAGGGGAGAAGGTCAGAGGGAGAAGCAGACTTCCCGCAGAGCCGGGAGTCCGGGATCATGACCTGAGCCGAAGGCAGTTGCTCAACCAACTGAGCCACCCAGGCGCCCATGGAACATACATTCTATCGGGGGGAAAAATCTCGGCAAATGAACAAAGCTCAATTGGTAATGGTCTTATTAAAATGTCTCACAGCTTTCCATTTGGGACATTTAATGATTTTAGGAAAACATCTTTTAACCTGTACAAAGATCATCTAGAGGCAGCCAATAATTTCTCTGAAAGAGTGTCTGAAAGAATATGGAAAGAATTTTTTTCTTGCTGTATTATGGATCCAGTTTAATCTGATTTTCCTCATACAATGACATAAATAATTACCCAGATTTAGCATGTGGGTCAAAAATCCAGGGTTTTTTGTTTATCTGAAAACCAAACACATACCTTACAGGATTTTTATGTGAATAACATTTTCACTTAAGTCAAAAGCTTATGACAGTTTTAAAACAGGCAGAGATCAAAGTCTTTGAATTTTTGTCATTTGCCATTATTACCCATTCAAATTTCTGTTTACACTGTGATAGTCTGTATCCCCCAAGAACACTAAGTTCAGAACAGGAAACTTACACTGTCAAACTTTCGAATGCGCAATGTACCATACCTGGGGCATAGAGGAGTAGCAAAGAGTAAGTGACGGAATAAGCCCAGACCCTGCCGGCAAGGTATTTAATGAATCGATGGTGGGGAAGATCAGTCAAAAAGTATCCAAAAAGTAAAAATTAATAATTCATGTCTAATCACAGATAGTTTGTGCTTATTATCTGTTCTAATAATGACACATTATTGTACTTTGCTTTTAAATGTATGGACTATGTTTCTGTTTTCAACTGTACTGTTTCCAGCAGTATGACAAAATGTATGGATTATATTTCTGTTTTCCTCAGGTCAGTTTTAGTTAGTTTCTTTGAGCAAATTAACCAGTGATGGAGAACTATATGGCTGGCAGGAAAAAATGAGTATCTTTCCATACTGGAAATGGAGTAAAATCAAGTGGGTACAGAATACAGTGGATAGTTATCAGGGAGCTACTCTGCTGTTGTAAATGGGAGCAGTATGACTAAAGCAACAACAGATTTGATAGCCGTATGAAAGATAGCCCAGGGAGGACTAATGGTAGAACCAGAGTTAACCCAGCCAGCTTGTGGGCTGCTTGGGTCTGTAAGCATGAAATGACCAGGGTTGGAGCCATGGTGAGAAGGGAAGCCCAAGAAATTTCTTTTTCTGAAGGAGAAAGATTTTATTTATTAGGGGGAGAGTGAGGGGCAGTCAAAGGGAAAAGGAGGCTCCCCACAGAGCAAGGAGCCTGAGGCAGGACTCGATCCCAGGGCCCTGGGCTCATGACCTGAGCTGAAGGTGGATGCTTAACCTACAGAGCCATCCAGGCGTCCGGCCCAAGAAATTTCTTAAAGGTATAACTGGAGAATTGGTCAAAGCTTAGTGGGGACTGAAGGAAAGAGTAAATGCTGGATTATATTAACAGGACCAGAGAGATTGAGCCCCAATGACAATAAAATGGAGACACCTATGACGAATTGTTTTTAGTGCATGAGCAAAAGAACCTTTTTGGTGAGATAAACTGTGTTAAGTGAAATATTTTACTGAGCATATTCTGAGAAGAGGCAGATTTTAACAGTTCAGTCTTGGAGTCATTGACCTATAGGAGGCAACTGAAACCATGAGTGAATTAAATTATTTTCATAAGGATTAAGCATGGAGAAAGTGAAATAGGAAAGCCTGGCCTCAGTGGGCTGGGGTTGAGAAGGGCTCAAGTACGAAAGATCGCTATTACAAAGAGAAGGCAGCAAATAGCCTTCCAGAGCCTGAGAATAAAGCATCTTTGATCGCAAGGAACAAGATAATGTTCTTCTCTACTTCTTGGTGGGGAATTGGCTACTAATCTGAGACAATAGGATGGTTTTGGAAATACCATCCTCTAATTAGTCCCAGGTCTGTGGATGTCAGTGTAGTGACTAAAGTGTTTCAGAGCCAATGTCAAGCTTTTTTTCTGATTCATCTGAACCAAAAGCAAGAGGCTCTTTCAAATAGATGCCATTGAAGTATTTCTCCCCATACCTTTCAATAATATAAACATTTTTGTTCCTCTCAGTGTTCTTACAAGGCACTTTGGTGTTTTACCCACCGAAATGCTTTAGGGAGATCAAATTCTTATTAACTGGGCTCTCATCTGTTGTTGATCTATTGCTATGGTTCTCTAGAAAGATATTCATGTTCTAATGGAACAGTATGTATTAGTTTGTAGGGCTACTATAACAAATTACCACAAGTTTGGTGGCTTAAATGATCAAACTTTTTCTCACACTTCTGGAGGCCAAAAGGCCAAAATCAAAGTGTCAGCAAGGACTTGCTCCCTAGCAGCTCTAGAAGAGAATCCATTCCTTGCCACTGGCATTCCTTGGTGTTAGGCTACAACCATCGCAAACTCTGCTTCCACCTTCATATCTTCTCTCTGTGTGTCTCTCTTTTGAGGACATTTGTGATGGCATTTAGGGCCCACCTGGGTAATCCAGGAAAACCTTATCTCAAAATCCCTAATTACATCTGCAAAGACCCTTTTTCAAATAAAGATAACATCACAGGTTAGGGTTTAGGACGAGGACATTATCTGGGAACCATTATCAGCCTACTGCATAGTGTTTTGCTAATTTTACAGTAACAAAAGGCCAGCTTGGGTATACTCTAGAGTAATCCCAAATATGCTGAATTGAATCAGCAGGCCTAGGGATCTCCCTTGAGAGAGTCCACCTAGGAAAAGCCCCAGGTTTAAGCTACTCTGTAAAGATTCTTTGGAGGGAAACCTAAATCAGAGATGAGACTTCCAGAAAACCATAATAGGTCTATTTTGGGCTAGTTTCACAATTCCAAAACCAACATAGTACCAATGGATTATTATTATCCTACTGAGTTACCATCTGCTTATGTGTTAGCATACATCTTGTCTACACTACATATTTTATATTTTTTAGTGGTAACAAATTTCCCCCTTCTACTGACGTAGGAGTGATATAAATAACGAACTTTATTTTCTTGCTTTTGATTTTCAGACTCGATTTTCCCTCCACCTCACCCCACATTTAATCAGACATACATGATTCATATTAGAAGAAAAGGAGCACTTCTGAAAGCAAACACTGTCATGATTTAGAAGATTTTTACTCAACTTCTGCACTGAATTTAACGTTTACTACTTTTTGGGTTGTTTCTTGTTTTAGAAATGGGAGTGATGAACAGGCATGAATTAAATGACAAAATTTTATTTGGACAGAAGGAAGTACATTGAACATTCAAGAAATTAGGGATTAATTTAGTCCAATAGGTTGTGTTTTTTTTTTAATTTGTTAGTACATCTTACATTAGGGGTGAGGTTTCTGTCTGTGTAATC
>CM052807.1:77358840-77375870 GCA_028533885.1 Nasua narica
CCCTCAGGGTGCTAGAAACCTTGTTTCCAAAATACCTTGAGGCTTGTGCTATCCCTATCCCCCTCCCAACTTGAAACCATATAATCAGTCATTTCTCACAACCCTAGAGCATCTTTTTCTGCCCATAGGTTTTGTCCTCGTGCTTTAATAAAACCACCTTTTTGTACCAAAGACATCTCAAGAATTCTTTCTTGGACGTCGGCTTCGAACCCTAACATCTTTCCTACATCATATTGACACCTATTGTGCTATTTTTCAGCTGTAATGTAGGTTTGAAAGTTTTCAAAATAAAAAGTTGGGGAAGGGATAAACAAGTAATGATTTTCTGCCTCCACTGTTGGGGGGAAGGGAGAGGAAAGAGTGCTCCAGATCAGACAGTTTGGGTCTGAGTGCTCTTGGGATAGCTGTTTCTTGGTCTTTAGCTCCTGTGCAGCTGTTCCCAAGCCTTCTCTCCAGCTTTGTAATAATTTTGTGAGTTTCTGATAGGCTTCTAGTAAATTCCCTTTTGCTTAAGTTAGTGATAGTGAATTTCTATCATTGAAATCAGGATCTCTGAAAATAAAGCTAGAATATATACAGTATGCACCACACAGGGAGTTTATTCCAAATAATTTTAAGATAGGTAATCAAATGAATACATTTTCAAATATTTTGGGGGTAGTATGATGTTCATGCCTACTAATTAAATGTGCCAAAGTGAACCCTCCCTGCACTCTTCGACGAGCGTTTTCTCTTTGCCTAAGAACTGAACATTGGGCTAATCCTTTGCCTCAAACTGCTTTTCCTCCTTATTGTATGTCTTATGGTCAATCACTTCAAATACATTATATGAATAAAACACAATTGGAATTCAGTTGCCAGGGGACACATAGCAAGAACCTAAACCACTTGGCCACACTGTGAATAAATTTGCTCCAGCACCACAAAATCATTAGGACCAGCTTTCACTTTCTATAAAAGAACAAGTGCACTTTTGCACAGGAATATTAGGAGACAGGAAGAATGAGAGAGCACAAGGGTGGGATTCATCAAGTAGGTTATTGAAAGAGATTTTTTTTAATTTAAATTTTAGTTAATGAACATACAGTGCAAGATTGGTTTCTGGAGTAGAGTTCAGTGATTCATCACTTACATACAACACCCAACGCTCATCACAACAAGTGCCCTCTTTAATACTCATCACCCATCTAGCCCATCCCCCACGCACCTCCTTCTAGCAACCTTCAGTTTGTTCTCTATTGTTAAGAGTCTCTTATGGAGGGGCGCCTGGGTGGCGCAGCTGGTTGAGCGGCTGCCTTCGGCTCAGGTCATGATCCCGGAGTCCCGGAGTCCCGGAGTCCCGAGATTGAGTCCCACATCGGGCTCCCAGCTCCATGGGGAGTCCGCTTCTCGCTCTGACCTTCTCCCTTCTCATGCTCTCTCTCACTCTCTCTCTTTCCTAATAAATAAATAAAAATAAAAAATCTTTAAAAAAAAAAGAGTCTCTTATGGTTTGTTTCTGAAAGAGGAGAATTTGAGGACTACTATGCGAAGTGTACACTTGGCATCTCGTTATTCATCTTTGTGATAACTCTCTGACAAAGGGGTTACCTCCATTCTACAGGTGAGGGGGGAATGGTTCAACCCTAGATAGAGTCCAAATTCACTTTTTTCCCCAAAAATGTCATGTGGTTTTTGTGGGAATCCAGTATGAAGAGGCCTTCCAGTACATTACCTAGGATTGCAGCAGAATATAAACAGGTAAGGCAAAACTTGGACTGATTCCTTCAGGGCCAGAATATACTACTTTTGCCTATAGGGGCACTTTGAAATAGAGGATAATACTATCAACCTTTATACTTTTTTTGTATGTTGATTTCAAGTTTTTATTTAAATTTAAGTTAATTACAGTATGTTGTACTATTAGTTTCAGGAGTAGAATTTAGTGATTCATCACTTATATATCACTCTTTATGCTTTTTAAGACAGGTGAACCTTTTCTCCTTAATAGGGAAAAATATCAAGTAAAAAATAGCCGTTATGGAAAAGAATTTCAGGAACTGTAGGGGGTTTACACTACAATTCAAACAAAGTGAGTATAAGGAGACTGCCAGGGACTCCTAAAGTGGAGGGCAGAGTCTGCACGTCTGAATTCCAAGTCCAAGGTTCTTTTATACTAAGAATACCAGGAAATAGTCATTTCTCTAGACCGTCAACAAACGTCAAGTTTCCCTTAAGGATAACCGGGCGCTTGGACCACGCCTACAAATACCCGTCAGGCAAAGTGGCCGCCCCGCCTACGCGCCAGATCCGCTCAGGCACCGCCCCTTGCCCCGCCCGGCCTGGCGCCACCACACTCTAGCACAGCCTTCACGCCTGCGCAGGCCGGACCTGCGGCAGTAGGCGGAAGTCGTCGCGCGTGCGCTCTATGGGAAAGCTAGTTCTCCCTCCCTCCCCCTTTCCTCTAGGGCGGGTTTTCTAGGATTTGCTTCCGGGTCAAAGTGTTTGCTTCCGGAGAGCGGGAAGGCTGAAACGAGGTGGTTAAACTGGAGTGGAGTTTGCGAGGTTCTCGTTGAAGAAGGCTGTGGCCATGGACAGGTAAGTTCAAGTGGTACTGGCTAAGCTCGGAGACTTGTCCCTCCTGCTTGTTGGCAGAACGAAATAGGCGAAACCCAACTCAGAGGAAGCCGAAGAGGGCCTGGGTTTTGCCCTAGGGATCCTTACCCGGGCTGGGGGGTCTCTGTAGATGGTGGAAGAAAGGCCGCTTGGGTCGGGGTGGATGTAGATGGTGATAATGCCCAGCGTTCTCACGGCAGCTCGGCCATCTGTTTTGTGTTATCGCGCGACGTTTTTCGCTCCTGAGGTGGGCGGGATAGGACGTGGCCTGGCATTCGAGATGCTGAGTGACCTGCACGAGATCACAAAGCCAGTCAGTGACGGAACTGGGTTCTCAACCCAGACATTGTGATTCCAAGTTCCAGCATTAGAGATTTAGTGGATTGAGTTTTTTCAGTGACCCTGGCACTATGCTAGCCACCTGTGACAAAGGTGAGTTATACTGTGTTGTTGGCCACGGGGAACTGGTTGTATAGTTGAGACATCTGAGTGGTGCAAAGAGGTGTATTTTGACTGTTCTGTTAGAACAGAAAATGAGGATTCGGTTAAGTCTACCTGTCACGGGAGGTAGCAGAAAGAATTTTCAAATTCTTTCAAAATTTCAAAAATTTTCAAAGGAGGTAACTTTCTAGGTAGTCTGAATAATAGTAGCCAACTTTGAGTGCCTTAAACGCTTTAAATATATTACTAGCTAATTTAATTTTCCTACCTTTGAGGATAGGTACTATGATCTTCTTTTCATAGATGACACTGGGGCTAAAAGAACTTAAGGGCTTGGTAACAGGAAGCTAATAAATAGAAGAACCAAGTCGCCAGCCTGGATCAGTATGTCTCCAGATTCCAGGAGGCTTTCTGGTGAGTTAAGTGTTCACCAGGTGGATCAAGGGGGTAACTGTAGGCCTCTGTAGAAGAAACAACATGTACAGGGTGCAAGAATATGAAAAGGAGGGGCACCTGGGTGGCTCAGAGGGTTAAAGCCTCTGCCTTTGGCTCAGGTCATGATCTTGGGGTCCTGGGATCGAGCCCTGCATCGGGCTCTCTGCTCGGCGGGGAGCCTGCTTCCGTCTCTCTCTCTCTCTGCCTGCCTCTCTGCCTACTTGTGATCTCTCTCTCTGTCAAATAAATAAATAAAATCTTAAAAAAAAAAAAGAATATGAAAAGGAATGCATTGTGTAGTGGAATGGTCACATGCAGTATGTGTATGGAGATGTTGGTCACCGAATATAAGTCTAAACTGGTAAGTTAGGGTTAGACTGTAAAAAAACAAACGGAACTTGGACTTGATTCTGTAAGCCAGAGGGATTCCATAGGCTTCAGAGCTACTTGAAGGTTTTAAGTGGAGGAAAAGCATATTAGATTCTTGTCTCAAAACACAGGTCTTTTAATTTACACAGTTTATGTTCTAGACCTTGGACTGAGAATGATGTATGGGACAGCAGGGGCACTGTGACTGCAATAGTACTGAGATAAGAGACACCGTTAGTGTACTCTGGGGAGAAACAACTTGAAGGATCATTTCTCTCCAATTTATTAGAATTCTTTTTTTACTGAGTCATCCATCTCGCCAGTCCAAACTACAGAATTTTTCATAGTACCCCTGGTTCGAAACATTTTGGAAAGTACAGAAGATCCTTTTAAGAGATAGTTCCTGCAATTTTAGGGAACTCCTCAAATTAATAGAGGAAAGACCTGCCTTTCTGAAGCAATTAAATGTATGTAAAGCAGTGTTATAAATTCCGAATGTTGAAATCATTCCATAGGCAAAAATAATACAGTGAGTACTAGAAACTCAAAGATGCCTGTGCAGGAAAAATTTGAGAGGGACTTTGAAGGATAAGCAGGATTTGGAAACAAAGAGCACTGTCAACCAAAAGACTTGGCTACTGGGATGATATATTCCTTGACTGACCCAAGGTTCTTTGCTCCAATCATGATAAAGTTCTTTGCAAATGCCACTTTCTCATTTCATTCACATGAACTTAATGATACTATTTTAGGAGTGGCTATGGAGAGATGTCATCCCCCGTGATCCGGGAAGCAGAGGTGACTCGAACTGCACGGAAACAGAGTGCTCAAAAAAGAGTTTTAAGTATCCTTTGCATTTTAAGTATCGTTATACAAACTGCCATATGCTTGGAATCAGGATTATAGAAATTTCTTTTTATGAGATATACTAAACACTTGCTATTATAATAAAATGCTGTGGAATTTAATTTTTAAATCCCCAGATACGTTGTTTGGTTAATTAAATGCTGAAATTTAAGATTTGTGTTACCCTGAAAATAAGGATATTCTGTTTTACTGCTAACATATTGTTATTAGCTTCTGCTAAGATTACATATTCTTTTTTTTAATTTGAAATGTAAGGACCGTGTGTAGTAATCTAAGACTAATATCTGAGAAATTAAATGGTAGAAGGAGTTATTTACTCTTCGCATAGAAAAAATGGTAGCCAGGGGCGACTGGGTGGCGCAGTTGGTTAAGCAACTGCCTTTGGCTCAGGTCATGATCCCGGAGTCCCGGGATCGAGTCCCATATCGGGCTCCCAGCTCCATGGGCAGTCCGCGTCTCACTCTGACCTTCTCCCTTCTCATGCTCTCTCTCACTTTCTCTCTTTCCTAATAAATAAATAAATAAAATCTTTAAAAAAAAAAAAGAAAAAATGGTAGCCATAAAAATCTTGTTCTTAAAAAATGTATTCACATATTTTATATAGTGTAAATATGGTTAATTTGAACTTTAATGGTGTCTTTTCTATGTGGAAAATTTTTCTTAACGCTTCCTGTAGTTCGGCCATCCCAAGATGAAATTTTTGCTACTACTACACCAAGAAACCAGGTTATCCCTCGGACTCCCAGTTCATTTCGACCACCTTGTAAGATTTTTTGCTTTTAAAGCACTTAATAATAACAATAGTAGCTGTAGGTTAAAACTTATAATACACATAATAAATATAATCTTTGGTTACAATGTCAATAATTAAGAATAAATAGTGATTATGGTTACTATTTGTTGAACTCTTAACAGTACAAGGTACTGTACTTACATAAATATATAATCGCTGTAACATAAGTATTATCTTTATTTTGCCAAAACAAAGTGAGACTTGGAGAAACTATTCAGTAAGGATAGCATGGCTGAGTAAATATGTAAGTAATGGAATCAAAATTCAAGCAATAATTGTATACTTCAAAGCCTATGCCCTGTACACTAAATGCCCTCTTCAGTGTGCTTTATAAAAGTAGAATATGAAGAATCCATTGACTTAGTTGTGTCTTTTTTTTTTTTTTTACCACTTGGTTATGTTTTAATGAAAGCATCTCTATTTGCAGTAAAAAATTTTTCCTGATGGGCTCAGTAGTACCAAAAGCTGAAACTTAGAAAAATAGGTTAAGTCTTCATATTGTGAAAATGTTAATATTTAAAGTATTTACTTGGTTAGAATCTACATAATTGAAAACAAAGTTATTGGGGCACCTGGTTGGCTCAGTCAGTAGAGCATGTGACCCTTAATCTTGGAGTTATGAGTTCAAACCCATGTTGGGTGTAGAGATTACTTAAACAAATTTTAAAAATTAAAAAAAACCGAACTATGGAAAGAGCCTAGATGTCCATCAACAGATGAATGGATAAAGAAGGTGTGCTGTATATATGCAATGGAGTATTATGCAGCTGATAGAGAAACGAAATCTGCCATTTGCAACAGCATGGATGGAACTAGATGGTATTATGCTAAACGAAATAAGTCAATCAGAGAAAGATAATTATATCTCTCTGATATGAAGAATTTGAGAGGCGGAGGGGTCATGGGAGGTGGGGGGGGAATGAAACAAGATGTGATCAGGAAGGAGACAAACCATAAGAGACTCCTCAACTCATGAAACAAACTGAGGGGGTTGTTGAGGGGGTAGGGATAGGGTGGCTGGGTTGTGGACATTGGGGAGGGTATGTGCTATGGTAAGTGCTGTGAAATGTGTAAGCCTGATGATTCACAGACATGTACCCCTGGGACAAATAATACATTATATGTTAATTTAATAAATATTTTTTTTAGAAAAATCTGAAAAAAAACCAACAAAGGTATTTATTGTTTGTTTGATTGTTCTGTTTTCATAATCACTGTTCATGCACTTTAGGTTCTTTTTACTAACCTCTTATTTGTAGTTACTCCACCCAGCCGAAGCTCACTAAGGCATCCAGATGTTTCCTGCATTCTTGGAACAGGAGGGAGGTCTCCTCGGCTTACACAGTCTTCAGGGTTCTTGGGAAACCTGTCTATGGTATGTAGGAAAGCAGGGCTGAAAATTTCCCCTTTCATATAAAACTATGATACTGAGCTGGAAAGCCTTTAGTGAGATTTGAAGTCATAGTCATCAGAAGAGTAACTGGGTGATGGAGATTGAAATAATTTTTGGTTAGGCTTTCAGAAAACAAACCTGAAGCATCTCATGTCACAGATGGAAGCTGTAACACCGAAAACATTTAGATGCAGATAGACTGTGTTAATCTGATAGTCTGCTGATCCAAAGAAATAATTGTTGGGTTGCTGATAGCTATAAAAGCTGAGCCCTGTTTTGAAGCATAAAAGAGTAGGAAGCCAAGAGTAATGGATAAAGAGTAGCATAAGGAAGAGAGATGATGCATTTAAGGGAAAAAAAGAGAGGGCGCCTGGGTGGCTCAGTTGGTTAAGCAACTGCCTTCGGCTCAGGTCATGATCCCGGAGTGCCGGGATCGAGTCCCACGTTGGGCTCCCAGCTCCATGGGGAGTCTGCTTCTCACTCTGACCTTCTCCCCTCTCATGCTCTCTCTCTCTCTCTTTCCTAGTAAATAAATAAAATCTTTAAAAATAAAAAAAAAAGGAAAGAAAAGAGAAAATCTTGGGAAAAGTAGATGAGACACTCTTCAAGAATCACTGTGAAAGTATTTCAGATTGAAGAAATGTCATATAAACTAACACAGAGTGACGACCTAGGTGTTTAAAATATCCTCTAGAAAAAGAAAGGAGTAAGACGGAAACAAAAAGTTCTGTTGCAGTAGTACAGTATGATGGCTAATTTAGTGCTAAAAACAAGATAAAATTGGCCCTTCTATATTTTCCTCTTTGCTTATTAAAAAGGCACAGGGATTTTTACACACACTTGAAATTGTCTAGATTGGGTGTTTTCTGAAGAATGGTTTTGCAAAAAAATGTTAAATCTCTCCTTAATCTTTAAAATACTTATTTTTAGTGTTAATGTCTAACAGTGATCTAGCCAGTGAACAGTTTTGCTCTGCATATGAATCTGGTTTATTTTGGCAGTGTCCACCTTATTCTGCTTGAAAAGATGAGTGAATTGACTACATCTGGGTTTAAATAAAAGAAGATGACTTACTACTTATTGTTTCAGAACTGCAAGATTAATAGTAAAATTCTTACTGTCTTAAAAAAAACCCAGGACAGAGTAAATTGATTGATTATTATAAAATATTTGGGTTTAAATATACATTTTTATTGTTGCTTGTGCCTGAATTTTAAATAAAGGCAATCCTTTTTTTTTTTTTATAAAGATTAAAATTTTTAAACCTTCAGATAGCTTTCTCTGGCTTAAAAAGATGGGCTTTAAATAAAGTTGAATTTTAAAAACAGGGACATGTTTTTAAACATTTTAGACATGTCCAAAAATAGTAGAGTAAGCGCCCATGTTCTCATTGACCAGTTATCAATATATGGCTGATCTTGTCTCATCAACATCCACAGTCCTCTCCCTTACTTTACAACTCCCAGATTTCACACCATTTTACCCATAAATAGTTTCATATGTGTCTCTGAGACATAAATAATACATTTCTTTAACACAGTCCTATTGCATCTAACACTGCATATACACACACAATAATTCCTTTATCATTTCAAATTTCCATTTTGTATATATATTTTTTCATTATTATATATGTTTCATTAAATGTTCATATTTCCTTGGTCATGGTAGTTTTTTTAAGTTGGTTTAAATTAGACTTCAAATAAAACACATTGCATATGCTTGATATGTCACATCTTTTGATCTGTAATTTCCTCCATCATCCCTTTTAATACCATTTATATGTTGAAAAAACTGGGTCATAGTTCCCTTACAATTTCCCAGTAGTGAAAAACTGATGTGAACTTAGAGCAGTAGGACTTACCTATTAATATCAGCTTTAGTAGTATAAAATGCAATGTGCAAAGAAGAAAACAGTCATGAAAACTGTGATTTCCTTAGCAAAATAGCCTGTAGCTATGTCTTAAATATGAAAAATACATAGGTTTAAAAAAAAAGTTAGCAATATTAAAGTCTTTATTCCCTCAATGCCAGTAGCTCATCATTACTTTTTTGTATCTTCCTGTTCTTTTTTTGTTTGTTTGCTTTTTTTTTAGGTAACTAATCTGGATGACAGTAATTGGGCCACTGCATTCATGTCACAGCGATCAGGAACCCTCACAAACACAGAGTCTCACAGTGTAACGGAGGATGTAACTCTCAGCGCTGTTATGTTACGTGAGGATGACCCTGGTGAAGCTGGTAAATGGCTTGGAGCTTTTTAACGAAGTAGCCTGTTCCTTTACTAAGATGAAGGAAGTATCTCTTCCTCGTGAATGTCATTATAAAATATTTTTTGTTAAGCTGATTAGTTATGGTAATGCCTGAGCCATTTGATGTAGGAGCTCTGGAAGGTTGAGAACCTCACCTTAGTTCTCAGCTGGAGCATCTTGCTTCAGTGTAAATACCTTGTTGGGTTAGTAGACTGGTCTCATCTTTATTCTTTTCACATTTGTTCTGTTGGAAGAACAAGTTTTTTTTTAAGGTTTAGTTTTCAAACAATATCATTGACGTGTTTTGATGTGGGTGCTAATGCTGTTTTTTTTTTTTTTTTCCAAATAGTGTTGTGACTTTTCTAGTTTTAGGTTGGTTATTACCATTCCCTTTTGGAAAAAAAAGTTTGCTTTTCATGTGTCTCTGTGTACCCATTATTACATAGTTTCTTCATTTTCTTATCATCATAAGCTAACATAATAGTGAGAGTCAATGTGCTCACCTCTGTTTGAACATTATCTTTAATGGTCCTTTAATAGCTACAATAACTTTTCCCATTTGTGGGGAAAGGAAGCTGCTGCTCATTGTGGTTAACCTGCTTCAGCTTACCTGGCTAGGAAGGTGATTTAAATCACTGGGATTTAAAACTAAGCAGTTTGATTTCACAGCCCTTCTGTTAACATGGTGGTAACCACTGCTTCCTTGTAGTATCTGCCAGTAATAAGTACTCAAATTTTGAGTGATTCAGAAATCCTTTGTACTGAATCTTTAAGATACAAAAAATGTTCGTTTTTATTATGAGTAATGGATGAGACCTTAAATAGGATACAGTACTTTAGTAGGGTGAATGTATTTTCCCTAAGTAGAACATGTCATCTTAGTATCTGTTATAACTTTCTCAGCTACTTTGTTATGTGTTTAAAATGCAATTCAGATATTTAAATTTTGGCTCACATTTTCTTGGTAATTGTTGATAGATCAGATTAATACCTAACACATCTTCGGGCTCTTAAAAGACCTGTAGATAACAAGAGAAAAAATTGATATATTGGACTATATCAAAATCTAAAATTTCTGTGTATCAGAAGAGTGAAAAGGCAGCCCATGGAATGGGAGAATATATTTGCAATTCTTATATCTGATAGGAGGTTAATATCTAGAATGTAGAAAGAACTACAGCTCAACAACAAAATCAACCCAATTTAGAAATGGGCAAAGGACTTAAATAGACGTTTCTCCAAAGAAGATATAAAAATGGCCAGTAAGCCTATGTTATAATGTTCAACATAACTAATCAAAACTGAAACAAGACCACCTCACAACCGTTAGGATGGATACTACCAAATCAAAACAAAACAAACAAAAAGAGAAAATAGCAAGTGTTGGGAAGGATGTGGAAAAATTGTAGCCCGTATATATTATTGGTGGGAAAGTAAAATTGTGTAGTGCTATGGAAAACAGATGGTGATTCCTCAAAAAAATAGAATTACCATATGATGAGCAATTCTGCTTTTGGGTATATGCCCCCAAAAACTGAAATCAGGATCACAAAAAAGTTTGTATACCCTTGTTTGTAGTCCCATTATTCATGATAACCAAAAGGTAGAAGCAACCCAAATGTCTTTTGATGGATGAATGGATAAATAAATGTGTTATATACATACACTGGGATATTATTCAACCTTAAAAAGTAAGGAAATTCAGACAACATACTACAACATGAATGAAACTTGAGGAACTTTTGCCAAATGAAATAAGCCAGTGACAAAAGAACAAATACTGTATGATTCCACTTAGATGGGGTACCTAAAGTAATCAGGCTCCTAGAAAGTAGAATGAAGGTTGCTAGGGACTATGACAAAGAGGAATGGAGTAATTGTTTAATAGGTACAGAGTTTTAGGTTTTTTTGAATTGAGATATAATTGACATACAACATTGTGGTAAGTTTAAGGTATACAACATTGAATTGATGTATTTACATATTGCAATGTGATTATTAGTGTTAGCTAACACCTCCATCATACCTTCACATCACAGAAATACTATTTCTTTTTTGCGGTGAGAACATTTAAGATCTAGTCTCTCAATACCTTTGAACTGTATATAATACAGATTTGTTAACTATAATCAATGCTACGCATTAGATTTCCAGAACTTATCTCCTAACCGCAAATTTGTACCCTTTGACCAACATCTCCAATTTTCTCACCCCCACACCCCATAACCACTATTCTACCCTTTGTTTATGTGAGTTTGGATTTTTAAGATTCCATGTGTAAGTGTTACAACATACAGTGTCTTTCTCTGACAGATTCATTTCACTTAGCACAATGTTCTCAAAGTCCATCCATATTGTCACAAGTGGCAAGATTTCCTTCTTTCTGATGGCTGAATAATATTCCACTGTATGTATATACCACTTCTTTATCCATTCATCACGTGACAGATACTTGTTGTTTCCATGTCTTTGCTGTTATGAGAAGTGCTGCAGTGAACGTGGGAGCGTGGATATTTTTTCTATATCCTGTTTTCATTTCCTTTGGATACATAGGAAGAAGTGAGATGATGGTTTCATATGGTAGTTCTTTTTAAAATTTTTTTAGGAACCTCCATACTCTTCTCCAGTTTACATTCTTACCAACAGTACACAAAAGTTCCCATTTCTCTACGTCACAGCACTTGTTATTTCTTGTCTTACTCATGATAGCCGTTGTGACCAGTGTGAGGTGATAATTTCATTGTGGTTTTTATTTGTACTTTTTCTGATAATTAGTAACATGGAGCATCTTTTCATACATCTCTTGGCCATTTGTAGGTCTTCTCTGGAGAAATGTCTATTCAGTTCCTCTGCCCATTTTTTAGTTAGACTGGAGTTTTTTTTTGTTAATGAATTATATGAGTTCTTTATATATTTTGGAATTAACCCCATAGCAGATAACATGGTTTGCAAATATTTTCACCCATTCCAGAGGTTGTGTGTTTGCTTTTTCATTTTGTTAATTATTTCTTTTGCTGTACAGAGCTTTTTAGATTGATGTCGTCTTACTTGTTGACTTTTACTTTTGTTTCTTGTACTTTAGTGTCATATCCAAAAAATTGTTGCCAAGACCAATATCAAAGAGTTCTTTGCCTATATTTTTTTCTAGGAGTTTTATGGTTTCAGGTCTTACTCTGTCTTTAATCCATGTCAAGTTAATTTTTATGAGTGGTATAAAATAAGGTCCAGTTTCATTTTTCTGTATGGGTTCACCCAGTTTTCCCAGGACCCTTTATCGAAAAGACTATCCTGGGACACCTGGGTGGCTCAGTCAGTTAAGCGTCTGCCTTTGGCTCAGGTCATAATCCCAGGTTCCTGGGATCGAGTCCTGCATTGGGCTTCTTGCTCAGCTGGGAGCCTGCTGCTACACCTGCCTGTATTCTTCTGTCTCACTCTCTCTCTCTCTGGCAAATAAATAAATAAAATCTTTTTAAAAAAATGAAAAGGCTATCCTTTCCCCACTGAATATTCTTGGTTCCCCTGTCAAATATTATTTGACTGTACATGTGTTTATGTACACACAGTTTATTTCTGGACTCCTCCATTGGTCTGTGTGTCTGTTTTTATGCCAGTCTCATACTGTTTTGATTACTAAAACTTTATAGAATAGTCTGAGATCAAGAAGTATGATGCCTCTGGCTTTGTTGTTCTTAGGATTGCTTGGGCTATCCTGAGTTGTAGTTTTGCAAGACGGAAAGCGTTCTGTAGGTAGATGGTGGTGATGGTTCTAAAACAGTGTGAATGTACTTAATGCCACTAACTTACATTTAAAAATGGTTAAGATGGTAAATTTCATTGTCTTTTTCTTACCACAGTTAAAATTTTTGAGAAAATACAGGAGTGAAAAAAAAGGGGGGATGTGTAGCTATGTTTTAAGTTTTCAAAGAAACAGAATTACCTAGGAGTATGTCACTTAACTTTTTTGTTCCTTTTCTTTTTAATGTGTTCTAGCATCCATGAGTATGTATTCTGATTTCCTGCAGTCTTTCTTAAAGCACTCTTCATCTACAGTTTTTGACCTTGTAGAAGAGTACGAAAATATTTGTAGTTGTCAGGTAAGTTAATTTTACACTAAGTCAGTTTGGTCAGACTTCAGTACTCTTAGTTTTTTGAACAGCCTCAACCTATGAATTTCTATACCATATTTAAGGGGGATGTCTTAGGGGTGTAGTGGCAGGGGTGCCATGGTTGGGACATTAGCCAGAGCAGCCCTGCTTTTTGCATATTGAAGTTCCATAAAAGATTTCTTTGGGAACAAAAGGATTCTGCTGCTTTAAAAAAAAACAAAAGAAAAGGAAAATCCAAAACATACAAAGAACTCTTAAAATCTAATAATTAGGAAACGAACAGACCAATTAAAAAAAATGGACAGGGGGCTCCTAGGTGGCTTAGTTGATTAAGCATCCGAATCTTAGCTCAGGTGTTGATCTCAGGGTGAGTTCAAGCCCCATGTTGAGCTCGATGCTGAGCATGAAGCCTACTTTTAAAAAAAAAAAAAAAAGACAAAATATGTTAATAGACACCACATCAGAGAAGATACACAGATGGCAAATAAGCATATGAAAAAATGTTCAACATCATGTGTCATTATGAAATCATAAATCAAAACAATGAGATGTCACTGTACACCTATTAGAATGGCAAAAGTCCCAAACTCTAACAGCAGCAAATGCTGGCAAGGATTTAGAGCAGCAGTAACTCTCATACATTGTTGATGGGAATGCAAAATGGTACAGCCACTTTGGAAGACAGTTTCTCAAGTTCTTATAAAACTGAGCATACTCTTATCCTACGATTCAACAACATTCATACTCTGGTATTTAGCAAAATGAACTAAAAACTTAGGCCCACACAAAAACCTGCATATAGATGTTTATGGCAGCTTTGTTTATAATTGCCTAAAATTAGAAGCAACCAAAATGTCCTTTAGTAAGTGAATAGATAAATCAACCATGGTACATCTAGACAATGGAATATTGTTTGACACTGAAACAAAACAAGCCATCAATCCATGAAGAGACAAGGATGAACCCTAAATGCATATTACTAAGCTAAAGAAATCACTTTGAAACAGCTGCATACTATTTAAATCCAACTATATGACATTCTGGAAAAGGCAAAACTTGGAGAGAATAAAAAGACCTGTGGTTGCCCAGGGATGGAGAAAATAAGGATGAAATGTGGAGCCGGGTGGGTTTTGGGGGGAGTGAAACTACTCTATATGAGATTATAATGTGGATACCTGTTATACATTTGTCAAAACCCATAGAATATACAACACCAATGGGATGCCTGGGTGGCTCAGTTGGTTAAGCATCTGCCTTCAGCTCAGGTCATGATCCCAGGGGCCTGGGATCAAGCCCCACGTTGGGCTCCTTGCTCAGTGGGGAATCAGCTTCTCTCTCTACCTCTGCCTGCCTCTCTGCCTACTTGTGATCTCTCTGACAAATAAAAGCTTAAAAAAAAATATCTGTGTGTATGTGTGTGTGTGTGTGTATCTCACCAAGAGTGAACCCTTTAATATATACTGTGGACTTCGGGTGATCATGACAGGTCACTGTTGGTTATTGATTGCTGTAGCGAAGGTACTATTCTGGTACTAGATATTCATAGTAAGGGGTGAAGTTATATGTGAAGTCAGAAAGTAATGGGAATTCTACTTTCCACTCAGTTTAGCTATGAACCTAAAACTGCTTGAAAAAAATTGTCTCTTTTATTATATTTGGTTTTTTATTTTAGAGAGAAAACGAGTCCACATGTGACCTGGGGGAGTAACAGAGGAGGGATGAAGAGAGGGAAGGGGAAAGAATTTCAGGCAGATTCCGCATGCCGAGCATGGAGCCCGACATGGGGCTTAATCTCACAACCCTGAGATCATGACCTGAGCCAAAACCAAGAGTCAGCTCTTTAACTAACTGAGCCACTGAGGTGCCTATAAAAAAAAAATTGAGTATTTTTTAAAAAAAGGAAAAGGAGGGACGCCTGGCTGGCTCTGTTGGAAAAGCATGCGACTCTTGATCTTGGGATCTTGAGTTATAGCCCCACATTGGGTGTAGAGATTACTAAAAAAATAAATAAACTAAAAAAAAACACTTCAAATAACTATTGCATTTAAGAATGATTGAAATAATAGCCATATATTTTGAGCACTTAATATTGTTTCAATAGTCAGTCTCTGAATTGTTCCATTATAAAAGTAGTAGCTTCATTAAATAACAAAAGCAATAATAATTACTTAGTGAATTACTGGAGTTAGGATTCCAGTAGAAAATGTAATAATGAGAAGTACAGATAACACTGTTATTAAACATTGCCCTTAAGATAAGAGTGCCATTACTTTGTGAGTGCTTTTTAAAGGGAGAGAAAAATTGTGGTGGTAGTGATTCTTCATGTTCTGATTGAGAGTGATCGTGTTTCCTGGTTCCCGTTGATAAGATAAGGAAGTACTATTCACAACCTTTGAGAAGGTTTCCATTACCCTGTGCCCTTGAACTTTCTGATAACCAATTTTGTGTGTTTCTGGGGCAAACATACTTTTCATTAGATTTTCACACATTCCTCAACTTGAAAAAGGTTAAGAACTTCTGTTTTAGAACAGGGAAGGACTTTGGTTAAGTTTTGATTAGAAATGACGATGTTTTAGTACCAATCTTTTTTTCTTTTTTTAAGAGAGTGCTTGCGCATGGGATTGGGTTAGCGAGAGGGAGGGGCAGAGTGAGAGGAGAGAGTCTCAAGTAGGCTCCACATGCAGCGTGGAACTTGACTTAGGGGCTTGATCTCAAGACCATGACCCAAGCTGAAATCAAGTCAGAGGCCCAACCAGCTAAGTTCACCTGGCACCCCTCAGTACCAATCTTAAAATGTTTTTCTTGATTTGTTATATGGTATTAAGTTTTCTGTCATAATTTGAAGATACTTTTATTTTTCAATGCTCTGCTGTTAGTTCATATTATGATTTTGTCAGATATACGTTAGATTTAGCTTATCTTCTGAGTAGGTATACAAGAGGAAAAAATATACCCAGGGCTGTTATTTTTGACTCTGAACTCCAGAGTATGTTAAAACTTTTGCATAAATACTCACATAAACATACCTTACTTCAAAGGCTGTTCCTAGTGGGAATGTTACATTTCATTCAATTAAAAAAGGCAGTAGATAGGCAGGAACAATTTATAATACAGTATGTGTGTGTGTATTTATACATGTATGTATTTAGTTTTAGCACCATGCAGCTGAAGAACACAGAGTTATGACTTAGAATGATAGAGAATCTCTGTTTTTACGTCAGGTGAACATACTGAGTAAAATAGTGAGCCGAGCGACACCTGGACTTCAGAAGTTCTCAAAAACAGCCAGTATGCTCTGGCTTCTTCAGCAGGAGATGGTCACGTGGAGGCTGCTGGCTTCTCTGTATAGGTAAAGTTGGGTAGGACTGACTCATCGGAGAAATAAACACAGTTACCAATAGGCAAATTAATTTGAAAGTGAAAGGAGGATGTGTTTGGAAATAAGTTCTGCTATTTTTGATATTTATCATTTCGAGTGCCTTGTCATTAGATCATTGCTGGGGCTGAGTTAGGAGGAAAGAGGGAAATACTAGGTCATAAAGCCGGTAGCTCCCAAGAATATATGTATAACAATTTAAGGAAAGTGCTGAAAATACTTGAGTACCTACGAGAGGATAAGAAAAAGAACTGAAAAACAGACTTTATGTCAAGCGGCAGTTTGAAAGAAGTTAACCACATTTTCCTGCTCTCAGATGCTCAGTAGTTTTGGCTCTCATTCTGTTGCCTTTTCATCATGATGAGAAAATCTTTTCTTTCTTTTTTTTTTTAAGGTTTTATTT
>CM052807.1:77376370-77450668 GCA_028533885.1 Nasua narica
ACCCTGAGGTCATGACCTAAGCAGAAACCAAGAGTTGTGCTCAACCCACTGAACAACCCAGATGCCCCTGAGTCCTTTTATTTTTAAATAAATTAACCAAACATTCTATTCAAGAAATTAGGGGGCAAAAGAAGAAAAAAGTAATAACCTGAATCAAAGTCACTAGAAGTAATCTTTGAAAAGGCCAATAAAATAGTCAAACTATGGAACACCTGGGTGGCTCAGTTGGTTAAGCCTCTGCCTTCAGCTAAGGCACAGGTCACGATCCCAGAGTCCTGGGATCCAGTCTCCCATCCGGCTCTCTGCTCAGCCGGGATCGGGCTTCTCCTGCGTCCTACTCCACCTGCTTCTATGCGCTCGCTCTCTCTCTCTCTCTCTCTCTCTCTCTCTCTCTCTCGACAAAATCTTGGAGAAAAAAAAAGGCTTAAAATAGTCAAATTACTGGCAAGACTAATCAAGGGACAAAGAAAATACAAATACATACTTTTTACAGTAAGTGGTAGAACAACAGTTAAAATAAATTTTAAATATGGTAGATCACTATATACAACGCTAAACAGGTATATTAGGACATTTAAGCTAAACGGACATTTTTCTAGAACAATTAAAAGGCCCAACATTGATTCAAAAATAAGAAAATCTAAATAGTGCACTAAGGATATGGAATATGAGTTCATCATGCTATTTTGTACATTTTGATTGTTAAAATGTTTAAAAATACAATTCCAAGAAGTAATGCTTTCTCCTCTGGCGATGACTACATTTGCTCAGCACCTGTCTCATACATAAAACTGGCGAAGAACGTCTGCACTCCACCAGCTTGAGAGCAGCTGTCTAGCGAGGGCGTCAACTAACACACAGGAGACGTCCAACATCAAAAGAGGTGTCCCAGAGGGACCCAACCAGAGCCAGGATTAGACGACCAAGGAGATAGGGAACCGACGACGCGGTTTTTCCTCACGCAGAGGCCAACGCGCCTGCGCAGGGTAGAGACCGCTCCACCCACAGCTCGGGGGCGGCGGAAGCACGGGCGTCCCGGACCACGTGGTCGCCGGAGGAGCGCGGCGGGGCGCGCGGGACGTGCAGCCGCGTAGTCACCAGCTGAATGGGCGGCGGCGGAGCATGTGTGTGCTGCTGAGGCTGCTGCCCGCTCGGGACGCGGAGAGTGCATGCCTCTCCCGGGCCAGACCGTGAAGCCGGAGAGGACGTGGCGGCGGCGGAGGAGGGGAAGAGCAGCAGGAGACAGGCCGGGCATCCCTCTCGGGGGCTGGAGGGCCCTGGCTTGGCGGGGGTTATGGCATCGCTGGCGGACCGAATGCGAGGCAACGGGCGCATCGCCGCTGGGCTCCTGCTCAACCTATTGGTGTCTATCTGCATCGTGTTCCTCAACAAATGGATCTATGTGCACCACGGCTTCCCTAACATGAGCCTGACCCTGGTGCACTTCGTGGTCACCTGGCTGGGCTTGTACATCTGCCAGAAGCTGGACATCTTTGCCCCCAAAAGTCTGCCGCCTTCCAAACTCCTCCTCCTGGCCCTCAGCTTCTGCGGCTTCGTGGTCTTCACCAATCTCTCTCTGCAGAATAACACCATAGGCACCTATCAGCTGGCCAAGGCCATGACCACGCCGGTCATCATAGTCATCCAGACCCTATGCTACAAGAAAACCTTCTCTACTAAAATACAGCTCACGCTGGTGAGTAGCTTCAGCTTCGCAAGGCGCACCTTTACCCGTCCACCTCCTGGAGCGTCTTTCTCCCCCGGGAAGTTTGAATGTTTAACCTTCCGCCACACTCCCCATCATCTTGAAATCCACAGATGAGTCATCTGTGGCCATGTGAACTTCAGGCTTTATTTGGGAGAGGGGAATAAAGTCATCTTGACACTATTGGGCTCTTAGCCCGGAAGAGTGTGCTTGTGTAAGTCTTAGTAACTACTGTTGGATGAAAATCCGTAAATGCTGTGATTGGTAAGAAAAGAAAGCTGTATTGCGTTACGCAATTCAGCGTATCGGAATATCTACAAAATCTCAAATTGAAAAACGGCCCTCCCTTGACCCAGGAGAATCAAATCATGTATGCTAAACGTTAAAGGTTCAGCATACAATATGTCTTCGAATATGTCTGTAGCGACATACTGCAGAGGTTTCTGTGTCTTTAATTAAAAGGAGATGATAATTTTAACACTTAATGATTTAGCACTTAATGGTTAAATTCTTAACGCTCTTGTTACATGTTCATACTTATGGGTTGTTTTGACACTAGTTGGGGAGGCCCATTTATTCCTCTGGGCTTGCAGGGCCTACATGTTTGTTGCAAATTGCAATGCATTGACTCTATTTTACCCAGTATTTTAAGTAGAATTAAATATGAACATAAATATAGAATTAACATCTTTTGCTTTGAGGAAATCGGTTTGTTTTTTCAAATGGAAAAAAAAATCCATTTGTAGAGGTTCATCGTTTACCGGTGATGTTTTTATGATTAACCTTGTAAGACAACATGAAAGGAATACTGCCTTTATGTCTTATGAATTTAATCTGAACGACATTTGCCTCTTTTTCTTTACAGATTCCTATAACTTTAGGTGTAATCCTAAATTCTTATTACGATGTGAAGTTTAATTTCCTTGGAATGGTGTTTGCCGCTCTTGGTGTTTTAGTTACATCCCTTTATCAAGTGGTTGGTAATTTTTTTTTTCTTTATGTGCCTTTTTAGCAGATTTCATAAATTTTGAAGCTGTATCCCAAGGTTTAGAAAATACAGTATAGAGACAATAAACTGTTGGGAAGGAAGCATAATTGCATAAATTGTCTGACTCAAGGTGAAGAGAAGAAAGGAGACAGAGAAACTTGGGTGTATGATGTTCACCAAATACCTCCCTCCCTATTTATTGTAAGTGTATAATACCCATGCTTCACAGTCTGAGTTTGGGGGGTTGCTATAATATTATCTGGGAAATCTTTACAAAATGAGTAGTGAGACTTCGTACTTGAAACCGAGATCATTGGTGAAATTTATGATTTACTCTTTCATTATAAGATTACTGTGAAGGAGCAAGTCCCTTTCCAAATTTGAACAGAAAAGGAAAATTTCAGATTTATAAATCTTTGCCTCAAAAAATATGCTGCTCTTTCAACTTGTATGTCAGCTTCCAATGATTTGTCTTTATCCATACTTTCTAGCAATGGGTATTTCACTTCTGGTACTATAGTAGCCTGGTGCCTTGCCTATAGCAGGCACTCATTAAAAATTTGTGCATGGATCCAGTCACTTCATTACTATAAAATCTCAACAGGTGTGGGGTTTTTTTTGTTTCTTACGTAGTGGAGAAAAATAACTTGGGGTAGGGTGCATTGAAACAGTATTTTCTCTATACTGGAAACCTTGGACTGAAAATTCTGGGTGTGCATGCATGGGGAGTCAGAACCAAATTGTGTAACTGATTTTTTTTCACAAGTATCGGCTGGTTATAAACAAGGCATTCTTGTTGTGGATGTTACAGGTTTAAGAACACAGCCTTAGCATCTGAAACTTTCTAGTACTGGTCATTTCAGAAACATTGTTGTATAGACATTGTGGGATTGAGTACATTTTTAAGTGGGAAGGAGCTATGTAAATCAGAGACCAGTGTCAGGAAAAGACAGAGGGCCCACACCATGCTGTCATGTGGCTCCAAGATACTCTTTCACTACTGAGAGGAATCAGAGGAAAGCATAAATCTTATGCTTTAAGAAGATTGTACTTAGATGTACTTCAGTGAGTTTAAATTTTGTTACTAGATACAGTAAGTGAACATTCCTATTCCTCTTTTTTGTTAAGCAGACTTTTTTTGGGGGGGGGCCCAAGAGAGATTAAATGTTTATTAAGTATAGCAAGAAATTTTATTTATTGAACATCAGAATTTCTTGTATCCGACACATAAATTCAAATTCAAGAGTATTCACTGTCCTTGCCAGTATGACCATTTTTGTTCCCACATGTCTCTAAATTGCTGTAGATTAGAATCAAAGGATTCTGTATCCCTCAGGTACATATTTGAAATGGAATTGACTAAGGAATGATTGTGGACAAACTAGTAGGCAAAGTTTTCTATTATTAGTGAACAGTAAAAGCACTGTTAAGGACTCCCCAAAAGTTCATTTTTAAAAAGCTGTATTTTCCCATCGTATCTAGGTGTAATTTTCTAAGTTATTTCTTCTTATAGTACTGGGGCAATCAAAGGAGTTAAAAGATGAGGGATCAGGTAATGGCTTTAGTTGCGGGAAGATGGTGGACTCCCTTAGTCATTCGTTCAGCAGACATTCCTTCCGCTTAATGCTCGGCCTTGAAGGTACAAAGGTAAAAAGCAGCTAAAATCCAGCATGGTAGAAACACGTGTAGACCGCTAATCACAGCGTAGCTCAGGGTCTGAGGAAAGTTCTGAGGAACACCGGGGAGGAAGTGGCAGTTGTACAAGGCGGGTGGTGAAGTAAGACTTTATGGAAAAGTTAGCAATTTAAATGGAAGGGCCCACAGGCATTTGCTTAGCAGAGAAATACAGCAGAGCTCTTTCTTTGCAATGATGTGTAGAAGTACGGAGCATTTTTGGAGAACTTGATGAATTTGGTGAGACTCTAGTTGCCTTGTGGAAGGCCGGGGCTTAGGAGGGGGTGAGACCAGATGGCACAGTCTTGAATGTCATGCTGAGGAAGTGTGCTCTTTATCCTGCAGGCGCCAGGAAAGGGGTTTAGATGGGTGGGGCGGGGTTGGGACTTCATCTTCCCTGTTTCAGCAAAGTAACTCTGGTGGCAGTGACGGGTGAGCAGTTAGGAGGCTCTCCGTGGTTCAAGGGGGAGATAGGAAGGCACCGAACAGAGAGCGGGAGAGGAAAACACAGAGCCCAGGAACCTTTTGGAGAAGGAATGAGCAGGGCCGGACCGAATGTAGAACGAGAAAAGGCAGGCATCTCATCCTTGGGGGAGATGAGGTCTGTAATGATGGGAGCAACACAGGAGGAGCTGTTTTGGGGAAGTAAGTACTGAGTTGTTTAGAACAGTCCCTGCAGATTGTGTAAGTGAAGGCAGCCGGTAAGCTGTTGAAGTTTGCGGATTAGCGGTGCGCTGAGAAAGGAGGTCAGGGCTGGAGATGTCTTCAGGTGTTAAGCGAGATCAGTCAGGGAGATAAAAGAAAAAAAGCCAGACATCTACCTTAAACCTAGTAAATGAAGGAAGACGTAAATGAGGAAACAGTGCAGACCAGAAGCCTTCCAGGAGAAGAACCTTCCAAGTTCTTCCAGGAGAAATTTGCCCATTCGGCAGAGACCCCCCCTCAGGAAAAGGGCAGAGGCATGTCACCTTTGGAGGTGACAGTGCCCTTTGGGGGAGCAGTTGCATAGAGCGACGGCGGGCAGAAGCCAGGGCGCAGTGCAGTGAGGGGAAGTGGAGGCTCTGAGAAGAGCCACCGTTCCAGGCGGTTCTCTGTCAGACACGCAGCTGTCTAGCGAGGCTGCTAAAGAAACCAAGGGGCGGGCATCCCCACTCGGCCTCCGTTTTTGCTCCCCGCGCCCTCCCCAGGAGCAGGCCGCAGAAGAATCGATTCTTTGTCCTTCATAGTCACAGAAGACTCTCAGTGAAGGCTGGCAGAGTATGTTTCAAATTTCCTGCTCTTCTATTTTTGTCTTGGTGAATTTCTGTAGCCTTCGAGTTTATACAACAGGATACCCAGATCTACAGGAAAAAGAATTATGGAGGAGCAGTTACTCAAAAGCTTGGCTTTTCCTGCCAGATCTTATTCAAACAGCCCTGTCAGGCCTTCTTTAAAGCCTCCTTTTAGTCATATTTGTGAAACATTTTGAGGACGGATGGGATTTGAGGTTTTGAGGTGTTGGTTTTTCTGAATAATATAGGCTTTTATTTTTTTAATCTTTTTAAAAGATCGTATTTGTTTTAGAAAAAGAGCATGAGCAAGTGGAGGAGCAGAGGGAGAGCGACAAGCCAGCTCAGCACCGAGTGTGGAACCCAACTCGGGCTTGATCCCACGACCCTGAGAGCAAACTCAAGGGCTGGATGCTTAATTGACTGAGGCACCCGGGCACCCTCTGAGGGATACAGTCTTTATTTGTTTATTTTTTTTTAAAGATTTTATTTTATTTATTTAACAGAGAGCGTGTGCACACAAGCAGGGCAAGTGGCAAGGAGAGGGAGCCCAATGCGGGGCTCGATCCCCGGACCCTGGGATCATGACCTGAGCTGAAGGCAGATGCTTAACCCACTGAGCCACCCAGGCACCCCTGATACAGTCTTTTAAAGGGATTTGCAATTACCTAATTTCTTCAAGTGTACTAGTGGGGGTTACCCACAGAAAAATCGTCCAGAAAAAAGAAAATTCCTTCTGCCATCGATTGGGGTTTCTACCGTGAATGAAAAAGCCTCACATACTACTCTAGCCACCCACACTGGCAGCTGGGATAGCTGAGGTTCCTGTCAATCCCTAATTAGTCTGCCCTGCTCACCCCTTACTTCTTTTGGGGGATAGGGAGAGCAGTTTTAGAAAGAAGTGAAGTCTAGCACTGAATCTCTGTTCCTGCTTATCACCTAAATTTCCATTCCTGTCTCCTTTTGCCAAGATCTCTGATACTCGTGGGCCCCGCATATGAATTGATTGACTTGCCTCATTTACTAGGGTGGGCAGGGAAGAGAGGATGTTTTTTCTACTTCTTCATAACTGAGAAGAAAATAGATTGTCATACCTTGAATTTGTAAAGCTCCTTTCAGGGTGCTTGAAAGACATTGATTGATTTTTTTTAATTGATCTTTGCAGTCTTGTAGAAGAATTGGGCATTTCCTCTTCCCCTAGCCCTGCCCCATGATCCCATCCTGGTGACTAGAGTCACATCTTTTGTTTACTAAGCGATGGTGTTTTTTTTTCTACCTCACGTGTTTTGTCTCCCAATTTTCAGTGGGTAGGAGCCAAACAGCATGAATTGCAAGTGAACTCGATGCAGCTATTGTATTACCAGGCCCCGATGTCCTCCGCCATGTTGCTGGTTGCCGTGCCCTTCTTTGAGCCAGTGTTCGGAGAGGGAGGAATATTTGGCCCCTGGTCACTGTCCGCCTTGGTAAGTTCTAATTGTTTCGCTAAGAAACAAGAGGATCATCCCTCTGCTATTACTGCGATTTTTAGTTCAGAGCACAATCTCAGATCCATTCTCACATTTAATCTTCATAATTACCTTGAAGGGAGGCAAGCTAAGGATTATTTTTTAGATGAAGAGACTGAGGCACAGCGTGTGTGTGCGTGTGTGTGTGTGTGTGTGTGTAATTTTATAGACACGGAATCATGGCATAAATGCTGTTTTGGTCATGGATTCCTTTTCCCCAGCCCTTCTCCCCGCACACATTTTACATTTCATTTCCCTGTCTCTGCCCCTGGAGGTAAGTCATGTTAATATTTTAGTGCGTGTTCTTCCATATTTTTCTCTGTGCTATCTATACCCATGTAAAAAATACACACATACACACACACACACGTGTATATACATAAATTAAACATTTATTTCTTTGACAAAAGTGGAATCATAATGTAAATAATTTTCTGCATCTTGCTTTTCTCGCTTCATGTCTCATGAACATCTCTTCAGATGTTCCATTCAGTATCCGTATAATAGATCCAGCTCTTGACCACTACGAATAGTGTTGCAGTGGACAGCTTTATACATATATATATATATATATATATCTCTTTAGGACTGTGAATAGTGTTGCAGTAGACAGCCTTAGACATACATACATATATACATATATATATATATCTTTAGGACTGCGAATAGTGTTGCAGTGAACAGCCTTATACATATATATATAGATATAGATATATATATCTTTAGGACTGTGAATAGTTTGCAGTGGACAGCCTTATACATATATATAGAGAGAGACATATATATATATATCTTTAGGACAGCCTTATATGTATATATATATATCTTTAGGAAATGGCACTTTTTTCCCTTTGGAATAGAATTCTAAGAGCAGAATTGCCAGATCAAAGGGAAGTGCACTTTGGGGACATTTTAAGTTAGAAAGCATAATCTCCCTCCTTAGGGAAGGAATTCCTGCTTCCTACATCCTTAACCTTTGGAACACAGTGTGCAGAGAAGGCTTGTTTGCTGGTGGTTTAATTTCTCGAACTTACATAGCCCTTATTCTATCCCGAGAACGACTCCAACACTTGGCAAATGTTAACTTATTTAATCCTCATAACAATTTTATTAGGTGGCTGCTGTTATGATCCTTATATTTAGGATAGAGGATGAGGAAACTGAGGGGCAGGTTTAGGTAGCTAAGATCCCGCAGCCAGTAGGCAGACCTGGAGCCTGAGTCCAAGCACGCTGGCTCCAAAACCCGTTTCTCAAGTGCTCTCCTCTGCTGCCCGTGAGCAGAATGCTGGTGGTTTCCAATTCAGATGCTTTGCATATAACCTTTTTTCCAAGTGGAAATCACTTGTCCGTCTCTCAGGTAGGATTTCCTCTTAGTTTTACCAAAGTTCTAGCCGTCTTGGTTACCTGGTCTTCAAACTTTTGCAGAATAGATCGATTAAACCGGAAGGAGGGGGCTTTCTGGGACAGGCCCTCTGACAGAGCCCTCTTCTTCGAAGAGGAGAAAAGCAGCCCCCAAAAGTCAGAGGAACTGAGAGCATAGCAGTCTGAGCCCACTGAGTAAGAAAAAGTCACCTTCGTTCCTTAATGTCCCTAGAAGGCATCGTTGCCTCAAAGTACAGCAGGTAATTATGTTTTCAGTGACAGTCCAAGTCATCAAGGAGTACGTGTGTAACATTCTATCAACTCAATAAAATTAACAACGGTATATTTCTAGAAACATTTTTTAAGTCTTTAATGCACAAGGTTCTCTTAGTTGAAAATATAACGGATTCACTGTTGTAAAACAGATGCGGTGTTAACTGTTTTTACGTAAATAGGACACAAATCCAGCTCCTTAGTCCTCTGGTGACCTCAGTGAACTAAAAGCTGATAAAAGCCTCAGGGGACAGAGAAATCTTCAAATAGGACATATTTTCTTTAGAATTTAAATTTCTTAATAATTCAAATCCTGATATTTTATCTAAATTCTCTTATGTTAGAAGTAGAAAACGACTTTATAATTTTTTAAATACAGCGGTGGGAAAGGTCTGGAAGGATGTGCTAGGGGCACACAGGGGTTCAGCCGCTTTGCCCCCCATCCTCAGCCAGGTCGGTTTCTTCACGACTCGCGCACACGCCTTGTGCTCTCTTGTCGCCGTGCTTTGGCCCCTATTGTTGCGTCTGCTTGGAGTCCCACCCCTTCTTCTTTCTCGAATCTGTACGTACAGTCAAGGTCCAAACATCCACCCCTTCCCAAGCCCCAAATGACGTCTCCTGCTTAGAGATTCATAAAAAGCCTGTTGTGTGTTGCCCTTTTCATGAGGCAGCGCTCAAGACTCTTATCTATTTCCTGAGCTCACTGGCTTTCCTGTGGCTGAGAGGTAGCAGGGCGGAGTGGGTTACGCACAGAGCCTCCAGGATCAGGCTGCCTGGGCCTCAGTCTCAGCCCTGCCACGTACTACTGTGTGAGCTAAGGCAAAGTGCTTTTCCTCTCTCTGCCCGTCCGTAAAAATGGATAATATCTTACTACCTCATGGGTGTTTATGAGGATTAAACTAGTTAATATATGTAAAACATTTAGGACAGTTGTTGGCATGTAATAAGGGCTATGTAAGTGCAAGCTATGATTATCATGATTTTTAGTGTGTCCTCAAGTGGTTTCCAAGCTCTTTGAGGATAAGACCCTAGTCTGTTCCTCAAAAGGTATGGGTATAGATAACCAATGAACACCCATGATTTAATTTAAAGATTTATTTATTTATTTATTAGAGAGAGACTGAGAATGAGAGGGGAGAAGAAGGTCAGAGGGAGAAGCAGACCTCCCGCAGGGCCGGGAGTCCGATATGGGACTCGATCCCGGGACTCCGGGATCATGACCTGAGCCGAAGGCAGTTGCTCAACCAACTGAGCCACCCAGGCGCCCCCATGATTTAATTTAAATAAGAATAAATATGAGCAATTAATAGAAAGGATACGTACAAAGGTATTAACAGTGGTAGATGGTTAGGATTATAAAAAGTCCTTACATTCTTTTGCTTATCTTTATTTTCTGATTTTTCTATATGGACTATGTATTACTTTTATAATTAGAAATTGTTACAAAATAATTTTTCTTCAGATGGATTAAAAAAGTGAACCTGGAAATTCACATTCAGCCAGAATGTTATTGGAGAATTTTCTATTGCATCTTGTATACAAAATTACATTTCTAAATACTGTTTGTTCTGATATTTTACCCTCAATTCTTTCCATCTCCCAAATGAATTCTTTTAAAACTCTTGTTCCTAATGGTGGTTATTTAAGTTTTTAGAAATGCCTAATGAGATGGATGTTTACCTGACGACGATGATAATTGCAACTGCTTGACATTAATGATTCTTTGGGTTTGTTTGTAGCTTATGGTGCTGCTCTCTGGAGTAATAGCTTTTATGGTGAACTTATCGATTTATTGGATCATTGGGAACACATCACCGGTCACGTATCCTTTTCCTAGTAATTCACAAATGCATAGTCTTTTCTATTTTCCCCAAACTCTGTCACATTCATTTCCTTCTGGGGGTCTTGTACTTACTATTATGTGGCCTAAATTGAGTAGTTAGACTGATCTTCAGTCTTTTCCTATATCTTTCCACACTAGACTCAATGGAAACTTGAAGAAAAGTGAGCCAGGGAAATGGGTTAGTTTGCTTATGCAGTAAGAGACCTTTTCCCTTATCAAAGTCAACATAGAACACCAAGTCTGGCACGTAGTGGAGTTAAATAAATACTTTTTGAGTGGATAACGGAGTGGACGCTGGGGGTTTTAATCACTTTTCAGTCCCTGTAGTGATAAAGTACAGGTACAGCCAATCCAAAACTAAAAGATAACTTCAGACCGTTGCCATCTGAGTTTTGGATATGCTTTTGTACTTATTTGGATATGTGTGTGCCTGTTTTTCTCAGTATTACTTCCAATCAAGAAATGAAATCAGGCCTTAAAGGTCTGAATCATTTTTAACATTTTACTTGTCATTCTGTTCTCTTTTCACTCCATCTCCACTCTTTTTTTTTAATTTTTTTTTATTTTTAAAGATTTTATTTATTTATTTATTAGGAAAGAGAGAGAGTGAGAGAGAGCATGAGAAGGGAGAAGGTCAGAGTGAGAAGCGGACTCCGCATGGAACTGGGAGCCCGATGTGGGACTCGATCCCAGGACTCCGGGATCATGACCTGAGCCGAAGGCAGTCGCTCAACCAACTGCGCCACCCAGGGGCCCCTCTTTTTTTTTTTTAAAAGATCATTTATTTATTTATTTGACAGAGAGAGAGAGAGAGAGATCACAAGTAGGCAGAGAGGCAGGCAGAGAGGGAGGGGGAAGCAGGCTCCCCACTGAGCATAGAGCCTGATTCGGGGCTCGATCCCAGGACCCTGAGATCACAACCCGAGCCGAAGACAGAGGCCCCAACCCACTGAGCCACCCAGGCGCCCCTCCATCTCCACTCTTAAGCAAAGGCACAGAAGGATTTCCCCAAATCAGAGAGGTAGTTTAGTAACATTATATCCAAGTATGCTGATCCATTTAAATGAGTGAACACTGAGATGTCAGCAAAGTAAAAAAGCAACCTATTTGCCAACTATCAATAAATACCAACAAGTTATAATAAGAATGATTTTAAAAAAACCTAACACTTAATAAATATTTATTTTGTACCAGGGCAGCTGGAAAGAAACACCTGAGGTGTAGTAGGCATCAGACTCTCAAAGCAGCTGTGTCGGGTATATTCTATCATTGTATTTTGCAGAGGAGGAAATGGAGGTGCAGAGAGGTTAAGTAATGTGCTTACGGTCACATAGCTGAGAAGCATGGTGTTCAGATTTGAACCCACGCCAGCTTAGTCCCCGACCTTGTGCCCCATGCTGCCGGATCAAGGCATCCAGTGATGTGCCCTGATTAAGAACATTCATTCATTCAACCAATATTTATTGAACACCCACTATAAACCACGCACTGACTTGATAAGTCCTTCCATGATGAACATCTACCGAATGTTGGGCACTGGGAATACAGGGTTGAGCAAAACTCCTTGCTCTCCCAGGTTTCCATTCTGGTGAGGGAGACTATAAACAAGAAAACAATTCAAGTATTCATATACAGTGTCAGATGCTGTGAGGTGCCAAGGAGAAAAAGTAAAGCGGGGAAGAGGATCTGAAATGGTGGGGACCGGGTTGAAACTTCAGAGGGGGCAGTGAGGAAGGCATCTACGGGAAGGGGGGTTTTCAGTGAAGACCTGGAGGAAAGGAAGCTGTCCCACACAGTTCGGGATGGAGAGTGGTCCTGGCAGAGGGAGCAGGGGGAGGCCCTTACGAGCAACGAGGAGGCCTCGAGGTCGCAGGGTTGCAGCAGGGAGAGCACAGCGTGGAGATAGCAAGGCTTTGAGCGGAACAGGGTGCTGGGCGGAGCAGAGCTTGTACCCGAGTGAGATGGGAAGCCGTTGGCGCTCAGAGCAGAGGAAGGATGGGATTTTACCTACGTTCTGACAGGGTCGCTCTGGGCTACTGTGTTGAGAATGGACTGGAGCGGGCGTTTCAGCTTCAGTGCTGCTGACCTTGTGGGCTGGACAGTTCTTGTCTGCAGACGCCCGCCCCATGCACTCCGGGGTGTTTAGCAGCACCCCGGCTTCTGCCCGCTGGATGCCAGTAGCGCCCCCCTTTTCCCAGTTATGATCGCCAAAAAGGTGTCTAGTCCTTTTTGGTGGCAACATCACCCCGGCTGGGGAGCACTGCGCTGAAAGAGGCAAGAGGACAAGGGACCCTGGAGGAAGGACGGCGGTTTGATACCAGGATTAGAGTCTGGGGATGTTTCCAAGTAGCACCAGGGGGTTTTGCAGACAAATCGGATGTGGAGACTAGGAGAGGAAACAGGCTGGCTCACGTGGCGAGGGGCCTGCTCGCCCGGTGGAATGGCAAGGCTGTGAGCTGGGGTAGGACCGCGTGAAGGAGGTTTGGGGGTGGGGAGCTGGGGGGAGAGCAAGCCTGAGAGTTCAGGGTCAGGGTCTCAGCTGCAGCTGGTCCAGGGACAGTCAGGTGTCCGTGTAGAGGCTGTCTAAAGCAGGGAGGCGGGTGCGGATTACCAAGCCAACAAGTAGAAGAAGAGCCGCCCAGAGACTGGGTTCTGGGGGCTCCTGAGCGCAGAGGAGCGGGCAGAGGGGGAGCACCCACCGTAGGGGAGGGAAGCCGTACCGACCCCCCCCCCCCCACCGTGAGGAGGAAGGGGTCAGCCGTGTTGAATGCCACCGACAGGCCCCATCAGGAAGGCCCGGAATTGAGGAGGGGGCTTAGCTCGGGAAGGGAGAGGGCGCTGCTCTTCTGACAAGAGCTTTCTGAGCGTGGAGGGGAAAGCTGCCTGGGGCAGCGAGGGAGCTAGAGAGAGGAGTCAGGAGTCGGAAAGCCCCGGATTGACCGTTCCTTTTTGATTTATTTGAAGGTCTATTATATTTTTTTACCTCACTGAAGAAGTTTCTTTAAATGTGCCTTCCCTCTCAGATAGCTGTCTTCCACGGATCGTGAGCTACTGAAAGACAGGCTGAGGAGTAAGGAAACGCTGAAGTGTTAGAACCAGGGTGCTTGGAGATGGTCCCCCGTGGGAAGCGAAGCCTGTCCTCTAATGGTTAGCGTTAACGTGCTGGGGAGGAGCCTCTGCCTCTCAGGAAACCCCGTCTGGTGGGTCAGGCAAGCACAGGGCCCCTGGTGACAGGCCCACGCTCTCCTGCCCGGGAGGAGCCAGCAGAGAACAGAGCCGGCCGTGAGGTCAGACGGGCCCAGGTACGCACCCCGGCGCCCCGCAGCTGTCACTCTCCTCTGCCGTCACTCAGGGCTGGGGACGGGGTCGGACCACCGTGAGTGAGTGGGACAAGAGGCCTTGGGCACCTGGCGGGTGTTTATTATGCATAAATACTGCTGTTGATAGCTGCCCACACGTACCAGGCATGTATTAGCCTAGCTAATCCCGTCAGGTAGCTTTTACCGATTCCCATTGTACAGGCAGGGAAGCGGAGGCACAGAGTGGTAGCTACTTCTTTTCTTTCTTTTTTTAGATTTTTAAAAATTTATTTGACAGAGGGAGTGAGCGCTAGAGCGCACAAGCAGGCCCCCCGCTGAGCAGGGAGCCCGACTCAGGGCTTGATCCCAGGACCCTGGGATGCTCAACAGGGTCACCCAGGTGCTCCCGGTAGCTCTTTCTAATAGCGTTATTGGAAGATTAGCCGGCTACACATCAAACATCTGAAAACATAGTGAAGTCCTGACTTATATGGAAAAACACATATGTAAAATATGGAAAGACTAATTTTTGAAGGCATGGTGTGTGTATAGTTTGTTATCCTAAGTGCAGTGGTCTAGAAAGCTCGAATCCAGCGGCACGTTACTGCTGGCTGCACCCCAGACTGGAACATGGAGTTGGAGTTAAATAGACAAGTCCACATTTGGACTCTGGCTCTGCCATTTCCAAACGCGGTGATCTAAGTTTTCTGAAATCCTTGAGCCCCAATGGTTGTAGGATGCGAAGAGCGATACCGCAGTGGAGGTAAATGTCTCGCTTGATGACACGAGGGGACACACGCAGGTAGCATGGCGCCCAGTGTCTCACTCCCTCCCCTTGCCCCGTTTCCCTCCCAAACCGAGGCCCCTTTGCTCTTCTTTGGCGAGAGATAGTCGAGATAGTTGAGGCAGTCTTCGGTCACTAATCCTGAAACCTAGGATCGACCCAGACCCAAGTCCTTGTTTCTTAAGGGGGAAGAGGGAGGTGGAGGGGGCCGGGGGAGGGTGCGATTCAGCCTGTGCTTCCTGCAGTTCTCCAGCCACGTTGGAAGGCTTAGCCTCGCACGGATGTGTGCGCACACGTGTGCATGTGACGTCTAGCTTGTTTTCCTTCTCAGTGTGTGTGAGTGTGTGTCTGTCACAATCTAGCTTTGTTGGTTTTGTTGATCCTTAGCCAAAAACCTCAGCTATAACATGTTTGGACACTTCAAGTTCTGCATTACTTTATTTGGAGGCTATGTTTTATTTAAGGATCCCCTGTCGATTAATCAGGGTCTTGGCATGTTATGTACATTATTTGGCATTCTCGCCTATACCCATTTTAAACTCAGTGAACAGGAAGGAAGTAAGAGTAAACTGGTACAGCGTCCGTAATTGGGTTTTGGTGGAGAAAAGCAAGCCCTCCCAGGAAAATGAAAAATGTTAATTAAGTGTGCAAGTTACTTTCGGAGAAGAAGAAAAGATTATATGGCAAAATTCACTGAATCATGTCTTGCAAGAAGTAACATGAAGGAAATTTTATTCCTAAATAGGACTTTCTCTTTTAGAGTACCTGTAAGACCATGACTCATGCTTCTTTTCCAAGATTGATTATATGAAGTCTATAGGATGGTTTTATTATATCAAATGAAATACATGAACTTAAAGTTCTATAATAGGGACAGAGGGGTCCAGATCACTGTACTGGAAATGTGTTGTGGTTTGTAAGCGTTCGTAGCCTTCTAAGGAAGGACAGCAAGGACTCCTCTACTTACTTGCTCATTGGTGGCCCCCAGTGGGAGCTCTCTTAAAATTTCAGCCAAAGTGTTCAAGTCAGAACTTAAATCTAGCATTTTTATTTTAGTTGGTTTAGTATAACTTCCTGCTTATTTCACTGACAGAAATGAAATACCATTTATAGAAAGCAAAGCATAGGAATGAAGACCGTAAGACAAAATCCAAATCTAAAAGTACCATATTTCCAGTAGAAAACTGATAGAAGGAACACGTTATCTAGAAAACTTCAGTTGCTATATAGGTATTCTCTTGTTTCTGAGCTCTCAGTGAAGTCTAGAAACTGTATATGACATTAAAAAACAAAGTAGCTCCATATTTAAATGGCCCAAAGAGGACACTGTGGATGGAACTGACAAGTGTCTTAACCCGTTCGTTCTCTCAGTTTCTTTGAGCATTTCCTGTTGGTGATTTCTTACTCCCACGTCCCTGCCATCACCCCCCGCCTCCCACTTTGGAGGCTGGCATGGAGCTTTCTCTGACACTGCGGGCTTTGTCGTGAACTCGCTTTCTAAGGCGGCTGAGGAAAATTGTCATGCCGCAAGTCAGGGCAAATACTATCCAAACATTAAGCAGAAACTTGGTGAAAATATGAGGAAAGCTTTTAAAGAGAAGTAGAAAAATAGTCAATATTTAAGCAGTTCCATTAGTTCTTAAAGGGATTTTTTTTAATTAGTTTATAAGGGAAATAGAGGGTTTCGACTGAAGGAAACATAGTGCCACACATTCCTTGCAAAATATGTTTCTGCCTTCCAGCTTCTTCACAGTTAAGCATTAAAAACTGTTGTTGGTACCTTCTCACAATAAATTGAGACAGTCCCTCCTGTAATAAATAACTCTTTTAAAAATATTACATATAAACTTTAAATGAAAAAAAACCCCAACTCTTCAGAGGACAAAGAGCCACATATAAAAAATATACCTTTTAGAGTTTTGTTTTTCCTGGCCTATTTGAAATGAAAAACCTCACTGAAAATCTGTTTTGACAGAATTTCAATGTATCGGTCAATCGTCAGGTGACTAGTATGTATGATTTTCTGTTTCTGTTTTAAATATTCTTTGGTTCTTCTCAGTTTTTAAAGATCTATTTTATTGTGCTAAGAACTATGAAGCAGTCCTTCTGACCAGATAAGCCTCAGGCATTATGTTTGTTTAAGACATGTTCTCTGTGTGTGTTTAAATTAACATATAAATTCCCCAAAGCTGGAGAAAAGTATTTCCGTGCAGCGAGGATTACATGACTTCTGCACACAGACACCTGAGTTGATTTGTGCTATGTGGAAATTCTTTTTAACTGTAAACACTTGGGGGAGTATAATCAATGTTGGGGGGTATTATAATAAATGACTGATATCAGTAAGAATGCAATGAAAAGGTTGGAGCAAGATGGGGTCAGGGTATGTGTATACATAAGTGAAAAAATACCTCCCACTGGAACTGGAGTCTGAGCAACGGTTTCTGCCCGGAAGATGATCTTCCCATTGAAAAGGGTCTTCCTGGGGGAATAACCAGGCCCAGCCACACAAACTAACCAGAAAGAGTGCTGTGGATGAACCCCAACCGTCCTTTTGTTACCAGACGTAACTGGACTTGTTTTGAATTCTGTGTTAAGTGGCCAAACTTCAGTTTTTACCTGTTACAAATAAAGAGAACCTGATATTTTCACTTTCGTGTTGTGTGTCAGAACTTTGTAGAACCAGTGAAAGAAGGATAGCATTTGTGTGTGTTTGCAGCGGTAATGCTGGCCTGTCCAGCTGCCCCAAAATGCAGAATCTAATAAAACAAAAGTCTCGTGTTATTTTAAATTTAACACAGGGGCGCCTGGCCGACTCAGTCGGAGGAGCATGCGACTCTTGATCTTGGGGTTGTGGGTTTGAGCCCCGCATCGAGTGTGGAGATTTCTTTAAAAAATAATAATAACATAGGGTGCCTAGATGGCTCAGTCAGTTAAGTTATCCAACTCTTGATTTCTGCTCAGGTCATGATCTCGGAGTCCTGAGATGGAGCCCCACATCGGGCTCCATGCTTAGTGGGGAGTCAGTCCCATGCTTGGGATTCCCTCCCTCTACCCCTACCCCCAATCATGCTCTCTCTTTCTCTCTCTCTAAAATAAATAAAATCTTAAAAAAAAAAAAACATATCTTAAAGGAGAACTCTGTTTCTGAAATGAAGCAGACTTTCTTCTGCTTAATTTTTATTTACTTTTTATTTTTCTTATTTTTTAAAGATTTTATCTGAGAGAGAGTGAAAACAATCACAGAGAGAGGAATCACAGAGGCAGAGGGAGAAGCGGACTCACCATTCAGCGGAGAGCCCAATGTGGGGCTCGATCCCAGGACCCTGTGATCATGACCTGAGCCAAAGGCAGCCTCTTAACCAACTGAGCCACCCCAGCATCCCTCGCCTGTTTAACTTTTTTTTTTTTTCTCCTGTTTAACTTTTAAAAGTGCTTTTTAAACCTTGCCATTTTGTAAGTTATTAGCCTTTTTAAAAAATTTATTTAAAAACAACAGCATTAATCAGGCATTCCACATTGACTCCATCCGTAAGTAGTTGTTGGGTGAATGAATATACAGAATGGCTGAAGGTGAATGTCTGATTAAAAGAATGGAGACCAGATTTCTTAGATATATTCTGTTCTGTGTTTCTATTTCCAAACTTGAACTGGACTATACTTGCTTTACTTTCTAGCAGAAAAGATATTAATCAAATAAAAATAAGACATTAAAAATAAAGCATTCAATAAAAACAAAGTGAGTTTATGATGACAAATTCAGATAAATGCTAAAAAATGGTTCTCTAGAGCATATAACAAGAATCTGGCCTAGAATTGGCTGTCAGTGAGGGTGTCCATGAAGAAAAGTTGACTGAGCTGAGCTCTGATGGATTATGGCAGTTAGATAAGTGAAGGGAAGGGATTGTATTCTGGTAAAAAGGAATAGCACATGCAAAGGCCCATTGATTGGAGGAATTATGATGAGTCGAACTGCAAGCAGGATGCAGTAAAGAGACTTCATTTCAGGGAGGGGAGGTATGGTGTGGCATGAGAAGGAGGAAGATGATGAGTTCATACGTTGCCATCTTGGTTTCGAGGCATCTTTGAGACATCCAGTTAAAAATGTTAATCGAATAATGAGATACACAGGCCTAGAAATCAGGAAATGCTTTAGTTGGTATGGAGATAGTACGAGGGGAGTTCACGGTATGGATGATATGGATGAAGACACAAATCGGGATGGGCTCAGCTAAGAGGCCTGTACAAAACAGGAAGACTATTTACAGCCGAGCCTTGCGGAGCTCCTGCATACACCGGTGGAGGAATGTAATTTTGAGAAGGAAGAAAAAGACATAGGAGGAAGCCGAGAATAAGAGAGTGGGAGAGAGGGTGGACGAATGGGACAGTGCTGCTGAGAGGTTAAGGTAGATGTGTACAAAAAATAACCACTGCATTTGCTGGCAATTCACTGTTGACCTTAGGAAAGCTATTTCCGTGGAGCGATGCCATCAAACGCAAATCGGAGAAGGCCGAGTCAGCGTGGGAGAGGACATGGAATCTTCGAGTACCGACAATTCCGTGGCTCTTGCAGCATGCAATATTGAGTGCTGGTTGACACAAGCAGGGGGTTTTTGTATGTGTCTAAGACTTTGACCATAATGGTAATTTATTGCAAGTAAAATTGTAAAGCACCAAATATCCTGTGTACCCCTGCAAGTCGTGTACATACTTCTTTCTGTAGCAGGGATGATCTTTTGTCCTGCAAAGGAGTTTCCTTTTTTGCTCCTGAAGGTATTTTTGAAATATGGGTTGCTATTAACATCAACAGTTACTTTTGCTAACTGCCAGCATACTTTGAAAAAAAAAAGGTTTCCAAAGAAGCAGAGGCAGCACAAAGAAGGGCCACATGTACCCCAATGTTCATAGCCGCAATGGCCACAATAGCCAAACTGTGGAAAGAACCAAAATGCCCTTCGACAGATGAATGGATAAGGAAGATGTGGTACATCTATACAATGGAATATTATGCCTCTATCAGAAAGGATGAATATCCAACTTTTGTATCAACATGGACAGGACTAGAGTCAGACACTTAACTGACTACACAGTTAAGTAGCTACTTAGTGACTATGCAGTTAACTGACTACGCTACGCAGGCGCCCCAAAATTATTTTTTCTTTTACAATCAAATGATCTGTACCAACCAAATGTTTTCATTTTCCTTTTCCTGTTTGTTCTTACACCCCCCAAAGTCAGTTTCCTGACTTTGACTCCGTCTTGAATTCCTATTTTCTCAATTCTCCTTCTCTCTCAATTGAAAATTAGTGTTGGCGGCTTGGTACAGGAGAGTGATGGGGAGAGGTCTTACCAGGAGATGGGAGGCTCAAAAGCAATGAATCTGTTGAGATTTGGGGTCTCCAAAACTGGGATTTACCATGGGAATGATCAGACTTGCCAGGTCTTTCTCTGCCAGGAGTTTAAAAGGAAGACTAATGTCTTTGGACTAGAGATCTTAGAGAATCATGGAGGGGCTCGCTGACTGTATTTCCTAGAATCAGAATGTTTAATACAATTTAGCAAAAAGTTACATGGGGGGGGGAGGGCAAAAAATTCTGTGGAAACACAGTTGGTTTCCTAACCAAACACCCATTCCTATTGTCTGCTTTTACTCCAGAGGCTAGAAATGCTAAATTTTCTTTTCACCATGTTGCCACACAGTCAGGGATAGTCGTGTAAGATCTTGCCCGTGAAATGTAATTGGAGGTCACTGAGGATTTCTGGATTTTTTGTTTTCCTGCCTTGACTGTAGCTGCAGGTGTCCAGACTTGTACTAATTGCTGGAGGAGAGGGGAAGAGAACCTGATCTGAAAGGGCTGAGCTGCTAAAACAAGGCCATCAGATGCCTGTTTCCAGGCTTCTTGTTCTAGATGAAAGGTAAACCTTATTACTTCAAGCCACTTTTAATTGCTACTTGCCGCTGAAGGCATAGCAATGAGAATTGGAGGGTGAAAAGGGGCAGAAATGGAAGACTTGCTCGGTTAGACTTTAAAACCCAGGAAACAAGTGAATGTAGCTGGTTACAAACAAAACCAGAGTAGTTGCTAGCCTGACCCAAGCCATCTTTGCAGTCCATAGAGCACCAAACCCTGAGGGCCGGGGGGGTGGGAGAGAAGAAAGTGTTGGGTAGACATGGGGATACAGAGATGGAGTCCACACCTGGAGCTACTGGTGCCTTGGGGTGAGAGAACCAATTCTGACAGGAACAAACTTTCAGGTTAAGCGGGAGGTAGCCTACCTGGCCCTCTACTGTCCTCTCTTTGCTCCTTGATTTTGATCATCCCTAATTACCCAGTACTCGCCTTACCTCAGCCATAGCCTTATACTTAGTAACTGCCTCATTGCCAGTATTTCCCCCAGTTCTTCAAATTGAGTTGGTAGATCAAGAAAGTACTATCACCAATGACTGAAAGGTCATGCCTCCGTCTTGGAATTGGACATCAATGTGAAGGTTCTGTAGAACCTTCTGCAAGAGGACCAGGGAAAAACTCTAGTAATGCTCCAAGACTTCCATAAAATCATAGGAGAATGGAGTTTTGCTACAGGGCCTCCCACTGCCCAACATGTAGGACTGTGGATATTCGTGAGAGCCTGTGTGCTGGGAGGAAGTGAAGTGATTGTCATGGAAAATTCTACAGCCAAACAGACCATTTTTCTGAAATAAAGAATATCATGAGGATATCCAATGCTTGCAGTCCAATAGCATTCCTCACAAGGATGGCAAGGTTGTGGATCTCTCTTACCTCTGGAAAGCTCAATGCTGTTCTGAAACTCAGGGATTTTGCCAAGGAACCTATGGGCTACAACTTTTGTCCTCTCCTCCCCCAACACTGCACTGTGTGGCCCACAGAAGAATGACAAGGCCTGTCTTCATGGGTTCTCAAATGTCATCGTGTTTGTCTCCATTCTAACCCAACCTTGGTCTCACCCTCTTTCCTGGAGTGAAAATCCAAGTAGAGCGGGCTGAATTTCCCCCCCCTGAGGGGTGGAAGTCAAGTTGCCCATCTGGAACCTGCTACAAATGGAGTTCACTCAAAGAAGGACCATCGCAGGATTACGAACTACAGGATCATGCAGCTCTCTGGACTAGTGTCAGCCCACGAACGGTTTCTTACCCGTTCAAACCAAGTACAGAAGTTGAGAGTAAGTATTGAGAAACTTTTATAGCATTTTGATATTATCATGAAAGACAGCCATTTGACTTTGTATTTAACAAAGTATCACTCTGCAATGGATTGGAAGTGACAAACTGGTTTCGAAACAGATGGAGAAGGATCGCTTCTCCCCATCTGGAGAGAAAGTGCCAGAGTTTTGGCCACAAAGTGATTTGATTATGAGGAGCTTTGTGGTTCACTCAGACTGGCCTCTTGGTTACTTGGCTTAAAACAGGTGTTTTGTTAGGGCCTTTGGATTCCCAGACCTCTCCAGCCCACTAGAGCCGTGGGGTTTAGTGGAGGGACAAGAAGACCGTGGGGCAGTAAGATTGGAGCGTCTCACACCTCACTACTCTGATGGCGTACTCGGCATCTCCACCAGAAGATCTGATGGACCCCTCAGACTGCACTGCTCTTCCCCAAGCTACATATATTCTTAGCATTTGCTCAGATGAAAGATCTTTTTTTTTAAAGATTTTATCTATTTCTTTCATAGAAAGAGAGAGAGAGAGAGAGATCACAAGTAGGCAGAGAGGCAGGCAGAGAGAGAGGGGGAAGCAGGCTCCCTGCTGAGCAGAAAGCCCAATGCGGGGCTCGATCTCAGGACCCTAAGATCATGACCTGAGCTGAAGGCAGAGGCTTTAACCCACTGAGCACCCAGACGCCCCTCAGATGAAAGATCTTGAAGTTGTTATTGACATTTCTCTTTTTCTCACCTTCTCACCCACCCCGGCAGGCTCTTGGATCTGCCTTCCAAACATCCAGAATCCAACCTCTTCATACCATCTCCTCTGCTACTGTGATGGTCTCCTAAAGGATCTCCCCACTTTTACCCGAACCGTCCACAGTTCACGGGGCAGCAGCCAGCGTTGGCCCGTCATGCCTCTGCTCGGAACCCCGTAATGGTGCCCCCATTTAAAGAGTCGTATCCTCCCAGCGGCCTCAGGCTATATACAGGAGCTCCTCTCTCACCCTTTCCTGCCCCCTCTGCCACCAGCTCTTGGTACTCCAGCCATGCTCCCACCCTGGGGGGTTTGCTCAGGCTCCCCGGGGAAAGCTCTTTCCGCATTGGCTGTGCGACCAACTCTCTCTCCATTCTAGACTTCTCTCAAAACCTCACATTTTCCCCGGGGCTTATCCAGATCTCATTACTGCAGCCTACCTCACCCTCTCTCCCGGCACTCTGAAATCTCCCTGCCCCTGCTCTGCTTTTTCTTTATTCCATTGAACATGTGTCTTTCTGTTGTACCATTTTTACGTGCTCGTATGTTGTTTACTCTTGCCCCCTCCCGCCAGGATCCAAGCTTCACAGAGATGGGGATCTGCTTTATTGACTGCTACAGATAGAGTCAGGCACTGAATAAATGCATCGCCTTATAGCAGTTCTTTTTAATTTCTGGAAGAATCCCCCCTGAACCTCACTGTCGCCTCAGAGAAGGGAGAGGAGAGGGAGTGAAGGAGGAATAAGAGAGCGCTCGGTAAAATTCAGGGCTGAATTACCCAGTGAAAACTGCAGGAGCTTCTCGTGCATTGCCTTCCGTGTCTCCCTGTCTTTCATTCTGTCTTTCTTCCTTCCATTCTGTATGGGCTAGAAACAGAGGTGGCAGGTGAGGATCGGAACCCATCCACAGACAGACTTGCAGATCATGGAGGTGAAGCAGGAGGGGGTGGAGGAGTGGCTAAATCTGTTCATTCACTTTGAAAATGCACGTCAGTGCTGGGAGCGCCTGGGTTTTTCTCATCCGAGCAGGAGTTTGGAAAAAGGCATCCAGTTCATTCCTTTCAAAAGAAAGTTGGAAAGCAGGAAAAAAGCAAAGACAAAGTTTAGCAGAGAGAAAACACAAGGTAAGATAGAATAATTCCATTCAAATATATCTGTATTCATGACTGCATTAATATTCACACTAAATTCACCTAATTGAACACAACGACTTGAGATAGATAAACAAAATCTAACTACAGTTGACCCTTGAACAACACAGGTTTGAATTACATGGATCCTCTTATACGTGGGTTTGTTGTTGGTTTATTTTAAGATTATTTATTTGACAGAGCAAGAGAGCACAAGCGGAGTCTTGGGGGGGTGGGTACCGCAGAGGGAGAGGGAGAAGCAGGCTCCCTGCTGAGCAAGGAGCCCGACGTGGGACTCGATCCCAGAAACCCAGGACCATGACCTGAGCTGAAGGCAAATGCTTAACTGACTGAGCCACCCACGCGCCACTGTACCTGGGGTTTTTTTTAATTGTAGTTGACTTAAAATGTTAATACTAGTTTCAGGTGCTATTCAACAATCCTATCTATTAAACAATGCTTGCCACAGTAAGTGTAGTCCCCATACAATGTTATTGACTATATTGTCTATGCTGTACTTTTCATCTCCATGACTTATTTATTTTATAACTGGAAATCAGTACCTTTTAATCCCCTTCACCTTTTTGCCCATCCCGAAGCCCCTCTTCCCTCTGGCAACTACCAGTTCTCTGCATTTATGGTTCTGTTTTTGAGGTTTTTTGTTTGTTTTTTAGATTCCACATGTAAGTGAAATCATATGGTATTTTTCTTTCCTTGTCTGACTTACTTCACTTAGCACATTTTCCTCTAGGTTCATCCATGTTGTCCCAAATGGTAAAAATCTCATTCTTTTTATGGCTGAGTATTATTCCATTGTGTGTATCACATACATACATATATACCATATTTTTATCCATTATCTGTTGTTGGGCACTTAGGTTGCTTATGTATCTTGGCAATTGTAAATAATGCTGCAGTGAACATAGGGGCACATATACCTTTTTTATATATGCAGATTTTTTTCGGTAAATATATTGGAAAATTTTTGGAGCTTTGTGACAATTTGAAAAAACTTGTAGATGAACAGCATAACCTAAAAATACCAAAAAAAAATTAAGAAAAGTTTGGGTATTATTGTAAGAATACAGCATATAATATGTATGAGGAACAAAATATGTGTTAATCAATTATGCTACTAGTAAATTTTCTGGTCAATAGGAGGCCATTAGTAGTTAAGTTTTGGGGAAGTCAAGGGGTGCCTGGGTGGCTCAGTGGGTTAAAGCCTCTGCCTTCAGCTCAGGTCATGATCTCAGGGTCCTGGGATCGAGCCCCGCATCGGGCTCTCTGCTCAGCAGGGAGCCTGCTTCCCCCTCTCCCTCTGCCTGCCTCTCTGCCTACTTGTGTTCTCTCTCCTCTCTGTCAAATAAATAAATAAAATCTTTTTAAAAAAAAGTTTTGGGGAAGTCAAAAGTTACCTGTGGCTTTTTGGCTGGATGGGGAATCAGCAACCCTAACCCTGTGTTGTTCAAGGGTCAACTGGATGTACTTTTTTGGAAGAGACTTTCCTAAAGGGAAACCTGGGTGGCTCAGTCAGTTAAGCATCTGCCTTCGGCTCAGGTCGTGATCCCAGGGCCCTGGGACCGAGTCCTGCATTTGGCTCCTTGCTCAGCGGGGAGCCTGCTTCTCCCTCTGCCTGCTGCTCCCCCTGCTTTTGCTCTCTCTCTCTGACAAATAAATAAGTAAAATATTTAGAAAGAGAGACTTTCCTAAAAGGAGAAAGAAGAAAAAAGAAATTGAGGTTAGTAATAGCAATATTAGACAAATTAGAATTCAAGGCAAAAAAAAGTATTAACAGGGTCAAGGAAGGCTTTTTTTTAAAGGAAAATCCACCAAGAACACAAACAATTATGAACAACATAACAAACGTCATAAAACTAAAAGAAAAATTGAAATTTTCCACACAGCTCTACCAGAAATAATAGAGCAAACAGCCTGCAAGTTAGCCAGCTTATGTGATAGGTTTATGGAGGACTCTGCACTCAGGGGGCAGAGAACACACATTCTTTCCAAGTACTGGAGAAACAGTTCCAACAGTGAGATTTAACAGATAATATTATAAAAAAGACATTTTTGTTTTCTGTACGTTTACTCAAACAATAAAACTGATGTGTTTAAACCATCTTTTATTGCTTCAAAATACTGCTGAGCATGTATTAGAATGTTGAACCATTAGATTTCAAGGTATTATTGGACCAGGTGATCTTGTGGCTTCAGGGAGGCTTGGGACGGCACTCCAGGTGGGATGAGAAGGAGTGGGGCCACACTCTGTCCAGGATGTGTGCCTGGAGCTAGAAAGGATATAAGTAAACGTCATATGAGAAGCAGAACAGCTCAGGAGCTGGGAACTGATGAAGCCATCGCAGAACTTCTCAGGGAAGTTAAAAGAATAAAAAACAAATAAATGTGATTAATAAATAAATATGGGCTGCCACTAAGCAGAAAGGGAGTGAGCAAGAGAGATATTTGGGACCACTTCTGTAGCCCCAGTTTCTATCTTTTTTTTTTTTAAGTTTGTTTATTTTTTAAGTAATCTCTACACCCAATGTGAGGCTCAAACTCAAGACCCTGAGATCAAGAGTCAAATGTTCTTCTGGCTAAGCCAGTCAGACGCCCCAAGTTTCCATCACTTCTAATATTATTCCTAATGCAGGACATTTGGGCTATCCTAGATCAGTTACTCTTTTTATTTACATTAGTTCTACATTTGGTTTTAAAATCTCAAGGCATAATTTCTAAAGTCACACTTTTTGTTAAAAACTTCAACTCTTCTATATGCTCTTCTGAGAGCTTTGCTTCTTTTTGGGTAGGATAACTTTTTTCATCAGGCTTACGATTGAAGGAATGCAGTTTGCTGCCTTCGGCCTGTGAAAAGGAGGTTTGTTTCTCCAGCACGTATGTCTCGGAGCCCTGGTACCGAGGGACCAGACCCAGACTCGCGGCCAACAAGGAATGAATGCCCAGTCAGGACAGAGAGGGGAGAAAGCAGGGATGACTTGTTTAAACTGCGGTTGTGGTGAAAATCTTTGGGGGAAGAAAAATTCAGGAGTTTATTAAGGGCGTTATTTTAAAAGTATGAGATTTGTGATTGCAGCGTGAACTTCAGTGACTTTGGAAATGAACAAGGTGTGTGGCACCAGGGTGAAAAGTGAATCATCATTCTCCTTGTAAATCAGAGAATTTGTAATCAGGGTATCCGTGACACCGGTGCTTGCCAGTTAATTCTGAATATTCTCATGCTGAAAATTCTCTGGATGAATTCTCTATAAGGATTCTCTATAACAAAAAAAAAAAAGCAAGATCCTCAAAGTATCAGTATGCGTCGTATCTCCTTTTGCTGAAAAACCTGTTATGGTTACAGTTATAGAGGAACATTTCCCCATTTTGGCTGAGAGCCGATAACCCCTCTGCTTTGCTAATAATAAACCATAGTGGTTTGCAGAGAGGTTACTTTAATGAATGCATTTCCTAAATGGTTTCCTTTTGACCCCTTTTTCTCCTCCTAGCCCCTCGCTTCAAGCATGAAGCAAATCTCTATCCTGTTCTCCACTCTTTATTCTCTTAGATGCTTCCTGAGAGCAGAAAACGTGTCTGTTGCCAGCGGGTAAAACAGTGCTGGTCCCTATCAGACGCCATCAGGCCTGAGCAGCAAGCTCTTAAAACCGCGTCTTCTGGTCTGTGCTCCTGCCCACAGTTCATCACCACTCTTTCAAGAACCAGTGGCATCCCATGAAAACTGTGGTTTTCACAGCCTGGTGAGCTCTTCCTCGAGGTCCCCGCGGGCATCCATCACTGCGCAGCTCGGGTGCTATCTGTGTACTTTGTATGACCTAAGCTCCTGAAAAGTCCTGCATTCAAGGGTCAGGCCTAATGAAATGGACCCTTGTGACGGCTTCTTCAAGGACATTGTTAAGCGACTCTTAAGCAAAACGGCGGACTTCTGTCGTTTCACATGAGGGCAGGGTGGTGAGGATAAGGTGGTGACGGCTGGTGCCAAGGCCCAGAGTCATGCCAAGTGCCAATAGTTCCGCCCACCCTTGCCTTCTCACCATCGGTGCAAGTGTCCACACGTGTCAGTGCAAAGCGAATCAAGTCTTAGTGTTATCATGAAAAGATTTGACCTCACAAGACCCTTGCAAGAGGTTCACTCGAAGGTTTGTGAATCACTGCTCTAGGCTTTCAGGATGTGTTGGCTGCCGCCCCTGGGGAGCTTGAGTTCCAGGGATAGAAGACAACCAACAAGGGCAGAAGTAAACGAGGTGATTTCAGAACATGCTCAATTCGGTGTGGAGAATAAATGGGATAGATAGTAACCACGGATGGAGGAGGGGCTGCCTTAGGAAAGTCCTCTCTGAAGAGATGACCTCTGACCCAAGAACTCAGGGGTGGAAGAGGGTCTGCCACGCCCAAGACTGGGGCAGAGGTTTCTGGAAAGGTGATCTACCAAGGCCTGAAGCCCCCAGGCAGGAAATAGGTTGGCATTTAAGAAGGAAGGGCCCCTGGGTGGCGCAGTCAGTTAAGCAACCTAAGGTCGGTTTAGCCTCAGGTCAGGATCTCAGAGTCCAGAGATGAAGCCCAGTGTTGGGCTCCGAGCTCAGCAGGGAGTCTGCTGAAGTTCCTCTCCCTCCCTGTGTTTCTGCTCTCTCTCTTTCTCTCTCTCTAAACTAACTAAATAAATCTTAAAAAAAAAAAAGACAAGAAAGAGAGTAGTCCCTTCCGGATAATGGCAATGATTTTTATGACCCTTAGGATTCTTTCAAGGGGGATTCCATATTCTTATCATTAAAAATTATAATAGTAAAAAAAAATTATAATAGTATATGCACTAACTTGTTTAATCCTTCTAACAATCTTGTTATCCCCATTTTGCAGATGAGCAAACTGAGGCATGCTGAGACTAGGAAAACGGTGGCAGAGCTAAAACACCAGGAAGTCTGGCCATAGAACCTCTCATCTTTAGGGCCCCTCTTTGAGAAAACAATCACTCAGTAGTTAAGTTCCTTGTTAGTACATTAAAAGCCTTTCTTTTTCTTCCTTCCTTCCTTCCTTTTCCTTTCCTTTCCTCCCTCCTTCCCTCCATTTTCCTTTTTTCTTTCTTTCTTTCTTTCTTTCTTTCTTTCTTTCTTTCTTTCTTTCTTTCTTTCTTTCTTTCTTTCTTTCGTATAATGTATCTGGAGAACTGGAAGCTGTCAGAGCCACTGACACATCACGTCTATCACGTGAGGAAGGAACAGTCACTCAGTGGAAAGGTGTTTCTCTGAATAATTCCCCTGAATCGTTTCTCTCTCATCTTGAGCAGTCACAGATGCACCGAGTCTTTATGAAGCTTTTATCTTATTCTAAATGAGACACAAAGAGCAATGCGCCGTGAAGCCCAGTGGTCCACCCTGTGACAGTTTCTCTGTCTCTGCTGCACAGGTTGGTCGCTGGGGGATTTGTCTAACTTCCGCACGGTCCTGTCAGGAGGATACAAAAGTCAAACGCCCTGCTGCCAAGTGTACCCAGAGAGGCCCGAGGTTGTAATTCCCTCTGCAGGAGGGAAGGGAAGGGGACTTCAATGTCAGCGTGGGTAGGAAAGGACAGCCTTTCCTCAAACAAGGGCAGTGAGACCACCCGTGTCACATTCTTGAGATGTTTACCCTGACCCAGCAGTGTCTCTTTAGTCTTCTTTGTGGAATCTTCTCTGCTTTGCTTCTTGTCAACCCACCTCCCTACTCCTCCCCCCCCACAGCCCCTGACTCCAATCCACAAGCATTTTTTTAGTATATGTGCTGCCGAAGCGAGCACTCCAATCCACAAGCATTGAGTGAAGTTGCCAACCTGACTCAGAAAGTCAGATTTGCTCCCTGGTTATTAGGCAGTCTGTCACCGGGCCAGAACCACATTGCTTACTGAGAGATGAACCCCAGCCCACCAGGCTTTTGCCGTCTACACCTCAGCCCTAATAGTAGACTCTGGCTTCTGTTTACCAAGGATCCTGCTTGGACCTTTGGAAACTATGTGGTTAAATCAAGGCCTGGACCTGTGTGGGGAACTCTGTCCTGGCAAGAAAGAAAACACAGAATATACTTGATCAATTTTCTTTTTTTTTTTTTAAGATATTATTTATTTATTTGACAGAGAGACATACAGCAAGAGAGGGAACACAAGCAGGGGGAGTGGGAGAGGGAGAAGCAGGCTCCCCGCTGAGCAGGGAGCCCGATGTGGGGCCCCAGCCCAGGACCCTGGGATCATGACCTGAGTTGAAGCCAGTCCCTTAACGACTGAGCCACCCAGGCGTCCCTAATGCTTGATCAATCTTCTACCTCTGACTTTTGTAACCCGTAATAGACTGTCAGCTTCACAAGGGCAGAGTCTGTTTCTGCTCTTTGTACCCCCAGCACGTCACGATGCCCGGCACACCGTGTGTATTCAGTGATGATCTGTTGAATGATTGAATTACATGAGTGGCTTAATTGGACGCGTGGAAATAGACACATGAATGGAGTGAAAAATGTAGCCATTCACTTAGTCTTTTCTTTACTGTTCCACAAAAACATATTGAGCACTGATTATGGCAGACATCCCCTGGTGAAGCAGTCTAATCAAGGGGACTTTCCCAACGATGTAGTCTCAAAGAAACAGTCCTTTATTCAGTTGGCAGCAGGAGTTAAGAGTCTTCTGCATGCAGTACTCTGTACTAACCCAGAAAACTGGAAATTAATGGAGGGCATTTGCTTTCATCACAGAGCCTTCAACCAGAGAACACGGCCATATGCGCAATACTGAAAGGTTGTGCAGTGACACATATAGGAGCAAGAATTTTCTTGTTAATATATCACCTATTGTACCAAAACACTGCAGCCTTATGAGTAATTGAGTGATTATTACTCACAGTGTCTCTGTCAGAGTTTCCGTCTGGCAGCAAAGCCGATCCCACCCTCTGCTTGTGGAACTCCCCTTCGTGCAGATCTCAGGGAGTCTGTGTCCAGATGGCCTGTTAGTCTCTCTTTCAAGAATCCAATTCTCTTCCTTCTAAAAGCTTCATCCCAATTTGCAATTAGATATTTACTTATTTATAGTCTTTCTCTTTACTGCTTTTATAGACTGCTGCTCCAAAAACACAAGAACTTTTTATTTTTTAAGATTTTTTTATTTTTGTTAAGATTTTATTTATTTATTTGAGAGAGAGTGAGAGAGAGCGAGAGCAAGGGGAGGGGCAGTGAGACTGGGAGAGGGAGAAGCAGACTCCCCACTGAGCAAGGAGCCCAACACGGGGCTGGATGCCAGGACCCTGGGATTGTGACCAGAGCTTCACCAACGGAGCCATCTAGGCACCTCAGGACTTTTTGTTTTGATCAGGCGATCTTTCGAATGCCTTGCATTGTGCCAATAAATATTTGTTAAATGTATGAATTAAGGATCACAGCCAAATTCCAGCTTAAAATATTTTGAGACCTAGCAGATAGGGTTGCAGTGATCATTGAAGAAGCTCATGACTCCATTGGTCACACAGGATTTCTCTCATCACATTGAGCTAAATAAATGACTGTGTTCACCCATGCTGGGCCACATAAAACTAGAAGCTAGTTTACTTTTTTTTTTAACTTTTCTTTTTTTTAAAGATTTTGTTTATTTATCTTATTAGGAGAGAGAGAGAATGAGAGAGAGCATGAGAAGGCAGAAGGTCAGAGTGAGAAGCAGACTCCCCATGGAGCTGGGAGCCCGATGTGGGACTCGATCTCGGGACTCCGGGATCATGACCTGAGCCGAAGGCAGTTGCTCAACCAACTGAGCCACCGAGGCGCCCTCTTTTCTTTTTTTTTTTTTAAGATTTTATTTATTTGTTTGACAGAGAGAGATCACAAGTAGGCAGAGAGGCAGGTAGAGAGAGAGAGGGGGAAGCAGGCTCCCTGCTGAGCAGAGAGCCCGATGCGGGGCTCGATCCCAGGACCCTGAGATCATGACCTGAGCTGAAGGCAGAGGCCTTAACCCACTGAGCCACCCAGGCACCCCTTCTTTTTATTTTTAATCATGATAAAGACGACCTTTTTAAAAACTGGTACTTAAACTTCAAGTGATTTATTTGCACAATTTATGTAATATTGTTTTCACTGAAATTTTAGAAATACATGTTTTAAACATTCACTGATTTAGAGACATATCAGAAATCAAGTAAATTGGTACTCTGGTAAATATGTATTCATTAATCTATCTTTTTTTTCACTTGCTTTTATTTTTTCTCTTTTATTTTTATTGAGATACAGTTGATATCTCAATTATAGGACAACTATATATAACTTGATGCAGGTGTGAGCTGTACAACATACCGATTGGATAGACTGACGTGTTGCAGTGTGATTACCGCCATAGCCTCCGCTAACGCATCCATCACCTCACATAATTATTGCTTTTTTGTGGTGAGAACATTTAAGATCTAGTCTCTTAGCAACTCTGAGGTATATAATACAGTATCATTAACCATAAACAGCGTTGTGCAGATCGTCAGAACTTACTCATCTTCTAACTGCAAGTTCTCACCCCTTGACCAACATCTATCTCTCCAACTCCCCCACCCCTCAGCCGTACTTTTAAAAACAGACAATAATTTATTTTTTAAGATTTTATTTATTTATTTGAGAGAGAAAGAGACACAGCATCATGGGACGGTGCACAGGGAGAGGGAGAAGCAGGCTCCCCGCTGAGCAGAGAGCCCGATGCGGGGCTCGATCCCAGGACCCTGAGACCAAGACCTGAGCCTAAGGCTCTAACCCACTGAGCCACCCAGGTGCCCCCCAATAGTTTATTATTTTTTTAATTTTTAAATTTTTTTAAAGATTTTATTTATTTATTTATTTTTAATTTTATTTATTTTTTTGACAGAGGGAGAGAGATCATAAGTAGGCAGAGAGGCAGAGAGAGGGGGAAGGAGGCTCCCTGCTGAGCAGAGAGCCCGATGTGGGGCTCTCAGGGGAGATCATGACCTGAGCCGAAGGCAGAGGCCTAACCCACTGAGCCACCCAGGCGCCCCCCAATAGTTTATTTTTAAAAATTATTCTTGGGGCCTGGCTGGCTCAGTCAGTAGACCATGGGACTCTTGATCTTGGGGTTGTGAGTTCCAGCCCCATATCGGGTGTAGAATTTATTACAAAAAGAAAAAACGAAAACCACTGATTTTTGCTCCTTTTTTATGTGGTGTATTTGGATTTGCATCTTTAAATAACGTTAAAGTGCTGATATGCTTTTAAAGATTCATTTATTTATGAGAGAGGCGGGGGAGGAACAGCGGGGAAAGAAACTCAAGCCGACACCCTGCTGAGTGTGGAGCCCGATGCGGGGCTCAATCTCAGGACCCCGAAATTAGTACCTGATCCAAAACCAAGAGTCAGACGCTTAACCAAATGCGCCGCAGAGGCGCCTCAAAAGTGCTGACACTTTGAAGTAAAGTGATGAAGAATGAAACATTTCGCCTTTCCCAGATTATTAATACTAACCACACCACCCCTAAGTTTGAAAACAAAACCAGAGATTGTGGCATTTTCTGGCCGTTAGAGGGAGACACTGCTTTCTCAATCTTAAACTCTGTAGGGAAATTTCCACTTCTGTCATCTTAAAACCAAAGCCTCTTTTCAAAGTATTTAAAATTTAGCTCAGTGAATTCCCTTAAAGAGAAAAGATCCTAAGAGGTTGGAAGAAATAAAATGGGCAGTCAATTGATTTACATTTCACCTTCAGAAATTGCTGCTTTTTAGAATCTGAATTCATTTTCAGATTTTTCAGAGAGGTTTGAAGGGCCCCACTGAGTTTATTAACAACACAATAGTCAGTTAGAAAGCCAGAGAGGGAACTGCTTAAAGGGAAAGAGTGACTAATGGAGCCAGAGTCCTAAAATCCTGGTGACTTAGCAAACTGCAACACAAGCAAACTGCAACAACACCCTTTCCCTTAAAAAGGGTGGGGGTGGGGGGACGCCTGGGTGGCTCAGTCTGTTAAGCGTCTGCCTTTGGCTCTGGTCATGATCCCAGGTTCCTGGGATGGAGTCCTGCATAGGGCTCCCTGCTTGGTGAGGAGTCTGCTTCTCCCTCTGCATGCTGTCTCTCTCGAGCTCTCTCTCTCTCAAATAAATAAATCAAATCTTTCAAAAAATAATCTGTGCTGATTCCTCATGTTGGTCCCAGTCATTAGTTCTCAGCCTATAATTGCGCTTACTCCTTCATTTCCTCCTCTAATTATAAAGGAAGCTGCAGTTCCCTAATATTTGGACCAAAAGATAGAGCCTGTGTTGGCAGAAGTCTGGGCCTTCTCACTCCTCTGTAGTTGCTTTTTTTGGTTTGTTTCTACACTCTTGTTGTTTTTGTCTTCTTTTCCTATCATATTATGGGTTATTCTTAACTCTCTCCCACACCCTTTTTCCTTCTGTCACTTCGACCTTAAAGCCACCCATTAAAGCATTGCGGGGCACTTCTCCTGCAAGTCAGGAATGTTAGTGCAAACAAGCAAGACCCCAGTGGTCACTGCAATATAATGTAAAGTGAATTCCTTTTCAAAATAACTGTAATGTACAAGTTGTTCTAACTCATTAAAATAGATTTGAGATGAAAATGGATATTTTTAATATATAAAATTGGCAAACATTTGGTTTTAATTTTCATAAAGACCTATAAATCCACGTCTTTCTAAATTTAGTATAGCCAAAGGATATGGGGAAACAAGTACTCTCTTCTATCGGTCATAGGACTGTAAATTGGCATAGCCTTTCTTTGACCCAGAGAATCCATGTGATCCTAAGGAAGGAGGATTTGATCCCAAGGAAGTAAAGATGCGCAGAAGGATTTTTGTCCAGGGAAGTTTATCATGACCCTACTGTTCAGAGCAAAAAATTGGAAAGCACCTAAATGTCTAACAATTCTTGGGCTGCTGATCTCTGTGATTCCCCCAATCTTCTGGAAAGACCTGGAGTTTTTACTTTGTACTTGCTTGATACCTGACCCCTGGTTAAATGGGTAAGGACCCTGGAGATCCGTGGACCTGTCAGGTTTTCTCTCATTTCTGAGTAAAAACAGCTTAATTTCACCACTGTTTTTAATCTGCTGCTTAGAACTTCCAACTACTTACAATTATAATCCCCTCTACCAGACGAGAGACTGGTTAAATATGATAACTGTGTCTTTTAAAAAATTATTATTGTATTCCCCAGAGCTTAGCGTCATGATTAATAAGCTCTGAGCAAATTCTTATTGAATGAGCGAATAAATGAATGAGGTATTTTTGACCTGCTTTGAATGTGATTGGCTCTACTTCATGCTGTGGGCCTGTATCCCTCTGCAGAAAGAAATCACTTACACAGTAAGGGAATGGGGGAAAATGACTATGATTCATAGCATTTAAAATGTTAACTAAACAACAATGGTGGCATTGGCCGTCCATTCATTCAGCAAATGAATTGAATACATTCTAAGTATTGGGCACTATATGTCACTAGAGATAAAAACACAGAATTAGAAATTCAGAAAACTATAAACTATCTGGCTGGAGTTCTTGAAGATCTCTTAAGGGACTGATGTGTCAGAGTATCAATTTCTCAATTCAGAAAAGTAGATATACCCGAAATACTCATTTCTTCTCTATGGGCATCCCCCTGTTTTAAGTCAAGGTACCTGTGAAACTAGGTAGACTACCAGAAAGTTTTTTAATTGGCATATCATCAGAAATAAAAGTGTAGACTAATATAGAAAGCTATTTCTTGGGACGCCTGGGTGGCTCAGTGGGTTGGGGCCTCTGCCTTTGGCTGGGGCCAGGTCTCAGGGTCCCCTGCATCGGGCTCTCTGCTCCGCGGGGAGCCTGCTTCCCCCTCTCTGCCTGCCTCTCTGCATACTTGTGGTCTCTCTCTCTCTCTCTGTCAAGTAAATAAATAAAATCTTTAAGAAAAAAAAAACTATTTCTTTTAAGTCATGGAAAGACCTAGAAAATTTTATAATTTTCTCCAGTGAATTGCTTATTTCCATGCCAGACAATCATGATCAAATTAATATTTAATTCCCTTTTTTACATACTTCCTGTATATAAATATAGCAGTCCTTTACAATATATTATTTCAGAAGTCTCTGAGATAACTAAGTTACATTTTTCATTCGAAGGACACATCCTGCTTGCTTAGATAAGTCTGGGGTATTTGCCTAATTTCAGCCACTTAGCATGGATTATTCATGTAGATGGCTAGTTCATCCAAGTTAGGGTAAAATATGTCTTGTACTATACGTACAATAAAGATGGAATCCCCTCTCACTGGGAAAACTTAAAATTCAATAAATGGCGTTGGGACAGCTGATCATTTGTTTGGATAAAAATGAAGTTATATTCTCTACCTGATACCATTCACAAAAATATATTCTGGAGGGATTAAAGACCCAAACAAAAAACAAAACTCTACGTATATCGGAAGAGAATAGAGGAGAATATGTTTATGACTTTGGGAAACTAGAAGGCATTCTAAACCAGACCCTAAATGCAAAATATGTAAAGGAATAGACTGGTAAGTTTGACTCATGAAGACTGATCCATGTGAGTGGTATGTCAAAGTTGCCTGCTAAAAAAAGGGGTCCTCAGTGAAGTTCCAAGATTGATAAGTGTGAAGAACACCTGCAACATGTACAGGCAAAGTCAAAAAACAAGTGACAGATCAGAAGATAGTATTTGCCATATGTATAGCACGGAGAAGGTTAGCATTTAGATCTATAAAGCACTTCTACTAAAAGGGATAACTCAGACCAATGGGAATGTGAAAAAAAATAATAGGACAAGTTATTTATAGAAAAATACAATTGGCCAATGAACATACGAGTAGAATTATCAAGAAAAAATGATTATATTTAGAACATTGGGTTAACAATTTTCCATCATTATATCGGCAAAAATTAAACATTCTAAGAAACGTCTTGGCATGGGTGTGGGAAAGCATACACACACATTGCTAATGAGGGTATAAAATTGATAACAGTCATGTAGGGAGCATTTGGCAACACTAAGCAACATAAAAATACATGTATGCTATGAGCCAACAGTTCTAGCTCTTGGTGTCTGCTTTGGAAAAACACTGGCACTTGTGCGTAAGAAAACATGTACAAACATGCCCATTGCAGAGTTCCTCATAGGGAAAATCTGGAACGCTGAACTATGACTAGAAGAATGGCTAACAAAGTGCACATTCAAACTACATAAGCAGCTGTAGGAGGCCATTTCTAGAAAGCCCCTGCAGTCGGTGCCGATCTGGATGCCTCTCCACCGTGTCCAACTGGATAAAAAAGCAAGTGACAGATATCTTGTTGATGCCATTTTATATAAAAAGAAAATAAATGACACCATGGAATGAAATTACATATTGCCTAAGGAACATATGTAAATGTGTGTAAATATACGAAAGAAGGACTGAGAGGAAACTAGCCTAGTTGATAAGCCAGGTTGCCTTTGGGATGATGAGGGACAGGGATGTAGGGGGGGCTGGAAGGGGATTTGTCTTTGTCCCTTTTGTAAAAGAATTTATTATTTCAATTTTATTTTTAAAAATTAAGCCAGTTTTCTGGCGAATAACCGCCGAAGATGAAACATGTCTGATCCCTTTAAGTATAGATAGGTGCATAAAATATCAAAATTTAAATATGTATACATTTATAAATAGAAATCTATTTTTAAAATTTTTTTATGTTTAAATTTTTTTTTAATAGATTTTACTTATTTATTTGAGAGAGGGAGAGCTTACCAGTGCTGGGGTTCGGAGGCAGAGGGAGAAGCATACTCTGCCGCAGTGCTCAGTCCCGGGAGTCAAAGACATCATGACTTGAGTCAAAGGCAGACACTTAACTGATTGAGCCACCCAGGCACCCCTATAAATTTAAATGTAAACACACACCCACATGCATATATAGCCTAACTTGAAATCAAAACAGATTTTCTTTTGTACCAGCAATAAAAAACGGAACTCCCAAATCTAAGCTGTAAGTGTTAGAGCCAGGGGGCTCACAGAGCAACCAAATGGGATTTAACCTCTAGGTAGCAGTGTCAGAAGCGAACAGATGTGGAGGAACCTGGTAGACAAGGGACACCAGGCCGGAAAGCAGTGTATGTGTGCAGAATTGACAAAGCACAAACAGCACGTGGCTCCGAGCACCTCCCCCACCCCATACAAAAATACCAACTTAGAAAAGCAGAGAGTGAGGGAAATCTAAAAGACCAAACATTTCTTTTTCTTTCTATCCATACATTTTTTTTAAGATTTTATTTATTTATTTGAGAGAGAGAGAGAGAGAGAGAGAGCATGTGCAAGCAGGAAGAGGGCGGAGGGAGAGGGAGAAGCAGACTCCCTGCCCAGTGGGGAGCCTGATGCAGGACTCAATCCCAGGACCTTGAGATCATGACCTGCTTGGAAGGCAGATGCCCAACGACTGAGCCACCAAGGCACCCAAAAGATTTTATTTTTAAGCAATCTCTACACCCAACGTGGGGCTCGAACCTACAACCCCGAGATCAGAAGTTGCATGCTCCATCAGTGGAGCCAGCCAGCCAACCCCCTCCATCTATTTTTTAAAACCAGAATATTTGTTGCATGACGACTCATTGAAACCCTTAATAGAAACTGTTAGACTAGAAACCATAAACACCTATATCCAATTCTACTTAGAAGAGACTGGAAACTGTTTAAATTGACTGCTTAAATGATCAAACCCAGCCAGATTTAAATAACATTGGGCGCTTAGTTAGTCCTCCTATTAAAATCCAGGTATAGCCTCAGCAATAATCGTAGGTAAAATTAAAAGGTTATTTTTTTTATTTGCCTGTCTGAGTTGTAGTGAGTTAAATGGGCAACCCCTCTACTTAGTAAAAATCCAGAACAATATGTATTGTTTATAGGTCTATTTCTCCCCATGTGTTGAGTGCCTGTTTGTTCCAGCCAGAGAGTAAGTTCACTATGCTGCTAAGACTCTCATCAATGAGAGTACCCGGAGTTATTTTTGGTTGAGCAGCTCCTGCAAGACCAGTTATTTGTACTTCTTTTCCTTAACTTTCTATCCTTTATTTTGGGTTCTGGGGAACAGTTTGACCCCAAATGCCTGAGATAATCTATGTAAGTGATAGCGTTGGCTCACAATGAAGAAACAGACTATCATGACTTTAAAACCAAAACCAAAACCAAGTGTTACAGTGACCTGAATTACGGAACTGACAAAGAAAAGTTGGCTGTCCCCTTCTAGATCTAGCCACGTGAGAAAAAATGTAAAGACCCCTATGTCGATGAGGCAGCTCCTCATCATGGAGAAGGCAGTGTCTTTTTTTAACAACTTTGAAGAGCAGTAGCAGAAACATCCGGATCCAGTTGTAGTTGTTAGTTTCAAACAACTCAGAGACCAGCAACAGCATAAAGCTGAGTGGTCAGGCAGAAACCCTTGACCTCCAGGGCAGGAATTCTCTGACCCACTCAAAGCAGCCACTGAGGGTGGAAAGCTTTCCTTGGGAGGAAAGCTTTCATGCCACCAAATGTTGCTCTACACTCCTGCGAAACGATACGACTTTCATGAGATTTTAATTTGAAGCTCATGCCAACATGTCATCCAAAGACCCATCTCTGCCTAAGCAGTCAGATCTGCCAGTTCTGGGTTGTACCACAAGTATTTGCTCAATACAAGTTTATATCAGTCATGAGCTTGAAATGCATAATTTTCTTTTCTTTTCTTTTCTTTTTTTTTTTAAGATGTTATTTGTTTATTTGACAGAGAAAGAGAGAGCACAAGCAGGGGGAGTGGCAGAAAGAGGGAGAGGGAGAAACAGGCTTCTGGCTGAGCAGGGAGCCCGATGTGGGGCTCGATCCCAGGATCCTGGGATCATGACCTGAGCTGAAGGCAGACACTTCATCAACTGAGCCACCCAATATGTGCCTAAGAAATGCATAATTTTCTAGGAAAAATGTAAATGAACAAAACCGACTTCAAAAGAAATGAGAAATCTCAACCTAATCATTAAATAAATTGTAATTTCTTTAGTAGTCAAAAATTTCCAATACCAAAAGATATCTCCAAGGCTTAATCATTTCAGTTTTATCGAGCCTTCAATGAACAGGTAATTCCAGTCTTATACAAGCTGTTTCAGAGAATAGAAAAAAAAACTACTCAACTCATAAAACCATTAAAAACCTTAATATCAAAATAAGAGTATATAAGGAAAGAACAAGAAAGACCAGTCTCAAAAACCTAGACAAAAAAAAAAAATCCCAATTTAAAATATCAGTATAGAGGTGCCTGGGTGGCTCAAGTGGTTTTTAGCTCAGGTCATGATCCCGGGGTCCTAGGATCAAGCCCCATGTTAAGCTCCCTGCTCAGTGGGGAGTCTGCTTTTCCCTCTCCCTCTGCTGCTCCCCCTGCTTGTGCTCTCTCGCTTGCATATTCTCTCTCAAAATAAATAAAATCTTAAAGAAAAAAAGAGTTTCTTGTGGGAGTTTTACTGCAATCAAATGTGTTCTGTTGAGTGCACTATGTAATCCCTGTTTTTACTGGGCGGCAATTTCCCTCAATAACATTTCAATCCAACTTCATCGTTACTCAATTCTTTTAGTTAATAAAACAGTCTCATTTCGTTATTAAGATTGACTCTTTCACTTTGAAACTTCATTTCATACCCAGTTGAAAGCTTTCCTTCGTCATGACCCAGAGCAGGCTGAATTTGTGGCTCTGGTGACCCGGAACTGGAAATGGGGTTATGGGGCATGGCTCTGTCACATCCCACACCCTCTTCCCTGGTCTTACTGCTGGTATGCAGAATTCCACAACTGACCCTCATTGATCCTCACCCTGTATGATCCTCTCCCCTTTGAGTGTGCATAGAACCTGGTGAATATAATGAGATATTATGCCCATGATTATGCTATATTACATGGCACAAAGGAGTTTATCTGAGTTGGCCAGTTCTAATCACAAGAGCCTTCCAACTCAGTTTTCTTTGGTCGCAGAGAAGTCAGTCAGAGATTTGAAGTATCAGGGGGGAAGTCAACACAGTGTTGCTGGCTTGAAGATGAAGGGGGCCATGTGCTAAGAGGGGGAGCTGAGAGGGGGTCCCCATTGATAGCAAGGAAAAGGGGGTCACAGTTCTACAATTACCAGGAACTGAATGTGGACAACAATCTGAATGAGCTAGAAAGCAGGTTTTTCTCCAGAGCCTCCAGATAAGAACCCAAGTTGGCTGATCTTCATTTCTTGTGAGAACTGGAGCAGAGAAACCCAGCTGAGCTTACTTGGACTTCTGACACACACAGTTATGAGCCAATATATTTGTATTGCCCTAAGCTGCTACATTTGTGGTAATTCATTACACAGCAATAGAAAACTACTACACCACTCCTTTGGCATTGATGGGGGAAAGAGGAGGAGGGGTAAATGATCTTTCCTTATGTGATTGGCCTTAAAATTTGTTGCACTTTTATTAGTTGGACGTGTTCATGTTTTTATTATATGAAAAATACCAGCTAGACGATGGAGATGTTTCTGTCCCCTTTCTGTCTGTTGTCTTGTCCTCTCTGTTTAATGCAAATTGGGTGTCAGTTCCCTCCAGGTGGCAGGTATCTAAAAGCTAGTTCTCCAAAGGCTCTTACGGCATGGTTCTGGCAGGAAGTTAGACTAGCGGGGGAGGGGATGGTAATGTCCGAATAAAGCTCAACTTTTTTTGCCCCAACTCGGCACATTCCACCAATGGACATCCTATAGTGTTTCTTGCTGCCAGGGTTCTCTTACCACCACAGTGGCCATCTTGGGGGCTACCAGCAAAACTCTTTATACCCCTGCTATCTTCTTCAGGGACCAGCGAATTGTGAGAAACTCCAGAAACCCTTCCACACCAGAGGAGGGGGTGCTACACAACCTCATTATGTCTCTTCTGCCAGTTGAGGGGCTCAGCGACGTTCAGACAGGATGTAGTCACAAGTCTCAGATAAGATTGGGCGGGCAGGGAGGGGAGTTATAAACTCTTCATTCCTCCAGAAGGTAACCTATTTTGCTCCTGGTCCTCCCTTAAAACTGTCAGTGCTAAAAGTCATCAAACTGGTTGAGCCTGTATTGCCCTGTGGGAACCAGAATGTCAGGTCAAGAACTAGATCTTACCTGAACTTAGCCTTGGAAAATTGAGTAACTGTTCTCAACAGGACAATATTTTCACTTAAATCCCTGAGATATTTAGTAACCTCTCAGGACAGGATAAGCTATCAGTTACGCTCCATATCATCCTGTTACACTATTCCTGTTGCAAACTCAGTTCACCAGTGTCCTTAAAAAAAAAAAAAAAAAGACCCATTATAACTAAGTAGAGTCTATCTGAGTAAATACGAGGATGGCTCAATATTAGAAAATCTATCACTACAGTCCTTTTTTTTTTCTTCAAGATTTTACTTATTCACTTGACAGAGAGAGATCACAAGTAGGCAGAGAGGCAGGCAGAGAGAGAGGAGGAAGCAGGCTCCCCGCTGAGCAGAGAGCCCAATGTGGGGCCCAATCCCAGGACCCTGAGATCATAACCTGAGCCAAAGGCAGAGGCTTTAACCCATGGAGCCACCCAGGCGCCCCTCTATCACTACAGTCTTAACATATTAACAGATTAAGGAGAAAAGCCACATGATCATTTCCAGATACATAAAGAGGTAATAGATAAAATTGAACACTCATTCATATTTTTTAAAAATTCCAAAACATGAATAGAAGGAAAATTTTATAATGTGTTAAAGGGCACCTACCTAAAACTTACATCAAACATCAAACTTCAAAAGCATTTTTATTAAAGTCAAGAATAAGACAAGAATGTCCATTATCTTCGCTACTATTCCATAAGAGAATAATTGTTCTAATGGTTATAAGACAAGAGAAGAAGATACAAGAAAGGAGGAAACAAATTGATGATTTTTACAGATGATATTACTGTTTTCATAAAAAATTCAAGAGCATCTACTGAAAAACTCCCAGTATTTATAGAACAAAATACAGCAATTTTAATGGCTATCAGATCAAAATATAAAAATCAATCATTGTCCTAAGGAGAAAATGATAAAACATTGTTAAAGGATGTAAAGAGAGACCTGAAAAAAGTGTCATGTTCTTTAGGACAATGAACATGAAGAATCCAGACCGAAAAGATATCAAACTAATCTATTGATCCAAAGCAATTTGAATCAAAATTCCAATAGGATTCTTTTTTATGATTTAGACAAACTAATTCTAAAAGTGACATCCAAGAACAGCCAAAACAATACTGAAAAAGATAAGACAGCTTTTCTTGTTAGATTTCGAAACTCAGCATAAGGCTTTCTATCCTATGACACAGTAATTTCTTTTATTATGTATGCAGCCTACGGTACTTACTGTTTACAGATTCACAAATTTATAGTCAGGGTTATAAAAACATGGCATCAACAGGTGTACTCCAAACTGATGTTACAGCTGCCTCACAGAAGAAGGGGAATGGGATTAAGAATAAAAATAGGTGAAATTTGGGGTGCCTGGGTGGCTCGGTGGGTTAAAGCTTCTGTCTGCCTTTGGCTCAAGTCATAATCTCAGGGTCTTGGGATCAGAACAATTGGGCTCTCTGCTCAGCAGCCTGCTTCCCTCTCTCTCCCTGCCTGCCTCTGCCTACTTGTGATCTCTCTCTCTCTCTGTCGAATAAATAAATAAAATCTTAAAAAAAAAAATTAAGCAGAAGTCTGCTCCCAGAAAAGCCTGGAGTAAGAATAAGGGCAGAATGACATAAGATAATACTGGAATGCGGGAAGACAGCAGCAGCTCGGCTGCATTTTTAAAAAAGATTTATTTATTTAAAAGAGAGAGAAAAACGTGAATCAGGGGGGGAGGGGCAGAGGGGACAATGAGAAAATCTCAAGCAGCTCCCCCAAGAGCATGGAGCCCAACTCAGGGCTCCATCCCCTGACCCAAGATCAAGACCCAAGCCAAAACCAAAAATTGCTCCACCTACTGAGCCACACAGGGGTCCTTGTATTTTTTTTCTTAATGGTAAAGTCACAAACAATAGGAACAGGTTTTCAAGTGAGAAGATTCAGTGTGATTTCCCATTCCTCATTTTCTTTGGCTTCTGGAGTATTCAGTATTATTACTTGACTTAACATTTTTGGGACACCATTACATGGCCTGTGTTGGGTGGCTTTCTGGTCATTCCTCTCATTCTTTGCTGCTTCTACCCCTGCTGCCTTATCCCAGTCTAGTCTCCTCTCCTTTGAGGAACTCATCAGTTCTTACGTAGTGAACCAGTCATCCCCTCAAAAGCTCTGTCTCTAGCCTGAGCTTCAGTTCCACATTTTCTACCACTGAACTCTTTGTTCTGTGATGCATCATTCAAAACAACCAGCCAAATTTTAATTTCTTTCAGACTTTGTCGGTGGTGTCCTCCTTCATTTTGGGTGGAAATTCAAAGTCGGCCTGGTAGGTTCTACGACAGCAGGGAGTATGACTACCTTGTTCACTCCCTGTGGCCTTGGGTAGTGCGTGTAAGTTTTTAATACCAATTCCCTGAAGGATAGAATCCTTGCCTCATCCACCTCTCCCCAACACCTTAAATCCTATCACTTCTTCCCTCATTTCTGTTCCTCTCTTGTATTTTCTCCGTTTCTTGAGATTTTCTCTTATCCTGTGTCAGGCACAGTTTCACAACCAGAAACCTCACTATATTTGATATGATAAAGATGAGATTTTTTTTCAAAAGCCAAACCAAATCCCTGAAGATAATGTTAACAATTAAATCAATTGAGTGACCAGTATGTTTAAGAAAGATTCCTTTCTATAGGCTAGGGAGTGGGAGAAGAGAAAGTTATACCTTTATTTAAAAAAAAAAAAAAAGAAAAAGTCATTTTAAAAAAGGAACTAATTGCTTCCTGGCCAAAAAAACCTTGTTTTTTTTTTTGCAATGACTGTGCTTTTGGGTTGAGCCATCTCAATTCTCACATCCTTATTCATTTTTAAATTGCCATGCCTATGTGCCAAAAGGGGCAAGTTGAGTCTTTCAGTAGAGTCCCTAATATATAAATATATATTCTTAATGAGAACTAATGTTATCTAAAGAAATCCAAACATTCTAAAAGCATAAAGTGAAAAGTAACCTCTGTTCTCTGTCTCCCCCGCCTCCCCCCATCACGGGAGCCACAAGTCTTCTATTTTTCCAACTAGAACATCGTGTATGATGCATCGTGTTACAAGTCTATATTGTAGTAGTTTTAATCATACTTTTTAAAAACAAGTCTTGAAATAACCCATTTGTATACAACTTCAGTAGCTGGCGGTGTGGGCTTAATATATTGCACAGCTGTTAATTTTGGTTTCGTTTTTGGTAGCGGCACTTCGATCTGCCTGGTGCCTGCCGTTTCCACCGCAGTCCGCAGTTGTAAACACATGACAGACAGAAATAGCACAACGGATAGAGAAGTCCCCAGGGTCGCGCGCCAAACGAAGCGCGGCGGGCCGGGCCTAGCCCCACCCCAGGGGCACTGGCGGCCGAGGGGGCCGGTCGCGCGGGTGCCCCGTCGCCCCTCCCACTCTGAGGAGGCCACTGGCCCGGGATGCGCGCGCCGCGCTCCCGGGCCGCCCCTCCGCGGAGGCGGCCGACCCAGCCCCCTTCCCCCATTGGCCGACGTGGTGTGGCTGAGGCGCGCGCGCGCGCGTAAACGCCCGGATGAGCCGCGGCTTCCGGCGCGCTCCCCTCGGGTAGCAGGGGGCGCGCACCCGGCGCACCTCGGCTGGCTGGGCTCCTTGTGGGCCCTGTGCGGCTGGAAGGAAAATGGAGCAAGGGCCCGAGCCCCAGAGGCAGCTCTAACTCCTCCGACCGAGGTCCTGTCGCTTTCGCCGCCAGGAGCCTCCTTCTTCTCTGGACCTGGTGCGTGGGAGCGCCCCGCTGGCCTGGGCCCCGCGAGTGGAATGGTCGCCGAGGCTCAGGGCGTCGGGCTTCTGCGCGCCCAGTGAAGGGAACTGGGGAGGCTCGAGGGTGTCCGCTCCCCCCTACTCCAGGCGCGGACAACACCGCTTGGCGAAGAACAGGTACGGGCCGGGAAGCGCGTGAGCAGTTCAGAGTTTGTTTTGTGACTTGGGTCTCCTAGCTCGCTGTCGTTTGCAGCCTCAACCCGGCCCGCAGCCTTTGTGCATTTGGTGGGGGGAGGGGGCGCGGGGCACGTGGATTCGGGGAGGTTTTTGTTGGTAGGATGCGAGGTAGGGGCCGCCGGGGAGGAGGGCGGGGTTTCGGGCTTGTGAGCCCGGCGGGCGGGGGACCAGGGGGCTCCGCGGGTGGTCGGGGTAAAGGTCATGTAGGCGGGGTGTGGGGGGGGGGCGGTTGCTGGGCTGTGGTCTGCAGTCTCCCGGCTCGGGGTCCGGATAATGACAGGTGTCTGTTCTGTAGCTTTCGTGAACCCGGCGCCGTGTCTGGGCGAGTTTGGGCCGGTTCTGTGGGCAGGTTGACTCAGCTTTTTCCTTTGGGCTGGTCAAGTTCGGGCACGTTCCTAAGACGCAATCAAAGGAGCTAAGCCCTGACTTGTCTCCAGCTGGGGCTATTTAAACCATGCTTTTTCCCAGCTGTATTCACTGGCGATTTGAGATAGATACCTGTGGTCTCCGACGTAGAGCACTTACTCTACACTGATCCAGGTAAGGACCCGCTTGTTACTGGCTTTAGTTTTAATAAAGACAGTATTTAAGGGCATTATTTCTATCCTTACCATAGGACTCTTTTTTTTTTTTCACAGATGTTTCATTATTTCAAGTTTTTATCTTGTGTGTTTCTTTTTCCCACTCGTAGGCAAATGTGCAATACCAACATGTCTGTGTCTACTGATGGTGCTGTAAGCACCTCACAGATTCCAGCTTCGGAACAAGAGACCCTGGTTGGTATTTTTGTCTCAAGTGTAACTTTTAAGAATATTTTATGAGGTGATCTACTAAATACCATAGACCCCATTTATAGCATGGCTCTCTAGGTGAAATTGTGTGTACACAGCTTAAATTTTGCCATTTATGCCAGGGATAAATGTAAAAGCTAAGAATCGGTATTTATTTTCTTAGTCCTTTATAACCCTGAATTTAAAATTGAGTTCCTTTAAGCATGGATGCTGAAGTTATATTTGTTATTGATGGATTTTTTTTTTTTATTTTGACTTGTCAGTATTTAACTTTTTAGATGGTTTCTAAAAGCGACAAAAGTAATTCATGCTTGTAAAGATTTTAGGCATTACAGAAATGTAAAAAGTGAGGGACGCCTGGGTGGCTCAGTTGGTTAAGCAACTGCCTTTGGCTCGGGTCATGATCCCAGCGTCTTGGGATCGAGTCCCGCATAGGGCTCCTTGCTCAGCGGGGAGCTTGCTCCTCTCTCTGCCTCTGCCTGCCTCTCTGCCTGCTTGTGTTCTCTCTTTGTTAAATGAATAAATAAAATCTTTAAAAAAAAAAAAAAGAAAAGAAATGTAAAAAGTGAAAGCTGAAAATTCTAGTCTTCTCTTTTTACCATATCTCCTTTTAGATTTTTTTCTGTGTATGTAAAGGCAAATATTAATCTGTTATTGTCTTATTTTGTAAAGACAGGTGTGGTGCAAATTCCATCCATGTCAATAAATCTATAGAATTCTGTTTAATGGCTCCATAGTGTTCCAAAGCATTAGTGTTCCTTTCTAAAAATTTATGCCTCTGCTGTAGGTTTTTTGGGATAGATTTTTTTTTTAAAGATTTTATTTATTTTTATTTATTTTTTTAAAGATTTTTTTTTAAAGATTTTATTTATTTAAAGAGAGAGTGAGAGCATGAGAAGGGAGGAGGTCAGAGTGAGAAGCAGACTCCCCATGGAGCTGGGAGCCTGATGTGGGACTCGATCTCGTTACTCCGGGATCATGACCTGAGCCAAAGGCAGTTGCTCAACCAACTGAGCCACCCAGGCGCCCTTGGGATAGATTTTTAAAGAATTTTGGATAAGCTTTTTAAAAATTGCCTTTATTTATTTTTTTAAAAGATTTTATTTATTTGTTTGACAGCATAAGTAGGCAGAGAGCCATGCAGAGGTGAGGGGTGTGGGGGAGGGGGGGGGGATGCAGGCTCCCTGCTGAGCAGAGAGCCAGATGCAGGGCTCTATCCCAGGACCCTGAGAGCATGACCTGAGCTGAAGGCAGAGATTTAACCGACTGAGCCACCCAGGTGCCCCTAAAACTTGCCTTTAGTTTTTGAGTATTACAAATAGTGCTGCTTTGTACGCGTATCCTATGTTATGTGACTCCTTCTGTAAGATTTTGTATACAGAAGTAGAACTCCTTGTCCTATACTATGCATATATTTGATGTTTGCTATATATGATATTTGATATATTTGCAGTTCATGACTTGCTAACAAAAGATTGTGACAGTTTACCCCTCTGCCAACACTGAATATTGTCAATTTTTATTTTTATTTTGCTGTTTTTGTGGTAAAAGGTTCTGTATTATTGTTTAAATTTGTATTTCCCTGGATCTCGAGATTGGGCATCTTGTCATTTGTTAAATCATTTATATCTTCTTGGTCTTATCTGTCCACTTTTCCTTTAGGCTTATTATGACTTTCTTAATTTGTAGTAGTTCTCTGTGTTTGAAATATATGTAACTTTTATCATTTAAAAAGGTTGCATTTAATTTTGTTGTCTTTTTCCTATTGAGAATGTTTTTATGGAGTCAAATTTATTGACTTGTTGGTTTTTGCGTTTCATATGAAGCTTTGGAAGAAGTCTCCCATCCTAAGATTATACAGATATAGTCCTGAATTTTCTGGTAGTATTTTTAATTTTCACACCTAGATCTTCATCTGGAATATATGTTTTTGTTATTAAATGTAAGGTTAAGAATGGTATTTTCTTTTATAGTTTTCTTACTGTATGTCTTTTAGGTCTTAATAAAAGACTGATGGCTTTCCACTGTAAATTTTTACTTTGAGTTGTTCTGTGCAGTTTGAAGTTAATATAACATACATAAAATTTTAGGAGGGAAAAAAGGTAATTTTTTTCTCTCTCAAGAGAGAGTTCATTCTCTAAGTAGCCTGAAAGTAAAGTGTATATGTAAGCGCACACACAAAAAAGTGTGATCAGAACAGCTAATGATTTAATACCACACTTACTCTGTACTTTAAGATTTTTCGATATTATTATTTTTAAAAATTTTATTTATTTGAGAGAAAGAGAAAGAGAGCTTGAGCAGAGGGAGGGTGCTGAGGGAGAGGGAAAAGCAGACTCCCCTCTGAGCCGGGAGCCAGTTGGGACTTGATCCCAGGACCCTGGGATCATGACCTGAGCTGAAGGCAGACATTTAACTGACTGAGCGACCCAGGCGCCCGGTTTTTTGGTTATTAAATAATAGTTTGTTGATTAGCTGGAAATAGGCAATTTTCTTAAATCTAGTTTTGAGAGTTAGATTCCAAACTGAGGTGCTATTAGATTTCAAAGTTAGGCAAAGGACAGGAGTATATTGAAGAGAGATACAGAGACACCAGTCTGTGTGTGGAAGTGGCAAGCTGTAAAGACACTTGAGTTTTAAAGATTTGATACAGCAGCAGTTAGGGAGAAAGAGTATATTATATCCCTGCCTCCTTGCCAGTTATTTTCTCAATACCACTTGCAAAACCTCTAGATCAGGATCAGGCACACTATAGCCTGTGGGCCATATTTGGCCTTCTGCCTATTTTTGTAAATACAGGGTTTTTTTTTTTTTAAGATTTTATTTATTTATTTGACAAGGAGAGAGATCATAAGTAGGCAGAGAGGCAGGCAGAGAGAGAGTCTGAGCAGAGAGCCCGACGTGGGGCTCGATCCCAGGACCCTGAGATCATGACCTGAGCTGAAGGCAGAGGCTTTTAACCTCTGAGCCACCCAGGTGCCCCTGTAAATACAGTTTTATTGAAATGTAGCCATGGCCTTTGATTTACATATCTGTACTTCTGAGTTAGATCATCTGGCTGGAAAAGCTTAAAATATTTACTATCTGGCTCTTTATTGAAAAAAATTGACCCTCGATGTAGTTGGTAGGTTCCTTGAATACAGCTCATGTTTTATTTATCATCCCCCCCCTCCCCCCCACCCCCCCTGCCAATACCTAGCACTGTCTGGTGCATGGTAGAAGCTCAATAAATGTTTCTCAGATATTTGAAAAGTAGACTCACTAAGAGGCAGCATGATATAGTAGGAAGAAAATGCTGGTTTGTAGTTGAGGGTTGTGAGTTGCAGTCTTACATCTGCTTTTAATTATCCTTGTTAGTTATTTAACTCCTCCAGGTTTCAGGAGCTTAATGTGTGGAAAGAAAAGATTGGGAAATCTTTTCTTTCCCTGAAGACTTACTCTTTTCTCTTGGATTTTGCAATTTAGTTTATGGTAATCTCATTGAAATATTCCATTTATAGTTAAGTTTGTAAGGTAGTAAGCAGATAGTGGAAATAGCTGGAGGAAAAAGAACAATTTTCACTGCCTTGGCATGGATACTGTGTTTAATTGCAGTTAATGATACTTGAGGATTCTGTGATTATTTGCATAGTAATGAAATCTCAGCATTTTTTTCCAAATTGCCTTGATAGTCTATGATACTCAGTTCTATAGTCTGTTACATTAAGTGAAAACATTATAACTTAGTTTTTGAGTTCTAACCTTGTGAGAATATTGACTATAACTCCTATTACCTTTATTGAAATTCTTCATAGAAATGCTTGCTGTGGGGCTTATAGTTCCAGAATAATTTTGGAAGTATAATAGCACCTTTTTGTTCTTTGTAGGTTAGACCAAAGCCTTTGCTTTTGAAGTTGTTAAAGTCTGTTGGTGCACAAAAAGACACTTATACTATGAAAGAGGTAAGCTAAATTAAGAGTTAATAAGATAACTAATGTCTTGCTAGTTATATGTAGCCATGGGGAGAAATTGGCCTATCAAGGGATTTTTCAGTAAACGGTAATACTAAGTATTGTCATTTGGACTATAATTTGAAGCTGAAATTCTAATTATACTTGAATATCAGTTCTCACTAGGACTCTGAGACTGAGGGAGGCTCTGTAGGGGTTCTTAGCATTTTTATGCTGTGGACCCACTTGACAGACTGGTAAATAAAGTCTTCTCAGAATCCTGATTCTAAAAGCATGAACCAAAATGTATAAGATTACAAAGGAAACAAATTATGTAAAAGAATTATCAAAATAGTAAACAAGTTTGTGATATATATGCTTTTTTGTGTTTTTTTATTAACACGTTAAATAATAAGATTTAGCAGCAGATCTAATAAATGTAATTTCACAGTAGTGAGGAGTATAGTTAGTATTTTGATATGTTTACACCAAGCATAGTATTTTTGAAAACACTTGTGATTTGTATTGGTGACAGAAATCACAGGTATTGCTAATACTTTGTGGTTTGTTGCCTATATTCATTATTGAAGGAAAAGCTAAATTTCAGTTAAAAGTTAGTGAAAATATAGATAGAAATTTTTTTTCCATCCAAATTAATGGACCCCCTGAATTCTATCCAAGGACTTCTTGGGCATCCATGGATCCCAGGTTAAGAACTTCTGCACTAGAGATACATGAGTACAGTATACTGATCTTTCTGGGAGAGAGGTGAGCTGATTCATGAACATATGTTCTATTTAATGGATACATTTCAATGTAATGTTCTCTAGCTTTAAATTTGTGCACAGAAGCATGATTTTCAGTGAGGGATTGGGCCATCTTAGGCATAGTTTCATTGTGAATGAAATGTGCCTTTTCCCCATCTCTCCCACTTAGTTTATGGGTCCCAGATCGCTTAAAGGCCTGAAGTAACTTACCTAAATCAGGATTGTGGGTCAGGAAGAGACTACACCATTTTCCTTTTCAGCAACACTTTTTGTAAACTTCCGTATGGGATGTTTGGTAGGTGGGTAGGTTCTCTTCTTCTTTTCCCACTGTCTATCAACTTATCTTCAATCCATAGTCACCAGGGAATATTCCTTTAAGTTCGAGGCCTGCTTATTAACCAGTTAAGTCTACAGATGGTAGGGGAGCTTGCAGGGAGGCATCGAGATTAAGGATGTTTTTGAGGTTAAGGATGCATTTAGGGCTGATGACTTGGGTTTGACCTCATTATCATCACGTAATTGGTTAAAGAAACAAAAAGGTATGCATTTAGTAGTAGAAATAAGAAGAAAATTGGGCCATTATAAAGGTGTAGAATCCTTACGCAAAACAGTAACAGTAATAACAGTAATATATATATAATTATTGTCTGGTTGAGTTTTCAATTGCAAGATCTTTATTCTGGGGCATGCGGGAGAGTGATGACAGCTAGTATGAGGTAGTAGAACAACACTGGACTAGGAGTCAGAAGACCAGGTCCCATTTCCTAATCTCTAATACAGTGAAAACAATTCTATGAAATATCAGAAGAATGAGACTACTTGTAAGAGTACATTTTTAACTGTAAAAAAAATTCATACATATTTAGGTGGTTAGTAGGTTTGTATGTGGATGTCTTAAGATGTATCACTTGTCTTAATCGAGCATACAGTATTTACCCGGATATGCATGATTCAGAGTTACTATTTTGATTATTGTTGCATAGATTATATTGGTATCTTCAAGATTTTATTTTATTTTAAGAATTCTTCCAAACTGTTGTGTAGGTATAATTGGTCACTTTCCTGTGATCCTCCTCTGTGATGACCTCGGAGACTTGAGATGTATGGTGTTTGTGACTATTTACTATTTGCTAAATGACTCCAGGTCACTGCTCTATTTTAGCTGATGTTTTGATTTTGCAACTTTTTATTGCTCTCAATTGTTTTGCATTTTGCTTCCTTTTCCCTTGTTCCTAGTATGTAGTACTTAAATATCTGAGCAGAGTTAAAGTCTTTATACACACACACTTTATTTAAGCAAATTGGAGAAACAATGTCTACTCCCATCAGATTAAAAGGAAAAGATTGAAAAGCTTTTTTATGAGTATAAGAACGATTGTTATTCTAGACAGTTATGGGTATTGTTGCAGGTTGTTTAACCATCTTTAGATAAATGAGATATTGAATGTATTTGAAACTAACATTTAATTTTCTTTTATGCTCAGAAATCCTATTTCTATTTCAGGTTATATTTTATCTTGGCCAGTATATTATGACTAAACGATTATATGATGAGAAGCAACAACATATTGTGTATTGTTCCAATGATCTTCTAGGGGATTTGTTTGGAGTGCCAAGCTTCTCTGTGAAAGAGCACAGGTAAATTCTTCAGCTTGGTGCATTGTAAAAAGCCAGCTGGACAAACATTTCAGTTTACCTCCATCTTCACTGCCTTTTGTCAGAGAAAAATTGTTGCTGTATATATATAAAAGATACTAAAATTTAATTTAGTAATATAGAATATTGCTTGAGAACCTCAGTTCTGGAATCTTTTATAAACCCAAGTTTGAGACCTAGCTGTCATTTACCTGCTGTGTGACTAGGTAAATTGATTTACCCTCTCTAAGCCTCAGTTTATCCTACTTGTAGGGATAATATATATACTTCATGTGAAGGTTATAAAGAGACAATGTGTTTGACACATAGAAATCATTTAAATATTAATCACAGGGGTACCTAGGTGGCTTAGTTAGTTAAATGTATCACTTTGGCTCGGGTCATGATCTCAGGATACTGGAATGGAGCCCTGAGTCAGGCTCCCTGCTCAGCAGGGAGCCTGCGTCTCCCTCTCCTTCTGTCCCTCCCCCTGCTCATGCACACGCTCTCTCATATAAATAAATAAAAACTTAAAAGAAAAAGAAATTGGGATGCCTGGGTGGCTCATGACTAAGCATTTGCCTTTGGCTCAGGTCTTGATCCTGCATCACACTCTTTGCTCATCCGAGAGCCTGGTTCTCCCTCTGCCGGGCGCTACCCCCCCCCCTCCCCCCGCAGGATTGTGTGCGTGTTCTCTCTGATAAGTCAATAAATAAAATCTTTAAAAATAAATGTTAGTCACAGTTACTGTGTATTAAAGAATATTATTATTGCACCTACTTTCAAAGACAATCTTCAGACCACATTGTGGTAAAGGCTTAAGTTTGAGTCTTACTCTGGAGATTTTGTCATAGAGCATTACAGCACTTAATCAGCTGAATTTAACCCAGATAACATTTCTAGAATTACTCCACTGGGAACTGAAGACCTTTTTCTGTCTTTCTTGCCTTACATTTGGAATTCCTTTTCCCATTTGGTTTAGCACAGTTTGTGTGGAGTCTTAGCATGCATATGTTTCTTAATAAATGGGATGAATACTTTTTTACTTGGAACAATTTTATTCCTTTTTTTCCTGTTTCTAAAACAGTGGTTCATAGTAGGTTTTCAGTCTGTATTTATGAAATGAATGAAGGAAGCTTCATCTTTTAATAGATTTTAAGATCATGAAAGAAAATCTATTAGGTGATTGGTCCATGGTTAATAGAAGCCAAAATCAAGTTCCTCTCTAGTGGGTTTTGTATAACCCACTGCCTTTTTGGGCAGTCTACTTCTAAGCTTTAAGCACAGAGCTAAAAACTTTCTGTTTGAAAATACAGGTATCAACCTGCTTTATGCATTCACACCCGTTCCCTCAGGTCTTTTGGTAAAGTCCAAATAAGGCACATTTCATGAAATGGAGATATTAAGTCTTTTCAGCTGGAGAGACCTTTGTGATTAATAAGAGTAACTATATGTAATCATTGTACAGCTAATTATCATGATGCTTTTTAGGACCTAGAAGTTTGCCAGTGATACAGTTTGAATACAGTGATAATTTAGTTTGTGTACAGTATAGTTCATACTAATACATATTTAAAAGTCTAGTCAAGTCCAATTTAATACATTTTTATTTTAAAATATACATCTTTTTTTTTTCCTCCCTACAAGGAAAATATATACAATGATCTACAGAAACTTGGTAGTAGTCAATCAGCATGGTAAGTTAATTTTGAATACCATAAAAAACACCATAAAAATATTTTAAACACATTTTGTGTATGTGGAGTCATTTAACAGGAAGAAATGAACTAAAATAACATAATACTAAGGTTCTAATGCATATTTATGATATGTAAAATTAAATACCTTATTTCATCAATTTAAGCCTTGGGATATCAGTATTAGAATTTGTTTTGAAAGATAATTTCTGTTTTTGTTTTGTTTTTGGCGGGGGAGAGGTTTCACAAGCATTAAACACTTTATTTTTAAGTTTTATATTTTTATTTTAATTCCAGTATAGTTAATATACTATATTATATTAGTTTCAGCTGTACAGTGTGATTCAACAATTCCATCTACATTAGCAGGTGCTTATCATGACAAGTGCACTCCTTAATCGTCATCACCTGTTTAACCCTTTCCCCTACTCACCTACCCTCTGGTAACCATCATTTGTTCTCCATGGTTAAGAATCTGGTTTTTGGTTTGTCTCTTTTTTTCTGGGTTTTGTTTCTTAAATTCCATATATGAGTGAAATCTTACGGTATTTGTCTTTCTTTGGCTGACTTAATGTTATATTCTCTAGGTCCATCCATAGCATTGCAAATGGCAGGTTTTCATTTTTTTTTATGGCTGAATATTATTCTATTGTGTATATAGACACCACATCTTTATCCATTTATCTATTGATGGACAGTTGGGCTGCTTCCATAATTTGGAATAATGCTGCATATATCTTTTCGAATTGGTGTTTTTGTATTCTTTGGATAAATACTCAGTAGTGGAATTACTGAATCATATGATGATTCTGTTTTTAATTTTTGAGAAACCTCCATACTGTTTTTCATAGTGACTGCACCAGTTTGCATTCCCTCCAACAGTGTATGAGGATTCCTTTTTCTCCACATCCTTGCCAACATTTGTTGTTTCTGAAAGGTGGATAATTTCAAGGCCATGTTTACTTGATGTATGATCAGACCTTGAAACATGTATTAAAAGGCTTTGGGAAGTAATATAGATACCTAAGTAGGACACTTTGAATGGATGAGCCCCCCCTTTTTTTTTATAATAGACAAAACTATCAATTTATTCAGGTAAGTGGCATTTAATTTCCCTACCTGTTGACTTGCAGTTCTTAACTGGTTATTTTTGGGTTACATACTCCTTAGATAATCTGATGAAAGCATTGGGTTCTTATTTCAGAGAGATACATGTAAACAGTGGTATGCTGATAAATGTTTAACAACCCACTTTTCAGGGGGACAAGCCCTGATTTTTGGTCTTTGCTGAGTTCCATGGTGTAAGTAACTCCTACCTTGGCCGTTTTCAGGCTACATACATGGAGTTGGTAAGAAAGGTACACGGTCTGCTTTGAGTACCAGTAGGAGCTGGCTCCCAACACACCATAGACATCTTAAAGCCCATCCTTGAACTACAATTAAAAACTGCTCTCAGAAGCTTGTGTACTTCCTGCAGTGAATTGGCTACTCTTTTGTGCTTTCACTAGTCTGTATTTAGACTTTATTGTTAAATTGTTTTGTTATACTTGTTTGTATTTCTTTTTCTTGTATCCGAATCAGGTTTGCATTATGCATCAACACTACAGTGTTTTATTAATATGATGTTTAATAAATGTGTTGAGTTGAATGCTCTTCCAAAGTTAGGACTTAAGACCCAGAAAAGGGCATCGCTGTCTTATCCTAGAGTAAAAGCGACTGGTGACATGTTTTATTGTTTTACAAAGCTCTTTATGAAATCAAATGAAGGCAAATAAAACAACTGTAGTATTATAGTAGTATTTTCAGTTTTCCTAAATGTTATCCCTGATGTGTTCATTCACTCATGTAAAGAAACCTTGGTAGATTACTAGGAAAATTATATTAATGAGATAGTAACCTGTAAATTACTTAGGTTATTTCCATTCTGGGTTTGTTTCAGGTTTTAGTTTAGTAGAATTAATTTCAGAACTTCTCTGTGTTCTCAACCTGTCACACCTAGTACTTCTTTTTACATCTGAATTGTAACAGGTCTTGTATTATATTAACACAAAATATAACCTATCTATATGTACAACTTAAAGTCAGTATAATACATAGCTATAATACAAAGAAATGAACTATTACGATGATGTGCATAATTCCAGAATGTTAATGCGTGGGCCTGACATTCCTATTAAGTAAGTTCCTAATAAATAAATACTCTGTTACATCCCTTGTTTCCAAGGGAGTAACAAAGGATATTTATGATCTTTGGCAACTGTGCATATTTCCTATCTGAAATTTTGACTTCTGAGCTCCAGGTCTGTACATCCATCTACAAACTAAACCCACCTACCTGAATGAGTTTCATCCGCTTAATTCATTATTTTTCCTTCTTAATATGTTTAGCTTCTCAGGTTTCTCTCTTGGTGAATGGTACCACCCATTTATCCATCCAGGGCAGAATCTTGGAGTCCTTGACACCTTTCTCCCTTGCCTTGTATATCAGACACCAGGCCTTGTTGGTTTTTACCTTTTTAACTTCTCTGGAATTGATCTTTTTTCCATGCCTTAGTTTAGGCTTTAATACTTTGGCATTTGTATTATTGCTGTAACTGTTTAGTACCGGCTTCCCTGCCTCTGCTCTCTTTTTCTTCTATTTTGCCAAAGTGATTTGTTGCTCCTCTACTTAAAATGACCAGTTAGGGGTCCCTTATTCCCTGGATAAGAAACTTGCTGTGAGCTAGCAAATCAGTTTTATCTGTTGCATTGGACCTTTTTAATGGTGAGTGGCTGCAGCAGTGCCCCAGGGCAGCTTCTGAAGTGTCTCCGGAGGGATGCGCTGCTGTGGGCTTGAGGGAGAGTACGGCTTGTTGCCTCCCTGTGCCGCTGCACCAGACACACAGGGCCCTTTGTGGTTCTGCTTACACTCCAGGGATGATCGACTCCCTGTAATTCCCCGCAGCAAGCATTGGTGATTCACTTCTGGATGCTTTTGGAGTGTTCCTCAGTCTGGAATAGCCTTTCTTAGTCCTGCTGCTTCATATTCGACTCTGTGACACCTTTCCTTTCCTGATTCCTTGTTCCTCAGGCCCTGCCTGTCTCTACCAAATAATTGTTGCTCTGTGTTCTTCACTGATTTATCTTATAATACTCCTTTTATCCTGTTTATTATGCTTTTATTACTCTTAATGAAAACTACTCTGTATTAAAATGAGTTATCTTATTTACATCTCCAGTGTCTAACCTGGGTTTGGCTCCTGGGAATACACATTTAATGTTTGTTGAAAGGTTAAATTGTGTAAGGAGTTTGTCTCGGACCGACAAACTAGCTTCTTTCCTAGTTCGTGATTCTCTGTTGTTTTTTTCCCCTCATCAGAACCATCAGATTCAGGCACATCTGTGAGTGAAAACAGGTGTCACCTTGAAGGAGGGAGTGATCAAAAGGTAATCTTTGAAATGAACACATTCTAGTTTGATGTTTTTTAGAAGTTAGGTTATTTTAAACAAATTATTTTTAGCTTTCGGGTGTTAAAAGTTTGTTTTTGTTTTGTTTTTCTCCCTCTTGAATGCTTAGGACCCTGTGCAAGAGTTGCAGGAAGAGAAGCCTTCATCTTCAGATTTGGTTTCTGGACCATCTACCTCATCTAGAAGGAGAGCAATTAGTGAGACAGGTATATACGATTATTTGACACTTTCAAACAGCTTTTCACTGTTTATTCTCTAATAAAATTAATGCATTTAGGCTTAATGAATTTTTTTTGCTTTAGATGAATTTCTGAATTTCTTCATTCTCACTTTTATGTGATTTATTGGGTTTAAAAATTGCTTTGTTAGCAACATTTTTCTGGTTGATTATAGCAAGCACAGTTTTCTTGGCTCCACTGGAGTTCACAGTTAGCCAGCTGTCTGTTATTCAAGATAATAGAGGACAAGTGTATAGACTTATTTTAGTCCTTAATTACCTTAATAGTTAAAATATTTCGTTTCTAGTAATTGATAAAACACACCGAGTTTAAAATAAGCAAAGTGAATAACATCTAGACCTGAAGATGAGAGAAAGTAGCTAAACACATTTTTACAGTGGAGAAGGGAGAGGGGGCTGTTGTCTGATCAAAAGTCATAATGACTAAAACTGTGTGATTCAGATGAAAGAAGAGTTCAGCGGATCAGTGAGATAGAAGAGATAAACCTGGACTAGTGTACCTGAGGGCAGAGGGCAGTAAGGACAGAGGATGAACTGCATGGGACTGGGACAAATGGTTAGTTATCTGGGGAAGAAAAAACAAGTTTTATCTGTACCATATGTCAAAGTGAATTCCAAACAAGTTTAAAAGATAAATGAAAAAAATTATGTATTTGAAGGATATTCACTTTAATTTTGACAGTGCTATACCCTTATTACGTAAAAAAGTTCCCCAAGATTGATTAAAATATCAAAAATCCACATAGCCAAAAGGGCAAAAACCCGAGATTTTCATAGTGAATACAAATGACTGATAAATATATGGAGGGAGGGGATGGATTTTAGTGATTTCGCTTTATAGACAATAAAAAATGCAGTGATGTGTTTTCTAGGCTATCGAATTAGCGGAGATGAATTTTTGACTCATCCTTGTTAGCTTGTGAATTGATACTGATGTACTATTGATGTATCAGTTGGTATAAGTTGTTGGTGTTAAGTCTTTATGGATTATAAAAAGGCTTGTAGTTCTTACCATTATTCCAGTGTCTACTTCTAGAACTCTATTCTAGAGATATAATCAGAAATTCAAAGATATATGTAGAGACATTAATTACAGCATCATTTATAATTGAAGACATATATGGTACAAAATGTCATCACTCTAGTTTAGGCTATTGCCCTGTCTTTGACCATAGTAACAGTGTTCTGATTTTTCTTACTCTTGCTTTTTATGTTCCTTCATGTAGTACCAAAAGAGATGGTAAAAAGTAAATTGAATTTTATCACTTCCCACTTAGCCACTTTTGTTACTTCTGATAAAACCACACTTTCTGGGGCGCCTGGGTGGCTCAGTCAGTTAAGTGTCTGCCTTTAGCTCATGTCATGATCCCAGAGTCCTGAGATACAGTCCCATGTTGGGCTCCCTGATCAGTGGGGAGTCTGCTTCTCCTTCTCCCTCTCTCCCTGGCTTGTACTCTCTTTCTGTCTCTCTCTGAAAGAAAGAAAGAAAGGGGGCGCCTGGGTGGCTCAGTGGGTTGAAGCCTCTGCCTTCTGCTTGGGTCGTGATCTCGGGGTCCTGGGATCGAGCCCTGCATCGAGCCCTGCATCGGGCTCACTGCTCGGCGGGGAGCCTGCTTCCACCTCTCTCTCTGTCTGCCTCTCTGCCTGCTTGTGATCTCTCTGTGTCAAATAAATAAATAAATAAAATCTTAAGAAAGAAAGAAAGAAAGAAAGAAAGAAAGAAAGAAAGAAAGAAAGAAAATCCTAAAACAAAACACCATGCTTTTTACTTCAGCCTACAAGGCCATAATCTACCTTTAACCTGGTTTTTGGCCTTTTCCTCCCACCTTTATTTTTTCCACTGTACTTATTATTTGGTTCCTCAAGTCAAAAGTCCTTCCTGCTCTAAGGATGTTTGCACAGTTTTGTTTTGTTTTTTTCTGCCAGCAGTTCTTCCTATCTCTGCTTATACGGTCAGCTCCTCATTTTTCTGTTTTCACTTAAATGTGACCTTCTTAGAGAGGCTGTCTCTAACCAGCCAGAAAAGCGGATTCTCTCTTCTTTTCCTTAGCCCCCTGCTTGTTTCCTCATAGTACTCATTATAGCTTGTAAATAATTGTTTCAGTTGTCTTGATATTTGAAATTAAACTTTTAGTGGCAGGGATGATGGCTGACTTCACTTTTGTATATCCATAGCCTAGCATTGTGCCAGACAGTAAGTAGGTGCTCAGATTTGTGGACCAAATCATTGAATTATGATGGACAGTATAGGGGCAAGTGGGTGGTTCAGATGGTTAAGCATCTGCCTTCGGCTCAGGTCATGATCTTTGGGTCCTGGGATCCAGCCCTGGCTTCCTGAGCACCGGGGGTCTGCTTCTCCCTTTCCCTCTGCCTTTCCCCCCTGCTCATGCTCTGTCAAATGAATAAATAAAATCTTTTCAAAAAAATGATAAACAGTATATGAACCTGTGTCACAGACACCATATTCTGCAGCCATTAAAAGTAATGTAAAAGAAGATTTAAGAGAAAACCACTCCACTCCCAAATTGTATATTTTAGTGTGGTTCAAATATGTTTTTTAAAAGGAAATAAAAAATGAAAACTGGAAAATTATTACAGTAAAATTTTAACGGTAATCTCAATGGTAGCACTACAGATGATTTTCTAAAAATTTTCTATTTTTTAAAGATTTCTATAATGAGTAATGTAATACTTTAATAGTCATGAAAAAAGCTCCAAAGTATTGGAGGTAAAAATTAGGAATCAGTATGGTTTAGGCTTCAACCAAGATCACCTTTTGTAGGGAATACAATCATGATTAAGAACTTATATCAAAGGAGGGCTCCTGGGTGGCTCAGTTGGTTGAGCAACTGCCTTCGGCTCAGGTCATGATCCTTGAGTTCTGGGATCGAGTCCCACATCGGGCTCCCAGCTCCACGGGGAGTCTGCTTCTTCCTCTAACCTTCTTTCCTCTCATGCGCTCTCTCACTTTCTCTGTCTCTCAAATAAATAAAATCTTAAAAAAAAAATATCAAAGGAAAAAAAAAGAACTTATATCAAGAACCTGTGGTCTAGTTATGGAGGTCAACACAGAATTATTTAAAATATAGGATATAGGAGTGGGGAAATCAAGGAAAAAGATATCTTCTGGCTAGGAAGGTCAAGAGAAGGAAATGGAGTGAGCACAGGTGTGGAGTTGTACCTGCTTCAGGCATATGGATTATAACTTATTTAATCCCATAATCCTATTTGGTACTTACATAAAAGGCTACAGTGAATATCTTGGCACATACTTCCTTAAGTAGTTATACAGGTATTTCTCTCAATCTCTAGGATAGAGGTTGCCCACAAAATGTATTATTTTAGATTTCTACCAACACTGTATAAAAATGTCCTTTCTCTCAAATCTCTTGAAACTCTCTCTCATTTTAATTTTTGTAATTCTTATGGGTGAAAAATGGTATCTCGTTTAAATTTGCATGTCCTTGGTAAGAGAGAGATTTTTTCATATGTTTATTAGTTTTTTGTATTCTGTGAATTGCCTTTCCATATCTTGAATTTTTTTTTTAAATTTATTTGAGAGAGTGCATGTAAGTAGGGGGTGCAGAGGGAGAGGGAGAAGTAGGCTCCTGCTGAGCAGAGAGCCCTATATGGGATCCCCAGGATCATGACCTGAGCCAAAAGCAGACACTTAACTGACTGAACCACCCAGGCATCCCTTGACTTTTTACTTTTCAAATCAAGTTTTGTTTCACTTGATTGGTGGGAGGACTTGTATATAATGGATAGTAACTGTTTTATGTATGTTGCAGATATTTTCTCCCAGTTTGACATTTGCTTTTTAACTTTTATTTTGCTGTGTAAGCCTTAAGTAACATCGTCTAATCTTGACAAACTTTTTCTTGAGGGCTTTGCAGTGTTATACTTCCTTACCCCAGTATTATAAGAATATCCTCTTAAAAGTATTTGGATAATTTTATTCTTTTGTTTGGCTCTTTAATTCACTTGGAAATTATTTTTATATTTGATACACTACATGGTAAGACTCTCATTTATGTTCCTGATGGATTTGGTAATATTCTAAGTTAGAGATAGCTTATTATTTGAAATAAACCATCACTGGTTTTGATTCCTATTGCAGATACAGGGTACTGAGGAAATTGGGATGTTAAGAATACCTTCTAAGTAGGGGGTGCCCAGGTGGCCCAGTCAGTTGGACATCTGACTCGTGGTGTCAGCTCAGGTCATGGTCTTGGCGTCATGGGATTGAGCCCTGCTTTGGGCTCCGGGCTGAGCATGTAATCTGCTTAAGATTTTCTCTCCCTACGCCCCTCCCATTCATGCTCGCTTGCTCTCTAAAATAGGTGGATCTTTAAAAAGAAAAAAAACTTAATTAGAACGTAGAAGTTCTAATTTTTGGTTCTTTTCAGAAACAAATCTTGTATCTTAAAGTATGCTTTTAACAAAAATTTAGATTGGTTCATGAAAGCTCTAGATGTATTAAGTTAGTTGTGACTTAGTGGAGATGACATTCTGAAAGAAACTTAAAAAGCTTTTTTTTAAGTTTATTTACATATGTACATAAGTTATCTCTACACGCAATGTGGGGGCTCAGACTCATGACCCCGAGATCAGGAGTCACGTGCTCCTCCTACTGAGCGGGCCACATACCCCAGAAGCTTGAAAAGTTTTTTTAAAATGTAGTGTTTGGGGGGTGTCTGGCTGGCTCAGTCAGGAGAGCATGTGGTTTTTGATCTTGGGTTCATGAGTTGAATCCCCACATTGGTATAGTGCTTACTGAAAACAAATCCAGTGTTCTGTCATAGCTCTCAGTTGGACAGACCCAAGAGAAGTGTTGACTTTTGAAACAGTAGTAATTGACTGTTTGTCTGTTTAATTTTATTGAAATAAAGTTTTGGTACAGGTAGGTACCCAGGGCAGCTCATTTGCTAAATGAATCACAATATAGGGTTTTAATTAACTTGTCTGTCTTTATGTATCCAGAAGAACATTCAGATGAATTACCTGGTGAACGGCAGAGAAAGCGCCACAAATCTGATAGTATTTCCCTTTCCTTTGATGAAAGCCTTGCTCTGTGTGTTATAAGGGAGATATGTTGTGAAAGAAGCAGTAGCAGTGAATCAACAGGGACGCCATCAAATCCGGTAATCTTTTCATTTTAAATAAAACAAGACTTGAGGCACCTGGGTGGCTCAGTTGGTTAAACATCTGCTTTTGGCTTGGGTCGTGTTGGTCCTAGGGTCTTAGGATTGAGGCCCATGTGGGGCTCCGTGCTCTGTGGAGTGCCTACTTCTCCCTCTCTCTGCCTTTGCTCCCCTTGCTTGTGCTCTCTGTCAAATGGATAAATAAAACCTTTAAAGAAAAAAAAAATAAGACTCTTGTTTTTAAAATGTAGTTCTAGCAGTCCTAATAGAATAGATAGAATACACATATATGCTATGCAGTTGCTGCTTTACATGTCAGTGCTGAATTTTTCTGTCACATAAAACTACTGCCTGGGTGGCCCAGTTGGTTAAGCGGCTGCCTTCAGCTCAGGTCATGATCCCTGGGTCCTGGGATCCCCTGCTCTGTGGGGAGCCTGCTTCTCCCTCTGCCCCTCACCCTGCTTGTGCGTACACGCATGCGCTATCTCTCAAATAAATATTAAAAAATAAAACTACCGTATAGATCTTCTCTACTCCCAACCCCAGGTTTGAGAGAAGGGTGGGAGATAGTTGTGGGGTGTGTTGGTAAGATTATTACCAATATTAATAGTTATTAATGTCATCCTACACATTGGAGAATCTTTGTGGGCCACTGCACCAATAGTAAATTCAAATAAATTGGAGTATAGGGGCTGCCTGGGTGGCTCAGTGGGTTAAGCCTCTGCCTTCGGCTCAGGTCATGATCTCAGGGTCCTGGGATCAAGCCCCGAAACGCTTGGGGTATAGGGCGCTGCTCAGCAGGGAGCCTGCTTCCTCCTCTCCCTCTGCCTGCCTCTGCCTACTTGTGATCTCTCTCTCTTTGTCAAAGAAATAAAATCTTAAAAAAAAAAAAGTATAGGGTGGTCTGAGGATTTGTTTTATTTTTTAAAAAATAAGGGAACAAAAAAAGCATTTTTGGTTCAGTTAGCAAGCTTTAGAATTCTAAGGCAGGTTTGTTTTGAATATTTAGAGTAACAGTATCTTTATTATTTTTACTATCAACAAATAAGTCAGCATAATCTGAGGTACAAATTTGCCTAGATATCAAGAAAGGTCTGTTTACTAAGACTGTAGAATGTAGGGATGTTTCTGCAAGGATAGTGGGAGGATTTTAGTACTTTCTGATTACTGATATAAAATCCCAAAGTATTAGGAGTAAAGTTCTTCAGAGATGTCATTGAAAGATGTTTGGTTAAAAAAACATTTTTTTTTTTGACAAGAATTCCTGACAAATGGAATATTATCTTTCTTATTAAACATTTGCCTTTAAAATATTATTAAAAATGGCACTTTTATTTTTGATCTGGCAGTACCTCATGGTCATTCTGGATATTAGCGATCATTTTATAGGTCCTAGAAGGTGAGGGACTGAATCATTTATGATAGTAACTTTATTTTTACTTTTTCCGTATTGTTACTTCTTACACATGTTTACATTTTTTCTCTTCCAAAGCAGTGATTTTAATGGATACAGATGGACCCTTAGGATTTACTAGAGCTGTTACTTCTGTAGGCCACTAGATGGCACGGGGAGCAAGTTCTTCAGTCGGTCGGTCTGTCAGTGTTTTCTGTGCCAGGTTCTGTCTGGCACTGGGGTGGAGTGGTAGTCAAGGTGAATATGGTCCCTGCCCTCATGGGGAGACATATCATCAACAGTGAAACAGGTAATTAAGACATTTAATAAATGCGATGGGAAAAAATACGGGTTCTTGAGGGCAAACATATGCCAGTCTGAAAATTGAATCCAATTAAAGAAAATTTGGCGTGTACACAAACTTCATGTTTGGATAATTCTATTCTTTACAGATGATTTAAATAGAACTCCTATGCCCTGCTAAACTTACAGTGTTTATTAAAGTTGTGTCAGGGTAAGTGCTGTGAAATGTGTAAGCCTGATGATTCATAGACATGTACCCTGGGGCAAATAATACATTATATGTTAATAAAAAAAAATTTTAAAAAAGTTTCAGAATTCTAGTTAAATGCTGTTAAAGTCCTTGCTTTTGCTTTCTACCTGGGACAGTGTCTTGTTACCAAACCAACAGAGGGTATTTCTTTTTTTTTCTTTTTGTTAGTCCCATCCTATATTGTCCTCTAAAAATTCTATTAAAAACTAAGTTTTTAGTTTTTCAGACTTAGTTTCTAGTTGTGAAAGCTTTTGGTAGGGCAGGGTTTTTTCCCTTAATTTTAGCTTATCCGATATGAAAATGTTACAGTCCTCATTTGGTGGTGGTGGTTGCCAGTTTGTGAAGGGGGTTAAAGAAAAGTGCATTTGTCTTCATCATACGGGTTTAATAAATTGATGAACTAAGGCTATATTCTAGGCTCTATACTAGGCAGTTTATATATCAGCAGCCTCAAATTCCATTTATGGATGGGAAAGATAAGCTTGAGGGTTTTAAATAACTTGTTTAAGATTCCATAACTAATAATTGCCACAGTTGGAATTGAGGCAAAAATCAGGGACTTCTGACTTCAAAATCTTTCTGATGCTTTTTACATGTACAGTATTTTTAAAGTTTCTGGATCATTCTTTTTTGAACATTAGCCAAAATTTTAAAAAACAGCTTTTAATTTGCTTTCTTCGTAGCACCCTAGAACAGGGGTCGGCAAACTTTTCCTGTAAAGGGCCAGTTAGGAACTTGTTTTGGGCTTTGTGGGCCTGTGGTCTTTGTTGCAGCTACTTAGTCTACTGTCAGGCTTAGAGCAGCTGTGGACATGGCTGCGGAAATGTGCACTGAGCACAGACAGGAAATGGCTGTGCTCAGTAAAACTGGATTTATAGAAGTAGATGGGCTGTAGGTCTTACTTTGCCAACCCGCACCCTAGAAGATACTTGCCGAGACTTCAGTCTGTCTTAGGATTTATCCCCGCATTCTAAACTTAGTGCACTAAATGCTAGTTAATTGACATATCCAGTTTGTTATCTTATTAGAGGTTGTATTCTAGCTTGGTGTGTAATTTTAACCTGGTAATAGAGTCCTTATTAAGAATTAGAAATGCAGCTTGTCAATTTTGCTTCTATTACTGCTTTCCTAACATCACTAAAAAAGTCTTTTGACTTCAGTGTTTGTAAAATACTTTGTTTTTATAGGTAATAGAAATATTAAAGATCATTTAATCCAGGGGCACCTGGGTGGCTCAGTGGGTTAATGCCTCTGCCTTCGGCTCAGGTCGTGATCTCAGGGTCCTGGGATCGAGCCCCATGTCAGGCTCTTTGCTCAGCGGGGAGCCTGCTTCCCCTTCTCTCTCTGCTTGCCTCTCTGCCTACTTGTGATCTCTCTCTATCAAATAAATAAATAAAATCTTAAAAAAAAAAACTTGAAAAAAAAATTAAAAAGATCATTTAATCCAAACTCCTCTCCGAGATGAAATGGCTGTGGTGTCTACAGGTCAAATATGTCCAGGGTTAAATAGCTCCTTAGTGGCAAATCTAGAAGAATGTTTGTATCCTGATTTTTAGACTGATGTACTTTTTCTAGTTCTAGCTTTCAGCTTTGTATAAGTTCTTCTCATTAGCCACTGACAGCAAATATTATGGGATTGATGGTCTTATTAGGGTTCTTACACTATAAAATAAGGAACCACATGAACTGATGCAGAATTTAAGAATAAATTTAAAAAAATTATGTCTGAAAGCTCTTCCAAAGAAATTATTCTTACTGTTCATTAAAAAATAAATCTCATGGGGCACCTGCGTGGCTCAGTCAGTTAAGTGTCTGCCTTTGGGTTAGGCTTCCTGCTCAGCGGGGAGTCTGCTTCTCCCTGTCCCTCTGCCCCTCCCCCGTTCCTCTCTCTTGCTCACTCAAATAAATAACATCATTTAAAAAAGTAAATCTCATAATTAGTATGTGGGTAGCTCCTAGCATTCTACCAATCCGAAGATGTAAAAAGATTAAGACATGTTTTTACCTCTGAAAGTATGTATAATTCAGATATCTAAGACTCATGCAAGCAAAATGATGCATAATTTATGTTTAAAATTATAATTGTTATATATTTGTATATAAAATATATTTAATATGTAAGTAGTAAAGATAACCCAAAGGGGAAGTGCTCTCTTAATTGTGGTATTGACAGAAGCTTTAGCAAAAAAGGATGAGTGGGACTTAAAAACTATGAAGTTACTCCAGCGAGAGAGGTAAAGTGTGGAAGTTGAAGTGCCAAGTTTGGTTGAGGAAAAAAAAAATGTAGATTTGGCTGATTGTTCATATTTGGGGGGTTGGTGGGGGGAGTGTCTAGTTGGAGAGATGAAAATGTTAATATCATCCTGTGTGAACCTTGACTGTCAAGGGAATTTAGCCTTTTTCCTTTATGTAATGGGATTTTGAACAGGGAAAATAATACTAAGGTAGTAGTAACCCAGAATCTGAGTCTTAGTGTCATTGTGCAGGGGGAGCTCAGGAGGAAATAGGGCTGCTGGGATGAGCTAGGAAGCTGTTACAGAGGCCAACAGATAATGTACTTTAAGTAATTTTTTTTTCCTCCCCCCTGATTTTAGGATCTTGATGCTGGTGTAAGTGAACAGTCAGGTGATTGGTTGGATCAAGATTCAGTTTCAGATCAATTCAGTGTAGAATTTGAAGTTGAGTCTCTCGATTCAGAAGATTATAGTCTTAGCGAAGAAGGACAAGAACTCTCAGATGAAGATGATGAGGTAGTTTTATTTCTCTAATTACAGTCTAAAGTCTTTCAGTATTTTTTGTATTCATTGATAATTAAAATAATAATGTATTCTGATTTTACTTAATCTTTGACTTTTGATTAAAGTGAAATATTGTTTTGTGGCTTTTGTAGTTCTGTGTTGTCTGATTTATATTCTTGTAACTATAAATGTCAAAAAGTCAATGAACATTCTTATAATAGTCTTATTTTAAGAAAAATTCCCCTCTCATCGCTTCTCGGCCTTTTGGCTAAGATCAAGTGAAGAAAAATTCCCCTCTTTGGGGCACCTGGCTGGCTCAGTACGTTGAGCATGCCACTCTTGATCCTGGGGTCATGAGTTCGAGGCCCATATTGTGGGGTATAGTTTACTTAAAAAAATAAATTAAAAAAAATTACCCTCCTTTAATATTAATTTACTTCTTATAAAAGTAAAATATGCACACAGTTAAAGGCACTGGAGGTGACCACCTTCAACATTGCTAGCTATTTCAGTTACTTAATACTTCCATATTTATAAAATAAAAATGCTTACACTGAATTTTTTGCCTTACTCATTTTAAACATCCTGTCTGTTGCCTCTTAACCATAGTTAGGATAGTGGGTCAGGATTTCATGGTCCTCCACTTTTCCACCCTTATACTTACTTATTCTATTTAACCTCTGTCTCAGAATTTCTCATATATAGTAATACATGCTTTTCATTTGGGACTTACCACTTTTCCTGGTTAAGAAAAAAGGTGATGAATTGATGCTAATGGATTTGTTTTATTAGGTATATCGAGTAACTGTGTATCAGGCAGAGGAGAGTGATACAGATTCATTTGAAGAAGATCCTGAAATTTCCTTAGCTGTGAGTATACATCTTTTTTAAGGAATTAAGAAAACATAGAGGTTAAGGTTACAAAAATATGCCTAGTCTGCTTCCTGACATGAGGTTAATTTCTATAAAATTAAAATGTTTCAGAAAGTTTTTTTTTCTTTTATTTGTTGTGTTGGAATCTGTTACTGAATTTTTTTTTTCTTAAGATTTTATTTATTTGACAAATAGAGCATAAGCATGGGGAGCTGTAGGCAGAGGGAGAGGGAGAAGCATGCTCCCCGCTGAGCAGGGAGCCTGATGTGGGGCTCGATCCCAGGACCCTGGGATTATGACCTGAGCTGAAGGTAGACGCTTAACCAACTGAGACCCTCTGGTGCCTATTACTGAATTTTTTAGGGTTTGTGTGTTGGGGGGGGGCGATTTGAACTTTGAAAAAAAAATTTTTTAAGATTTGTTTGACAGCAGAAGCAGTGGGAGTGGCAGTTGGAGACAGAGGGAAAAGGCTCCCCACTGAGCAGGACGCTCGATGTGGGGCTCAAACGCAGGACCCTGGGTTCATGACCTGAGCTGAAGGCAGATAACTGACGGAGCCACCCAGGTGCCCCTGAACTTTGAAAATTTTTTTATCGAAGATTTCAAGTATGTATGGCATAGAGTGTAGGATTATGTATCTCTAGTGTATTTATCACCCAGCTTTAACAGTTATCAACATTTTGCCAATCTTGTTGATTTGTACTAGACAATGTGGTAAATAGGATTTGCTATTTAAGAGTTCTGGAGAGGGGCACTCGGAGGGCTCAGTTAGTTGAGTGTCCTGACTCTTGATTTTGGCTCAGGTCGTGATCTTAGGGTTGTGAGATTGAGCCCTGCATTGGGCTCAGTGCTCAGGGTGGAGTCTGCTTGTCTCTCTCCCTCTGCTCCTTCACCCCCACCCCACCCCTCACACATGCATGTGTGCTCTCTCTTTCAAATAAAATCTTAAAAAAAAAAATTCAGGACTAAGGGGTGCCTGGATGGCTTAGTCAGATGTGTCCAACTCTTGATTTTGGCTCAGGTCATGATCTCAGGGTTGTTGACATGGATCACATCAACCCGACGCCCACCATGGTGCCTGCTTAAAATTCTCTTTCTCTTAAAAAAAAAAAAAAGTAATAATAATTAAAGAATTCAGGACTTAAAAATATTTACATTTCATGCTTCTTGGGGTTCCTGAGGTATTAGAAGTTGTCTTTTATTAATTGACTATTAATGCTTTAATTTTTGTTCTTAATATTGCCTTTGATTATATTTGAATAGGAAATCTTTTTTTTTCTGAGTTGAAAAGTTACTATCGAAACGCAAAAAAGATGAAATTGTAAGATTTTTGAAAAAATTTTTTTGCTGTATTAGAAAATAATTCAAGTAACTAGTTGATTCATTTGATGTCAGACATAGATCCTAAAATTTATTAGGCTCTTTGAAGTACTTTCACTCCAAAAATTAAAAAACTTTTGTGTTTGGTTTTATTGGTTGGGTAGCAAATTACTTTGAGAACTTGAAAGAAATAATGTGGGAGAATGAAGTCAACTCCATCCTTACTGCTAATTTCTTAGGTCATTTGTGAGGCAAATTAAAAATGGTTATTCATGGCATTGTCCTTGGGAAAAAACCATGCTTCAGTTAAGATAGTTAAGATAGGGGGGATAGGGATATATTCTGGGTCTGGGGTTGGTAAGGGAGTTTATTATCCACATTGTCTGATGGTGGAAAGGTTTGGGAAGTAAGTTGAGGTATGGGAGAAGCAATAAGAACTTACAGAGATGAGTACAAAGAAGTATAGATAAGTAAGGGGCATACATCTTGGATAATGACAAGCATGACAGATTTTAGCAGGCACTGATTGCTGAGAAGAATGTTTTAGTGTTTCCTTTGTGAATGAAGTAAGGGAACATTCCGTTGAGCCCAGGTTTTAGAGCACTTCAGAGGCAGTCTTCGTCAATGGCACATTGGGCAGTAGCTTCATTTCGATTGATTGGGTGGACATTGGGCACAGTATCCAGGGTTGAGCCTTTAAGGGAGTGAAGTGAATACGGCCTCATTTCAGAATAAAAGACTACATCATACTTGCTTCAACTAAATGAACCAACTGTATCTGTGTCTGTTTTAAACAGATGACTTTATTGGGACGTGATTAAGATCACAGTGCATACATTTTTTATCTTAAGATTCTTTAACAGTGGTGCCTGGGTGGCTCAGTGGGTTAAGCCTCTGCCTTTGGCTTGGGTCATGATCTCGGGGTCCTGGGATCAAGCCCTGCATCGGGGGCTCTCTGCTCAGCGGGGAGCCTGCTTTCCCCTCTCCCTCTGCCTGCCTCTCTGCCTAATTATGATCTCTTTTTCCTCTGTCAAATAAAATCTTAAAAAAAAAAAAAAGGATTCTTTAACACGGTTTGGCTGGAAAAATTATGTACTTTATACTCTCATGTTTGAGGAAAGATTGTTACATGTCAAATGTTTTATATAAAACATGAAATGCTGAAAATTGAACTGTGTGATTTTACCTCAGACATACTGCAGTTGGTAGTGTTGGCTATGTCTAGTTAAAGGGTTACAGAAACTGTCTTTTTTCATTGAAGGACTATTGGAAGTGTACTTCATGCAACGAAATGAATCCTCCTCTTCCACCTCATTGTAACAGATGTTGGGCCCTTCGTGAGAATTGGCTTCCTGAAGATAAAGGGAAAACGCCTGAGAAAGCCAAATTAGAAAACTCAACACAAGTAGAAGAGGGCTTTGATGTCCCTGATTGTAAAAAAACTGCAGTGAATGATTCCAGAGAATCATGTGCTGAGGAAAATGATGATAAAATCACACAAACCTCCCAGTCGCAAGAAAGTGAGGACTATTCTCAGCCATCAACTTCTAACAGCATCGTTTATAGCAGCCAAGAAGATGTCAAAGAGTTTGAGAGGGAAGAAACACAAGACAAAGAAGAAATTGTGGAATCTAGTTTTCCCCTTAATGCCATTGAACCTTGTGTGATTTGCCAAGGTCGACCTAAAAATGGTTGCATTGTTCATGGCAAAACAGGACATCTTATGGCATGCTTTACATGTGCAAAGAAGCTAAAGAAAAGGAATAAGCCCTGTCCAGTATGTAGACAACCAATTCAAATGATTGTGCTAACTTATTTCCCTTAGTGGACATGTCTATAAGAGTGGAGTTCTATATTTCTAACTATATAACCCTAAAAATTTAGACAACATAAAATTATTTTTTTATACCTATCAACAGAAGAAATTATCTGTACATGTAGATTCTTCTCTGTAGTGTAATTTACCCACTTTGAAGGAGCAATAGTAAATACTTCTTTTAGAAAAATTTCATTTTTGTTTATATTTTAATGTAATTAAATGTAATGTATGCAATGTAATTACATTAATGTTTTAATGTAATTAAAATTGGACATATAACTCATCCTTAACCCTTACTCTTCATATTTTTTTTATTTATTTATTTATTTATTTATTTATTTAAAGATTTTATTTATTCATTTAACAGAGAGAGGACACAAGCAGGCAGAGGCAGAGAGAAGAGCAGGCTCCCCGCGGAGCAAGGAGCCCGATGCGGGACTCGATCCCAAGACGCTGGGATCATGACCTGAGCCAAAGGCCGTTGCTTAACCAACTGAGCCACCCAGGCGTCCCACTCTTCATATTTTAAGTGATTTCTATGCTTCCTTAAAATTTAGAGAAGTAGGTGGGAGGAGCAAGATGGCGGAGAAGTAGGAGGTTGAGATAGAGTCGGATCCCAGAAGTTCATCTAGATAATTATTAAATCATTCTAAAATCCAGCATACTCAACAGGAGAGAGAAGAGAGGAAGAAGAGCAATCCTAGGAGCAGAAAATCGACCACTTTCGGAAAGGTAGGACGTTTGGAAAAGTGAATCCAAAGCGACGGGAAGAGAGACCGCGGGGGGAGGGGCCGGCTCCTTGCAGCCACAGAGCTGCGGAGCACAAAATCGGAACTTTTAGAGTCTGCTCCGCTGAGGGACATTGCTCCAGAGGCTAAGCGGGAGATTTAGCCCTCGTGGGAACAGAGTGGTTTCAGGACCTGCAAGGTCACAAAGAGACTGGGGGTGTCTGAGTGCAGCAGAGCTCCCAGATATTGGGGCGGAGAAGCCGGCGGCAGAGAAAGAGCTGCACAGTGCATTTTCAACTGGGGCTTACCCTAGACCGTGGCCGCGGCCCTTCGAGCGGGGACCCCACAAGGCATTCCAGAGAGAGACCCCCCTCCTTCCTCTTCAGGGAAGAGCGGCGCGGGAGCACGCAGCAGGAATCTGCTGGGTTTGGAGACTCCAGATGGGGCCGTGTGTCAGAGATAGAAATGCGCCGCCACCGGTGGCTGAGCTCGGAGCCTGGGCAGGGACCCGGGAGACGGGAGTGATTGACTGCTTTCCTCTGAGGGCACGCTGAGCAGGGACTCCAGTGCTCAGCTCCTCCGGCCAGAGACTGGGAGCCGCTATTTGCATTCCTGGCCTGCAGAGCAGTACAGAAAGCACTCAGGGAACAAAGATTCCCAAGAGCAAACTGAGCAAATTGCTTGGCCCCTCCCTGGGCAAGGGCGGGGCAATTCCGCCTCAGGCAAAGACATCGGAGAAACAAGTTGAAAAGGCCCCTCCCCAGATCAGTGAGAATATCCAGCCAAGCCCAAGTTCATCAGTCAGTGAGAACTGTGGAATTCCAGAGTACTTTTCTCTCTCACTCATCTATTCTTAGCTCAGTAAAATGACAAGGCGGAAAAACTCACCACAAAAAAAAGAACAAGAGACAGTACCGACGGCTAGAGACCTAGTTAATACAGAAATCGGTAATATGTCGGAAATAGAGTTCAAAATCACAGTTATCAAGGTGCTAGCTCGAAAAAAGCATGGAAGAGATCAAAAAATCCCTTTCGGGAGAAATAAAATCCCTTTCGGGAGAAATAAAAAATAAAATCTAACCAAGATGAAATCAAAAACTATTAATGAGGTTCAAACAAAAATAGAGGCTCTTAATGCTAGAATAAATGAGACAGAAGAAAGAATTTGCTAATTCTTTCTTAGCGAATAGAAGACCAAATGACAATAAAGAAGCTGAGAAAAAGAGAGACAATTATTGGACCACGAGGGAAGAATTCGAGAGATAAGTGATACCATAAGACGCAACAATATTAGAATAATTGGGGTTCCAGAAGAAGAAGAAAGAAAGGGGTGGAAGGTATATTGGAACAAATTATTGTAGAGAATTTCCCTAATCTGCTGAGG